>JASXSY010001004.1:0-309521 GCA_034509805.1 Sipha maydis
TTAAGTCACAATTTTTTTTTATAAGTGCTCAAAGTTCCAATTTGTATAAAATGTGTAAAAATTGCGAAAATTTGCAAGTTATTTTTTAGATAAAAATTCATAAAATTTTTTCTGTTGATACTTAAGGTTCAAAATTTTAACACTAGGTTATCTATAAGCTACTCTTCAAAAATCTTTAAAAAAATTTCTTCCAGACTTAGAGAAAAAAATTTTATGACTGTTTGAAATTTAAATTGTTATTTAAACGCAATTTCGTAAATATTTAAATTTCAAACAGTCATAAAATTTTTACCTTTAAGTCCGGAAGAAATTTTTTTAAAGATTTTCGAAGAGTAGCTTATAGATAACCTAGTGTTAAAATGTTGAACCTTAAGTATGAACAGAAAAAATTTTATGAATTTTTATCTACAAAATAACTTGCAAATTTTCGTGATTTTTAGATATTTCGTATAAATTGGAACTTTGAGTACTTATAAAAAAAATTTGAGTAAACCGATCACCGATATTTTTTAGTTAGTATTAGGATTTTAATAATTTTTGAATGACAATAAGAACTACTTTTGGGGAATCTTTTATTAAATTTTCAAGTATTTTGTACGAGCCAAATTTTTTTTATCACCGATTATAAAAATAAAATGTGAAAAAATCGAATATTTTAAATGCCTATAAGTGGCTTAAAAATCAATATTATATTTTGAAAAAAATATGACATAAAGGAAATACCAATCTTAACAGCTGATAGAAATTTAAAAAATCTGCGACTTATACTTTTTGAATTATAACAAAAATTAAAAATCGTTTGAGAATAAATCGCTATTTTATGCAATTTCGTAAATATTTAAATTTCAAACAGTCATAAAATTTTTTCCTCTAAGTACGGTATAAATTTTTTTAAAGATGTTTGAAGAGTAGCTTATAGATAACCTAGTGTTAAAATGTTGAACCTTAAGTATGAACAGAAAAAATTTTATGAATTTTTATCTACAAAATAACTTGCAAATTTTCGCGATTTTTCGTATAAATTGGAACTTTGAGCTCTTATAAAAAAAAATTGTGATTTACGATTTTAGATTTTTTTTTATCAGTTAAGGAACACCTTATAAGAAACCTTGTATTAAATTTTCAAGATTTTCTGGGCAGCTAAAAAAATTTTATCGTTATTTTAATAAAAAATACTTAAAAAAATTGAAAATTTCAATTGTCTATAAATAGTTCAATAAAAGTCAAAATATTTTGAAAATTTAACGATGTATAGAGAACGCTAATCTAAACATTTGGTAAAAATTTCAAGTATTTACATCGATTAGTTTTTGAGTTATAGTAAAATAAATTTGATAACTGGTTTTGCGTAAAAACTCCCGTTTTTCCCTTATTTTTTTAGGATTTTTCCCGTCGCATTTAAAAAATATTGAAAATTTTTTACTTTTGACCCCCCAAAGTACCAACTAGATTCACTTTCCTTTCAGAAAAGTTGCTTTATAAGCAAATCGAAGCATTTTTACTGCCAAAAAAGGTGTCGTCAGACACAAAAAAAAATTTAAAAAAAATGAACCGGATGGGCCTCGCTCTGCTGTACAGTTGGGGGTGGAGTGCACCTCGTTTATAGGATAGGTCATTATAATGGATTTGTTAAATTTGAATTCAATGATAGGTATCATTGTGTACGAAAAAAGATTCTGAACGGAGATGATATGTTTGTCTAGAATATATTCTATACAAACATATCATCTCCGTTCAGAATCTTATATTATATTATATATAATACAATGTTATTTATAAATATTGTAATAAGTATATTTTATTTTAAAACGAAAAATTTAGAGAAATCGAAAATTTAAATTGTCTATAAATAAGTCAAAATATGTCAAAATACATTGAAAACTTAACCATGTATAGAAAACTTCAATATAAAGATTGGGTGATAATTTCAAGTTGTTGCGGTTTTTCGTTTTTGAGTTAAATTTAAGTTATTAAAAAATAAAAAAAAAACACACATCATTGTAAAACCAATAGATTCCATCACTCCGTTCAGAATCTAAAAAAAAACACACATCATTGTAAAATCAATACATTCTTCACTCCGTTCAGAATCTAATAAATACATTTTTATGCAAACTTTTGACTGTATTATTTGAAATAAAAATGTCACTTTGGAAAAATCGATTTAAGTTAAATATGTCTCAAAAAGTATAAAATAGCGTATAAAAGTTTAAAATATGCCCTAAAAATAAAAAGGACTCAAAATATGCATTTATATGCAAAATTAAATTTCAAATTTAGCTTTATGAAAGTATGAAACGTCTTTGTTTCGTACTCTGCTATTTTTGTGATTATGCAAAACAAATATGCAAATGCTTCAAGTCCTCTGCACAACTAATATCTGATTTAATAAATCAAGATTTCTATGTAAAAATATACTGTTACAAAAGTTTTAAATAAATCGATTTTTGTTATTACTTACCAGATACTTGTAAAAATTTAAGTCCACCATAATTTAATACGTAATCGAAGACACTGTGTTCAAATGCTTCTAAAAGGCTAGCACCAGAAATTGTAACTTTGACAAGATTATCCGCATATGGAATAAGGTTGATTAAACGTCCCAAGGTAATATATCCTAAATAAAGTATAGCCTATTATTAATCTAAAACTAAATATTATGGATAGCTTTATTAGTTATTAACTTTGACAACAAACCATGTGCTACAAATAAAATTATAACTAATATTTGTATTGAGTAAAAAAGTTGAATATATGGTTAAATTTATATTGTACAATATTGTAGAAAATTACTAACCCTTTAAGACTGCAGGCGAGTAAACACCAATGTCACTTATATACAGACTTGGGTAAAATACTTTTTAAAAGTATTTAGAATTAATAATCGAATACTTACAATAGTATTCCAAATATGTATTCTAATACTTTATACAAATTGTATTCCGAATACATTGTTTAAAATACTTTAAAAGTATTCCGAATACTCTCGAATGTCACGAGAAATATTTGAAATTGTAGACTAAATATATGTTAATTTATTGTATTTTTATATTATATAACTGTTATAGATTATGATTTACAATAATAATAAATATCTGATATTACATTATACAAGATATGACGGAGAAGTAATAAAATCATTTAGAAAAAAAGAGATGATTTAACGTTTAAAAGATATTCAGAATACTACTTATAAGTATTCAAAAAAAGTATTCTGAATACAATATTCCGAATATTGTATTCGGAATACTACCCAAGTCTGCCTATATATTGTATAAGCCCAGGACACACTAATTAGCTTTGGCTATTTATTTAAACTAAGATAGCAAGGTAATATTAGTGTAAGCTAGGAATATAGTGATTTTAACTTCGTTCAAAGAGAGCTTTGTGTTTAAGTTAATTGTTTCTAGCAATCTAGTGATGATGCTATTAAGACATTTTAATAAAATTGCGAACAATAAAATTAAGCTAGTAACACCAACCTCTCACTGAATTTACTATATTATCTCTGTGTAAACGGCTTACTTATATATGATTGGTTAGTGCTCAATTGTTTTAGATTTTGAACGGAGTGATGGAATCTATTGGTTTTACAATGATGTGTGTTTTTTTTTTATTTTTTTATTTTTTTTTTAAGTCTGACGACACCTTTTTTGGCAGTAAAAATGCTTCGATTTTAGACTTGCTAGACTGACAAATGATATCAATTTTTTTAAAATCTCTAACTCAAAAACGAAAAACCGCAACAACTTGAAATTGTCACCAAATCTTTATATTGACGTTCTCTATACATGGTTAAGTTTTCAAAGTATTTTGACATATTTTGACTTATTTATAGACAATTTAAATTTTCGATTTTTGTAAAATTTTTGTTTTTGAACATCTATAAAATTTAATTGGCAGACCGAAAACTTTTGAAAATTTAATACAAGGTTTATAATAAGTTAAACTTATCGTAACTAAAAAATATCGGTAATCGGTTTACTCAAATTTTTTTTATAAGCCCTTAAAGCTCAAATTTGTATAAAATGTGTAAAAATCACGAAAATTTGCAAGTTATTTTGTAGATAAAAATTCATAAAATTTTTTCTGTTCATACTTAAGGTTCAACATTTTAACACTAGGTTATCTATAAGCTACTCTTCGAAAATCTTTAAAAAAATTTCTTCCGGGCTTAGAGGAAAAAATGTTATGACTGTTTGAAATATAAATATTGACGAAATTGCATAAAATAGCGATTTATTCTTAAACGATTTTAAATATTTGTAATAATTCAAAAAGTATAAGTCGCAGATTTTTAAATTTTTACCAGCTGTTAAGATTGGCATTTCCTTTATGTCATATTTTTTTCAAAATATAATATTGATTTTTAAGCCACTTATAGGCATTTAAAATATTCCATTTTTTTAAATTTTTTTTTTTTATAATCGGTGATAAAAAAAATTTGGCTCGTACAAAATACTTGAAAATTTAATAAAAGATTCCCCAAAAGTAGTTCTTATTGTCATTCAAAAATTATTAAAATCCATAGGCAAAATTTTTTTTTATAAGAGTTTGAACAGCGAATATTGATATAATATTACATGTAAAATATAATATAATGTATAATATTCTAGACTGACAAACTATGTCGCTGTATGCAATTGTATGCAACTAAATAAAATATACTTTTTACAATATTTATAAACAACAATGTATTATATCCTAGACAAACATATTAACTCTGTTCAGAATCGTTATTCGAGTACAATGATATCTATCATTGCATTCTAATTTAACAAATCCATTGTAATAATGACCTATCCTATAAGCGAGGTGCACTCTACCCCCAACTGTACAGCAGAGCGAGGCCCATCCGGTTCTTTTTTTATTTTTATTTATGCCTTGTTTTAAGTGAAATGTCAATCGATATATACGTTAAAAATGATGAAATTAAATTTTGATGTCAGTTAAAAATTTGTACAGTTATATCCTGATGAAGAAAGTCTGTGGAATGCCAGTATCCCATCTTATAATAACAAGTCTATGATTCATTACTTCGAAAAATGTGTGCCGATTTGAATACAATTAGTATAAAAATTACTATTAATGAAATTAAAAATTCAAGAGCATTAAATTATCAAATGTTTTCAAAAATTTAAAAACCAATCAGGTCCTATATTGTTAGGAATCATATAGTATATAAAAATTCAATACTGGCATTTTTTAATAAAATATTTTAACGTATAAACTATTTTAACTTATACCAAGTCAGAATATTATGCTAGGATAGTATTTGAAAATATCTTACTTGTTACACTAGCCTAGAAAAAATAGCCACATGCTTCACGGGTAATAGGTATATTTTTCATATACTTAATAAATAAAACCCTAACTATATAGTATCTGTATAATTATTGTACCTATGTTTTAAGTTTGAAATTATATTCTTTGTATGTAGGCTTAAAATATTGTTAAAATACTATCCAATTAATTGTAATACATATGTTATTTTATCAAATCAAAAGTAGCTATTCAAAACACTGAAATATAAAGTTATTAAATTTTACTTTAAAAAAATAACTTCATGTATCACGAACGATATGTATCTTTCTCTTATACCTCGTTTATACTCAGCCGCTACCGCTGCCCCTCACGCTGTCTTATTTATTCTCAAAATACTTTTTTGGTGACGTCGACGACAGTGAGCGTTTACATTGCCTTGGTAATTACAGCAGCGCGAGCAGCAACTAACCGGATACTCAAGTTACTGGTTGAATTGCTGCTCGCGCTGCCCAGTTTACCGCTCTTAACGGGAGCGACGGGCAGTGACAATGTGAGGAGCGTGATCAGCGCGAGTGACGTATTTACATATTCGTGCTGCCCACTTTCATGTCCAGCTCCCTGCTCACTGCCACGAAAATGGGCTGAATGTAAATGGGACAATAGAATAAATCAAACTCTAACTCTGTCATATCTTTATAACTATTGCATAAAGGTTTTAAGTTTGAAATTATGTTCTTTGTATGTAGGCTTAAAATATTGTTGTTAAGATACTATCCAATTAATTTTAATGCATAATTATTTTATCAAATCAAAAGTAGCTATTCAAAACAGTGAAATATAGCGTTATTTATTTTTATTATTTAAAATAATTTTACCGTCATGATCAGTTCCCTTTATTTTATTTCGAAAACTTCCTGCTGAAACGATCCCTATTGGTGCATCAGTCCAAGAGTCATCATATATTTTTTTTTTCAACACATTCTTAAAAATATAATGTTATGTATAACATAATTTTCATATTTAAAAATACTTACATAGTGTACGAACGAATCAGCTATAAGGTTTCCTATATTACATTCCTTTTGGCGACAATTATTTAACAACTCAACAGTTGTACGTCCAACAATAACGTTTGTAATTTTGGTAACCGACGATTTCCATTTATCAACGACAGTCAACATTGAAGGATCTTTATTATAACAAAAGTTTTATTTTAAGTTCGAATATTCTATTTGAAATTCAAGTGTGTTTAGTTACCTTGTTTTATTTCATAATTTAATAATATTGGTGAACCATTGATACTAACTAAGTCACCATTTGAGTTAAAGTGTAAATCAACTTTGCCTATGTACTTGGTATTCGCGTATGCTTGTAATATGGGTACGACTTTATTTTTGACATTGGTTACATAAAACGGATATATTCCATATGGGTTTTCAATGCTGGGCGGTTTGCCTAAATATATAAATTTGATAAAAACATACATGTATAATGAGCATTTATTGAAAAAACTAAAATTAAATTTATGATTTTCAACTAAGATAATATGTTACATTATGTGTTTATTTTAAATATTCCAGTGGCGGATTTACGGGGAGAACGTCCAGGAGGTCTGGACCCCCCCTCAAACACTGATATATACATATAAAATTGTACAATGCATACACAGGGTCTGATCTAATAGATAGATATACCGTATAACATAATATATTTATATAATTCAAATATAAGTATGTTGATTATCAAGAATTTACTAAAATAATTATAATAATAATACTAGTGTAATACTTTACTATCGTTATTTTTATAGTTTTGATAAAATCGTTTATCCCCCCCCCCCAGACACTGATATATACATATAAAATTGTACAATGCATACACAAGTTCTGAGCCAGTAGGTAGATAAACCGTATAACAGGGTTGGCGAACTTATGACACCCGACCCAAAATAATTGAAGCGAATCAAAACATATCTACGAAATTCTATGATCTAGGTATAAATAAATAATCAGGCATATCAAATTTAAAAAAAAATCTATACAATATACATCAATAAAAATATATTTAAATTTTAGGCTAGACTTGGCTTGGCAATGATGTCGATTTATAGGGATGGACAATGCTTAACAGTGTACGCAGTCTTAGTAGAACTTTGCAAAACCAAAAGAAGACTAGATTTTATTTTGTAAATTTTAAATTTTAGGCCCTTATAAAATATAGTATATGTATAGACGCAATATAAATTTTAATATAATACATTTGATTTAATAAAAATAAAAATAATACATTTCAAACACATATTATTTTTTAGAACCCTTCCCCTCCAGAAAAATTTTGAAAATCCACCACTGAAATTTCCTTATCATTATTCTAATTCGCACCCTTTTAAACAAGGTTTAGATTTACCTTGTATAAGTAACTATTTATTTAGTAAAATGTTTTTTTAATGGAATATATTTTTATTTCGTACAAGTAAAATATATACCTTATTATAGATATATTAAGTATTAACACAATAATATATGTACTATTTTTTTTTTTTTATTTATATGTATGAACGGGCTATGAGCCCAATAGTACAACACAATTTGTAGTAATGAATATGAATATTATAACAATAAATAGGTAAACGCCAACCAATACGGCGATTATATACAAATAAAAATAAAACAAAATAGAACTTACTAATCGTTACAAATGCACATCATACGATGGATTGGATTATTTCTACCATAGTTGGTGCTGTGGAAAGGAACAACAAAGGGAGAATTAGACCTTATTAAGCGAGAGGGAACTTTAAAATTAATTAGAAAAAGGAGAGAGGGAGCATCCACACGTCTGTCAATCAGCTTATGCAAAAATACCAAGTTAGCATCAACTCTTCTATCTGTCAGGGATAAGAGTCCAAGTTTATTCATCACTGGCCAATAATCATGTGGTGGATGTGGAATTCGCAAAATAAATAATGTCGAAGAACAAAAACGTCTCTGGACCCTCTCAATGTAAGAGTCTGCTGCCGTAAAAGGGTTCCACAAAATGGATGAATATTCTAAAATAGGCCGTACAAGGGAGCAATATAAAGCTTTGAGTGAACTAGAGAGCCTAAATTCTTTAGAAGTGCGTATGACAAAGCCGAGCATCTTTAATGCACGACAGCAAACAGCCTCAATATGGTAATGAAAATCGAGATTTGGACATAAAAAAATACCCAAGTCTTTCTTCGTAGTAACAATATTAATGCTAGACCCGTTTATCAAGTACGTGTAGTGAATAATATTTCTACTACGAGCAAAAGACATAGATTAGCATTTACCTACATTGAAGCTTAGTCCCATAGAATTGAACCACAAAACAAGAGCATCTAGCTCTTTCTGGAGGGTTATACAACCAGTTACTGACTCAATTATCCGGAAGATTTTAAAATCGTCAGCAAACATAAGGAACATAGAATCAGGGATAACCTGTTTTAGACCATTAACCAATAGGGAAAACAACAAGGGGGATAAGTGCCCCCTTGAGGGACACCTGAAGGTACACAGACTGCTTCAGATTTACAACCTAAGACTTTTACATATTGGACCCTATCAGATAAATAAGATTTGAACCAAGAAAGAATGAGTTCCCCAAATCCAGCTTTATATAGAACTTAATTAGTATTTCATGGTCTACACGATCAAACGCTTTGGAGAAGTCCGTAAAAATAACATCCACCTGAGTTCGGTTTTCAATGGCTTCCAATATGAAATTATGAAAAACTATCACATTCGTAGTAGCAGAACGGCTAGGTCTAAAACCGTTTTTTTCATCAACTAAGATATAATTAACTGATGGCTGAATACTCTTCAGGACAAGCAGCTCAAAGATTTTGGCAATATGATTTTGGATAGTAATAGGCCTATAATTGTTTACATCAGTTTTATCACCAGTCTTATATACAGGCGTACATATATATATATATATATATATATATATATATATATATATATATATATATACGTATACAAATAATATTTATTAGGTACATATATAATTATATGTATAATTTGTACAGTGAAACCTCTATTAATGGACACCTCTCAATAGTGGACCCTTCCCAATAGTGGACACTTCTAAATTCCCCGGCAAAAATGTATGCGCATATAAATGTATGCGTAATAGGTTTTCTCAATAGTGGACAACTCTCTATAGTGGACAATTTTTAATTCCCCGTGGCTGTCCACTATATAGAGGTTTCACTGTAATAAATAAAAGAAATTTAATTTAATTTGTGATTGCATCGTGTTTACTATTTTTCTCAATTGATTTATTGTTTACATAATATGTTTAAAAATATCATTATCGGTTAAATCACCACCAATATATACAAATTGATATGCGACCGCATTATATCGGTTTTACTGTCGGTTCGAAAAAAAAATCGGAAACGGCCCAGCTCTACTATTAATACATGCTAACAATTATTTAAATTTCTTAGTTTAATATTTTCACTCGAAATTATGCTAGATAATACTATGATACATAGTACTATGATATATTTTTATAAATTCAAATGTAAGTTAATTGTATGAAAACATGACAAATAATTTGTAAAAATAAAAAAGTTCCTATTATTCAGTTAATTAGATTATTAATAATTACACTTACCAGAGTACAAAAAAGTATGTGAATGTCCTCCGACAATTAGATCAATATCCTCCACTTCTTTGGCAATTATTTCATCAATTTCGATATCACTATGACCCAGAGCAATAATTACGTTCACACCACTTTCACGCAATTTCTTTGTTTCGATCTTCAAAGAATTAACTTCATCAAAAAACTTAACGGCCCCGGTTCTGGATAAAGTCTTTGAAAAAACCAAATTTGATTACTATTTAAAAATATCTATCAATTTACCTAGTATACCATTTGTTAACATTGTCTTATAATTTATGAGTTTATATAAGTTTATAAGTTGTGATCATAGGATATAAGTAGGATATAAATGTAGATTCTGGGCATCCTCCCATGCAACCCGCAATACATTGATAAAAACCATGATTAACCCTTAAGCATGCAACCCCCAACATAGTAAAACCTAATAAAAGCCGTTACCTTCCCCTTAAAACGCAATATTTAACACAGACAACTATAACAAAAACCATGACCCTCTCCATAATTACTATTCTTAACACTGATAAACCATACCATCCCCTTTAATGAAACTCCCATCACAGTCACACCCTTCCATGACCCTCCTCTTAAAATGAAACTCTAATCACAGACAACTATATCTCAATGAACCCTTCCCTTTTATCAATATTTTTGATATCATCTACAACACATGTAACCTATCCAGTGGCGGCACCAGGATATTTTTCTAAGTAAGGTCAATGGGAGGCCAGCAATTATAAGGTCGGGTCATTAAATGAAAATATACCCCCCCCCCCAAAAAAAAAAAAAACAAATTATATGAGCAATGGGCTTATTACTGTTTATTATTTGCTTTTTATAATATTTATACTACTACTATAATAATAACTATATATAACTATAATATTTATACTACTGTATTATCTATTTTAAAATAATTCTACGATTTTCATGTGTATCTACAAATTTATTGATTATATCATCAGTATCAATTGATTTTGTTTCTCTTTTTTCGATTGACATGATGCTCAAACTTATGAGATTAATGTTCAGTAAACTATTTCTCAAATAATTTTTTACATGCTTTATACATGATAATGTTCGTTCACATGCAGCTGATGACACAGGAATTGTAATAGCAATGGAGCATAGTTTACATGTTTCTGAAAATGCTATTTCATATTCTTTAAGAATATTATAAAATAGAAAAACATCTTCAATTTTTAAGTTTTTAATATTTTCATAATGGTTCATGGACATGTGTAATATTTTTAATTCGGTTTTTAGATATTCTACGTCACATGAATAAGCTTTTGGAAAAGGAACTGTTGTATCATAAATCAAAAATGTTACCGACTTTGGGTTAAGAGCACTTATTCCGTTAATTATATCAGAATTATCACCAAATTGTTTGTCCAAAATACAATAAAATAATCCAGATCTAAATTATTTTTCTTCTATTGTTATTTGTTTTCCCACTATTTTTACATACAAATTTTTCTAATCATTTTGGTACTTTCTTTATTTTTCTTTGTTTACTTGTGCAGATGGAAGTGTAATATTACATTTTTTTGAAATATTAATTGTTTCATCATAAAATAATTTATGTGATACAGGATTTTTCAATTCCATAAAGTATTTTTTCGTCGATTCCATTAATGGTAAAACATACCTTTCTATCCTTAGACTTTTTATGAATTTTATGGAATATATTTTAAGATTTCAATGTGAAATTTCTATGGACTTTGTGATTAGCAATTGAGTTCATAAACTTCATAGACTGTACATTAAGCGTTTTGTTTTTAAGTGTCATTAATTTACTATTGCTTCAAATTATGATTTAATTAATATTATAAATAAAATGTATTTACTTAAATGTATACACTGTACAATATTTAAATATACTTACTTCGTGTCTTACAATTTACTTACCTATTTTTGATTTATTAATTAGTTATTTCGTTAGATTATAGAGATGCATAGAATGTAATATTTAGTATACATAAAAACATAAAATACATACTTAAGAAATAAAATAATTAAAATTAGCTTGTAAATAAGTTATTAATCACCGGAGTATCCGTTGTCAAGTATCCAACAATTCCAATTTTTGTGTTATTTTTCTCAAATACAAATGACCTCATTATGAATTTTTCCAAATCTGGTTCTAATGTCAAATTTATGTTTGAAACTACTGTGGGTATATCTTGAATTCCATTTAGATACGACACAAGACTATCAATACCGTCGTCAAACTCATGATTCCCCAAAGTCTGTAAATTAATAAATGTTTTATTTCATATTTGCATTAATCAACATTAAATATTTTAGTGCTATACATGTTAATGCCCATTAAATGTCATTGGAATAAATAAATATAAAATTAGGTACCTAATCAACATTATCCCTAAACTATAAGGTAGGTATACAAATAAAAACTTTATATATAAATATAACTTTTGATCTAAAATCATTTTTATTATTTATGTTTTTTCATATTTTTCATTATTTTTTTAGTTATAATTTTTGTCTTTTTTTATTTGTTTTGCAGTTGTATAGTTTATTGAATACATTTATGTTCTAGATTAGGTACATTAGCAAATATTGTGAAATATCAATTAAGTATAAAATCAACGTGTTAATGAAGAATGGGAAATATCTATTATTTATATTGAGAACACCAAGCTTCTTGTTATTTTATTTTGAAAAAAATATAGTTTTTCGCAGATAAGTCAACTGAATTTACCATGACATCAGGTTGCAACTGTTTTACAAAGTCCACAACGGGCTGCCACTTGAAAAACGTGAAATATGACGTGCCTTGAAAAGTATCTCCGGACACCACGAATAGGGACGGCAGATTTTTTTCCTCTGCCTTCTTCCTCTCGTCCTTTACGACTTGGGCAACTCTCGCAAACCCACCGTAACATTGACCCTTAACCGCTTTGTGTTCGTCACACTCGTTGCAGTGAATATCGGTCTCGTCAAAACGGCTGTGCATGTCATTGGTGTGAAGCAAGACCAGGTCTAATTCAGCCATTATAAACGCGGTTAAATGCACCACGACGAATGCCCCAAACAAGAAACGCGATTTCATGGTACGAAAAAAATCCTTTTTAACGATCAGAAAAATGATCGCGTAAATCAACGCGTGATGTTCACTGTACAGTACACAAAAGATATATGGTATCCGTTTGAACTTAAATTACTGCGACACACTCTCTCATTAGATAAAACACGTTCAATGGTCTACGACGACTATGTACTTCGTTATCTTACTTAATCCAAGTTAAACAGAGTCAAGTTATTTACACTGTAGTGCAATATTACTCATGAAGAGGACGCCACATTAAAAATGAAACATATATAACGACTGAGAGAACTCACCGTTAGATGTTTTCACGTGGCAAAAGTACACAAAGCGCGACCGTCGACACGTCCATTTTTCGTAATCGGCGACCATGAATCGATCCGACGAAGGCTAGTACGAAATAAATTTTTATTACAAAACGATTTTATAGTGTCACCAATATTTTTAGGTATATCATATAGATCAACGGTACAAAACCTGAGATAGCAAAAAAAAAAATGTGTTATGGAGGATAATATTGAATTGGTTTTATTTAAAACGATTCGTTTCGGAAATTTTCAATTAACGTTATATAAGTTATATAAGATACATTTGAATGTATCGAGTAACTCAATTATTAGAAAAATAATCGAGTTGCTCGGTCAAAAATAATCGAATGAAAAATTAGTATTTACTTGTTAGTAATTAGTAATTCTATTTATATATTTACTAGTTTATACTTTATAGAAGTTGGTATAGTTATTCATATTACGAAAACTGAACTTCTAATCTACTTATCTACTAGTTGTTGACCTTGTTGTCTATATTTTCGGCTTGTACTGCTCGTGGGACTGGTTGTTAGACAAACAATAATGAGTATAAGGTTATTTTCTCAGAACGTTTATCTCAATTATTAATATTTCAATTGAACATTTCGAATGATTATTTCGCGACATCTAGCGATTCAGAAAAATGTCTCGATTACAAAAGGTAAGCGTTCCTAGGTGCGTCAAGACGTTGCGTCTAGAAACTGCGTCAGACGCAAGTAACTGATTTCGTGTATTTTTCTGAACTGCTTTGCTAGACGCGTCAGACGTTGTGCGTCTAGGGTTATGACGCAACCTTAATATTTCGTATAGAGGTCCTAATGGAACACGTGTTTTTTGCACCCGTATATCTGTGTCACAGATGCACGAATATAATATATAATATATTATATTTTAAATAAACACGTATTTCACGTGACACGTGAATTCCGTGATGATATTCACGTGAATTTACAATATACGTGAATTCCATGATTTATATTCACGTGATCCGTGATTCGTCTTATTTTTAATTTTTTTATCAACTTTAACAATGACTAATTGGATTAGATAGATATGATTTTTTTCTATCATTATGGCTTTATTTTGAAATATTACAACCTATACATATTACATAGGTGTACAATAAGTAATAATTATGGTAAAAGAAAATAAAACTATGAACTAATGATAACTAATGATAACATGGTAGGAAATCTCACAGTAGAGACACCTAGTGGCTTTAAATTAATATTTACAATTTATACAATTTTTAAGTCACAGCACCAGTTCCGCTTGAGCGGTCTGGTAGGATTTCCGGGAAGTGCTGGTGTAGCAAGGTCCCTGATGAGCTGGTTGAGGTTGGATTGTAGTTTTGCGTGGAAGTGTTTGTAGTATATGGTAGCGGTTTCGTTGATAGAACATATTATAGGCCAGAGTTTATTGCATTGTTAGAGACATACCAGGATGTTCCAGTAATTATACGACAGCAGATATTCTGGAAGGCTTGGATATTTCTCTTATTTGACTTTTTAGCAGAACCCCAGATTACTATCCCGTACACCCAGAGTGGTTGAAGAAGGGTTTTGTATAATATGAGTTTAAGGGGTAAGGCTAGATTTGAGCGGAGGAGTGGCCTTAGTAGGTGAAGTCTCGAGTTTAGCTTTTTGCATTTATCTTTAAGGTGAGATGACCATGTTAGACGTCTGTCGAATATTAAACCGATGTATTTCACTTCATTTGAGTGAGGGATAATGGTGTTATTTATTGTTATAGGAGGGCAGTTATGGCGCCTGAGTGCAAATGTGACGAAGGAAGATTTCGATTCAATGATTTTAATTTTCCATTTAGCAAGCCATTGAGAAAGAGTATCAATGTGTAATTGTAGTTGAAGGCTTGCAGTAATATGATCAGCAACTGTAGATAAAGCTCAGTATCGTCTGCATAAGTTCCAATAGTTGTTTTTTTCTGAGGTGGGTAGGTCTGATGTGTAAATTATGTACAGAAAAGGTGCAATGTCACTGCCTTGCGGGGACTCTGGCAGCAATGGGGAATCGTTTTGAATGTTGAAGGTTGTGGCGAACCTTTAATGTGCGGTTGTTCAAGTACGATTTTAAGAGGAGATATTAAGGAGAGGGAAATAATTTTTTTAATTTGAAGAGTAATCCCTCGTGCCAGACGGTGTCAAAAGTTTTGGCTGCATCCAAAAATACTCTAGCGCAGTATTTTTTTGTTTCCGAAGCAGTTGAGATTGTGTCAGCGACTCGATGTAGCTGTGGTGGGTTGTAGAAGGGTTATCGTGAAAACCAAATCGGAAGTTGGGCAAGTTTTTGTTTTCATTGGTTATAACCAGTGGTGGACTGGAATAAAAAGGCCCGGGATGCAGAAACATTTATAGGGCCCTATCAACATTTTATAAAATAAAAAAAACATATAATATACTTTTCTACTTTATTCTTACCAAAGTATTTTTATGTATTTATTAGAGTACATACTTAACCTTTAAGGTCCCCACACACTGCCGTGGTAGCGGTGGCGGTGGCGGTGGCGATAAATTTGAACACACGTATTGTAATGGGAGTCCGCACACTGCTGCGGTAACTCGGCCGCGGTAAAATATCGCGTGGCGATATTTATAAAAACCGCAGCATGCTCGATTTCACCGCCACCACGCTGTGGTATTTTCAATTGACATGCATCATTTTTCCCCAAAATTAACTATTAGTACTTCAAATAAACTTTTATTATTAATTATTATTTTAAATTATTTAATATTATACTCTAAGATTATGAAAATATGTGTAATTATACGAAATTAAAAATTACTATTTTTTATTCATTATTAACTAACTCACTTACTAACTACTAACTTTGTTTTTGTATGCTTGTGAGGGGATACCAAGTATTTAAAATGAAGGTACTGTAGGTGCATTAAATATTATTCACGATCGTATGCGAGTACCTTTTTTGATGATTGATAACCATATGAAATTGTTTAAACTTAATTTATTTCGGACGTTTAAATTCTGACAAATACTGGTATAACATATGTACCTACATCAAATTATTACCTATTTCTTGCGAGTTTATCAAATAGACACTAATAATATCTATTATTTATGCTGTATATTAGTCTATACTTCGATTATTTCCTAGAAACTATTCAAGTTATAGTTTAATTAATCATTTAACTTAGTTGAAAATATATCATATAAAAATATATTTATTTAACGTTTTATTAACGTACTATATATTTATATTTTACGTACAATAATTTTAGTTAATTAATTAATTCCTATGTTATACAATATATTATTAATTTTGCAACAAATACATTTAAGACAGTCTTAGTAATATCTTGATAACCTTGAAGTTTCATTAAGAAATTGTTTTAAAAGTAAGTTAATATAATAAATATATAAATATAAATATGAAATAGTAAATGGTTAATTTATCAAATAATATATTGTATAACATAGGAATAAATTAATTAACTAAAATTTTTGTACGTAATATATAAATATTTTATGTTTATACTGGATAAAAATCGCCACCGCCACCGCCGCAATGTGTTCTGGTCTGCGATTTTAATATCGCCACCGCCACTGCCACCGCGGACCTTAATGAAAATAATCCAACTACAACTACATCTGCTGTAATTGCTTTTTGTATTATGTTCTCCATTTTCAGAATAAGATTTATTTTTTTTGGTTAATAAGTGACTCTAAATCATTATGTTGTTGTGAAGGGTTATTTAATTTTATTAATTTTGTGTCACCTATCAAACTATGCAGTTAAAAAAAATAATACTACTGCTTTATTTTACAATTTACAGCAAAATATTTGAATAGCAAATCATAAAATTGTTTACGTAAATGGTTTTTAAGATATGTTATTCCATGTTGGCTAAAAACGATCTGTTTTATTAATAATACACGCATAATCTTGCTATGGATTTCGATTATATTTGTATAATGTTGAATCTCAATACTGATTTTTTTCATTTGTCGTACAGCAGTATCCAGATATTGTCACCGACAGCTTGAATAGAAAACGGAATTAGCAGCTATTGTTATAAGTATGTATATAATTAATAATATTTTAAATTAAAATTAGACTCGTGCTACAGAAGTGATCAAAACACGGAGGTCGTAAGTCGTTTAATTTTTTTCACCCTTCAACTATCAGCACGTCACAACGGCCCCACAATGATTCTAACGTCATTGTCGATAGACTTAGGGTACAATATACGAACTTGTCTGTTTCTCAATAGACCAACAAGAAATAAGAGCCGCTGTTTAGGAATCGTATTAACAAACCCACCACCACCAACACCATCATTAATCGTTGAAAGTGCATCTCATCTCGATCTTCTTGAGTACAACAGAATTATCATATAACATATAAAATAGGACAAATAAATCATTAAAGTACCTACTTAAGTAAATTAGAAGTATAGTAGTACCATCCCTTCTCCTGAACTTTCACGCCCTTCAGCGACCATTCCTGATTCTGATTAAAATGTGTAATTAAAACGAAGTACAAAAAAAAAATACATACCGTGAATTAAAATTAAAATCGTTATCATTTCAGATTCACATATTATATTTAGACTGTTTGATAATAGTATACAATGAATAAAATGAATGCATCAAACTTGATAAGTGAAATCAAGAAGAGCATGCAACCAAAGAGGTAACACACGACTTAATCGGTTACAAACTTATTATCTAAAAATAATGTATTCTGTATAATGTATTTATTACTGATAAATATTAGTACTTAATACTTATTAAGATAATGTTGGTCTCTCTACAAGATTATTAATCTCACCATATATAAATATGTATGTGCATGTCTCATAATAAACTTACTATATTTAAAATCTTTTTGTTTCCAAATACGCTTCACATTTTTTTGTTGATAAACTATGATTAAAATTAATTGACAACATTTAAAAGATCATAAATAATTTTCATAAATTATAATGTAATATGTACTACATACATTATTATAAACTTTATGAATAAAATATAGGACTGAAGAATTTCCTGCGCTTGGACATGGAAGTGAAAATAAACCTGTTGAAAAACCGAGGAATTGCAAAGCAATACCTAAAGATGGGTATGAGCAAATTATTAGATAATTATAGAAAAAAATATATCATTTGAAAAACAATTATTAAATATATATATTGAATTATAACTAAAACTTTAATAGTGAGCATAATAAAATTACACGATTAATGTTTTAGAAATATTGGAAACCAACAGAAGAAATTGAGCAAAAATACAGCGAAAAAACGCAGACGTGCTCAACAATTAGAAGCAACCACATGTGTTCAACAGTAATTATCTCACATAGGTTTTTAAAAATATATATGTATTCATTATTTCGTATTTATTAGAACGGTTCAAAACAGTGTAGTTCAACCAAAAATGTCAAATATTACTTCTTCAAATGTAATACCGACTGGAATGGTTAATAACAGCGATGGAACACTAAATAAGTGATTATTTTAATATTAGGATATGTTGTATAAAAAAAAAAAAAAAACACTTTTTCGTTAACCAAGAAGATATTTAAAAATTAATTTGTTTAATTAAACCAAATAACATACATTTATATTTATTACAAATTCAACTAAATTTAGTGATGCTACAAAATCGAAGATAAACAAATCTTCAAATCAAAAATCGATTAACGTTAAGATTGGTGAAAAAATAATAAGTAACAACACCATTCAAAATAATGACAACAGTAAAAAAGTTGTGATAGATGCAAGCATACCCAAAAGCCAAACAGAAAAGGGAAATTGGTATATTAAATCCATTTATGATTTACTCCGAAATTACATCTGTTGGTTAATTAAATAATAAATATTTATTTTTAATTTCAAGTGTGATTCATGAAATTGATGAAAATTTATTCAATCTACCTAGAGACGTCGCTCTAGCCCATTGTATTGCAGAAGATTTACGAATGGAAAGTGGCGTCGCCATTCAATTCAAGTAAAACTATTATATATTTACATTGATTGAAACAATGATTATTTTACTCACTATCTAGACGCTATTTTGGAGGCATTGGTCAACTTATGGACCAAAAACTTACTGTGGGAAATGTTGGAGTGGTCGTTAAGAATCAACAAGAAAGTGCTTTTTATTTGGTCACGAAAAAGTATTGTAACGGCCCGTCCACAATGTTATCATTGTCACATGCGTTAAAGTCGCTTGTAGAAAAAATGCGAGAAAGACAACTAATGAAACTAGGCATACCTAAAATTGGATGTGGTATAGACGGATTAGAGTGGTCAAAAGTAAAACAACTTATTGAACATATTTTTGCCGGTTCCGGTATACAAATAACTGTTTGTGTACCATCAAAAGTAAGTGTTAGTAATAACTGAATATTTTATAGTTTTCATAATCATAAATCCTTTTAAGATATTCTATCGTCCATTGCCGTCACAAATGAAAGTATTTGTAACGCCAAATAAAATACTGCAGATTAAAGACAAGTTAAGTGACTTGGTATTATTGATCGATCTTGACCAAGTAAAAGCAAACAAATTTAAGAATGACTTGGTGGAATCAGTTAACTTGGAATATCCATCTTTTAAAGAAAAGTAATTATTTTACATCTAAATTACATCATTAAAATTAATGTTTGCTTATATAAATTTTATATGAGTAAAAAAAAGGTATTAAATGAACATCAGTGATGAGTACTATAAATAATATACATATACATCAAAATGTAATACGTGTAACGTTTAAAATCCTCATTTTATTTTGTTCTTCCATAGGTTAATGAAGGACATTATTAATAAGACTATAAATCCAGGTGACGTCACTACTTATTTTATTAAAAATGAAAGAATAAATTGTTTATTCATCAGTGAGTCAGCATATTATAGTTCAGTGGAAAAAGGATTTATAACAATGAGAAATTACATAAGGAGCAATTATAGGAACTATGCCATTCAGAGCGGTCCTATTAAACCTTCTGCAAACTTTAAGCACATATCAAAATTTGTGTTAGTAGCACGTTCAATAATCTACGGATCAGAATTATGGTTATGTGGTGATAATGATCAAACCAACGATAAACATGTATATGAACAATATTGTAAAAAAGTATTTGATGAAATAAGAATATCAACAAAGTTAGCCGATAGAAAGTATCTCCAGAATGGAAAAACAAACTATCCGCAAAAAATTAATTTTCAAAAAAAATAGTTTTCTTAAATACTTAAGAAAAACTATACTCAACCAATCAAAATTACTACTACACAGTTTTATTTTTAAATCAAGCAGCTTTCAATTAATATTAACAATGTTTCTAATTGCAATCATTCCAAAAAACTTCAACAGTGCAATTTAATTATTTAAAATCTTTGTCAACCAATCGATGGTTTTTATGTCAAACATCATCTCGTCACTTATTTGTGCAAACTGCAGATATGTGATTTCTTCAATTCAACAACAGTTGATCGTGTAACTCTATAGACTCATGAGGTTGATCAGTATTTACAAAATGTTTAACCAATTACCGTAAACGTCGTACAGATCAATTGCTTGTCACGTGTACCGAAATAAGTTATTTTACACGAATTCACTGTAAGTATCTTCTTAGCAATTGTAAGTTGTACTGGTTGATATTACTGTTACGTATTCACCTTGAATACAAATATTTAAGATAAATTATACAAATTTGTTGAAAATAAGCATGATTTATAATAAACATTGTAAATTGTGTACGTTTTTCATAACTAACAAATTTTAACATAGATATTATTTTACATTGGATATATTTCGTTTTCAGTTTTGTAAAACAACTGAATTTCCATCCATTTGACTCTGCTGTGATCTATGTATGTTGTATACAATATGGACTTAAACAATTTCGTGGATATGGACTTTCTCACGTGATGTCGAAGAATTTCTGTCTGCAGTATTGGATCATAGTCGAAACCATTTACTCGTATTATGCAGAATGTTATGACGATTAAATCGCACCGAAACAAGCACAAAAAACTATGAAAACTATGTTTCCGAAGAGTGACTAAAAATGAAATGTTCATGGAAAATTTGCTGCAGTGTTATCGGCAGTTCAAAAAGACATAAGACTCACAATTTCCATAGCAGAAATCCTATACCGATTTTTCATATATATTTCTTTATTACCAAAATTTTCTATCAATTCAAAATATTTCTTTACCATTCACAGACACACTTGGATGAATAAAAAAATCAAGGGCACTTTGGACGAATTTGGTTTGGGTCACTATGCCCTCTAAATAGTCCTATAAGCATTGTAAATTTTCCTGTGATGCAAATTGTACGGTACGTTTGTATTACAATTTAATCATTGTCATGGTACGTATTTCATCAATTATTCGAAGCAGTAAAATATTTTTCATTTTTTTTGTATAGTTGAAAAATGTTTTAAAAAAATTTTAAGTTTCATTTTAAATTTTTTTTAAAAATATGTATTTGATGTTCTTGGTCCATGGCTTTTTTGGTAATTATTTAATTGTTTTATATATTTTAAATAATTACAAAAAACTAAGGACCATGCACATCAAATACACTATATTTTAAAAAAAATTTAAAATCCAACTTTTTTGATAATATTTGTCTCCATCGCTTTAATAATATATCTTGTTTAGATTATTCAAAAATAAAATTTAAATTAATTAGTTAAAGAATTGAATTCCCTCTAGTGGAGTAGGCCTGCGAATCATAAGCGTTTCTTTTTTGATCTCATAAATGATTAGTTAAATAAAAATCTGATTTTAAGTAAAAATATAGTTTGTATTTATATCGTTCATAGATATGATCAAGAAGAGTCACGCCTATGGTTCGTGGGGACACCACTTTAAAAATAGCACGCTGGTGTAATACCTCATGCTATTAAAACACAACAGTACAATTTGTTGTAGTTTTAATAACTAAGGTGGTGTGGAAACTTACACTCTCTTAGTTTAAATTGCGTAGGATACTTTCTATTCATTTTTTCTCAACGACCTAATAATTATTAATATTTTATATTTCAAACTCGTACTTTTTTTTCTTGTCTAATATTAATATTATATTGTATTCAATATTTATAACTAATAATATAACATGACACGTGTTATTGTTGATCAATTATCAGTATTAAGTGTGAGGTAAATTGGTTTAAGTCGGAAGAAACTCTTTATTCGTTAAGTAATTATTAATACGTTCATTTAAAAACAAAAGATTTATTTTTATTTTTATATAGCACAACTAGGAGATTGAAGCTTCATCATGATACATCCACAGTACATTCGTACGTTAGTGAGTTTCCATCAACTGCGCATGTCATTGATCATTTCTAATTTTTACGATGCTCTGTACTTTGTACTTTTAACCACAGTGAAGTCAGATATATTCAGTCGAACCACCATTCCAATACCAATATGAAGGTTCTCACGAAGCCATTAAGTATTTAGGGAAGCTGCCCATGTTTCAGTGCGATGGACTACTCCATATATTTCCACTCTAACCTTCCATTCATTGATTCGACCTTGTCACCGACTACAGATACATAACTCATGCTGCCATTGTCAACAAACTTATATCAGTGTTTTATTTTTAAGTATTAGGTATAATATTGTTATTATTATAACTTAGTCGACACCATTGTATAAATAAAATGAACTTTTTTGTTTATTGTCTGCTTTGATTTTTATGTATTATGATTGTTATTAATGTTATCATTCCTAGACAAGTTTGACCGACGACGGTGATAGCTCATTTCATTCTCGTTCTATTTTATTATATATTATATAATTATTTCGTCATAAAATTCTCATATCTTTCAAACTTGTCATTAATCTTATGTTTGAAAATAATATTTCTTTATACAAGCTTAATAATGCATTAAATCGTATTGATCGCGTCCGTATCGAAAGTTTCGAAAAACCACTCTGCATGGGTGGACAGATGATGGTTTAGATCAGCGATTCCCAACCAGTGGTACGTAGAAAGCTCGTAGATGGTACGCGGAGCTAATTTCTGTTATAGGAATAGTTTTATTTTTATAATTATTACCGTTCAATGATATTTGATTTATTTGATATTAGTTGATTTTATAAATACCTATGACATAGGAACAAAATGAATGTAGAAGACAGCTTCAAACTTAAAGTAACCAGCACGAAGATTGATATTGACGTTCTCATTCATTTAATAAATAAAACATAAGCTTTCACATTAAATTATTCATTTATATTCATTACAATTAATAATAACTGTAAATATTTTACGTTGTTTATTTTTGTGCATTAAATGCTTTGCTTATGTATTTATGTAGTTTAAATTGAAAAAGTTAATTATAAAAATAGCTTTAACAACATAAAATAATGTTAGTTTATTTGTTGATAAGAAAAAAAAAGAAAAAGAGATTATTAAGTTAAGTGGTACATGGACATTTTCCGAAATATGTAAGCGGTACGCGGATATCAAAAGGTTGGGAACCGCTGATTTAGAGGATGTGAATTTTAAGAGAAACGGTTTTTTTTCTTTGCTAATAAGTATGAAGTATTGAATGAAGCAATAGTAACATTTAATTAATAAAATAAAATAAACATAATTAATTAAATAACTTGTACATCTTGATATTTTCCCGCTATGTTTGCGCCGCTATCATAGCCCTGTCCGTGACAATTCTTAAAACTAAGTCCATCTTTCTCCAGCTTTTGTAATATATTAGTAGCTATTCCAAGTCCAGTCTTTTCATTGGTATAAATAAAATCAATGACAAACTCGTTATTAACTTCTGTAACATATCTTATAATTTCACAGAGTTGATATTCACAAAAAACATCTGGGGTGGAATCAAAAATAATAGAAAAGTATTTTGAATTTTTTATCCTATTAATGATTTCATTTCGAACTTTTAAACCGATTAAATTTATAAATTCATTTTAGATTTTATTTGATAAATATGTGATTTGGTCCTTATATTTTAAGTAACTTGATAAAATAGAATCATAGTTGCTAATTAGACCAATTAAATTTAAGAATATTCCACAGCCAGGTTTTCCTATATCACAATTAGATCCTCTCAAAGCTAAATTGTTTACGCAACACAATCAATCACAACTTTCAAAATATGTTTCTATTTTTCCTTTTTATTATTTATTTCTTATTGCAGTGCACAGTCAATCGTATTATTTTTATTTAAATTACTTTTAAAATCGGCCCATTTAAACATATTTGTACGGTGTTCATTACTATTCTTATAGTCAGGTATTTTAGGATTTAACTTTTTCTAATTATTAAATCCTTGTTGTGGATCTATTATTGATGGAGATGTCATTGTTTTGTTTGCGAAAAGCATACACGGAAAGCAATAGACACATTTAGTTTTATCGCTGTACATAGCCATGAACAATCAACCTTTTCACCATTTGGTAGAATTTTAGTGAACCAATTTATTGTAAATCGCCTATTGTCAGTTACATTTTCAGAAAAATAAAAATCAGGGTTTTTAACCGTTTCGGGACCATGGTTTATCAATAATGTACGAATTTTATCAGTAATTCGTGGCCAAGAAGAGGGATCATAAAATTCAGTTTCGAATATTTCTTCGGTAAGTTGAGATTCATTTTTAGTATTTTTTTCAATCTCTACATTGCAGGTATTAAGTATTTCAATTTCTTTTAATATTTTATCCTCAGAAATTGATTCATCGGAATTTTTTAATGATTCATTACACACAATTTCCTTAACTTCATTAATATTAGTTTCATTACAATTAATAGTCGAATGAGATGAAGAATTACCGTTTAAATATTTGTTCAAATTACTGCTACCGGACAATTTATCAAACCCAACAGTATAAACCAGGAGTCAAAACCCGAATGATATCTCTATTTAACAATACCCATAACAGTCATAATCGATAATAATTCTTAAGTACTTAACGAGAAAAATAAACAATACTGTAAGAAAAAAAAAAATGCCCTATCAACACTCCCACCAGAACACCGTGTGTCAGTGAGCGACTAGCCTGCAGCAGCTATAAAGTATAAAAATAACATATTACAATTTACCATCATGGTTATATAATATATCACTGGTTACTGATTCGTGATATATGGTCTTATCACGTATTATCTTAGCAGATAAACGATAATAAATCCCGGTTTTGTTTCTGAAAACATGTGGTTATTAGTTAATCGCATAGAGCAAGAATATCGTTAATCGTTTATGTTAGTTTTCCATTATCCAACAACGAGTACAAATTATTAATTAATTATTAATCTTAGAACGTTTAACAACAGAATAAGTTTTAAGTAAATGCTAAATTATGTGTTTTATTTAAAATATAAATTAAAGGTTTAAACCAATTATTTCAATGCATATTGTACATATTTTTTATAGTGTTTTAATGTTGTATTTTGGTTAAAAAATTTGAATTAATTTAAAAATATACTTTTATCCAATAAGCAATATGTATTATTATGTGTATGACAATTAAATTTCATACTTTGCCGACAACTTTTTTTAAATAATTTATTGGTAAGTTCAATCTACGATATGGGCCCCAAACCCTGATTTTTACCTTAAAGATAGTTGAAATAATTTCAAGTTTAAATTTAAAGTCATACTAGTTTTAAAAGTTTAATTCCAACTATCTACAATTAAGTTTTGATTTTCAGTATATACAGCAGTTACACTAAACATAATTTATTTGGTAATTTTATATTCATAAGATATATTTCAATAAATTATATTTTGTATCTTTAAGTTTATTATTATTTAAACAAAAAAAAAAGTTGAAATCTAACAATACCTTTTTTGTTTTAATTTGTATTAGAAAAATTAATTTACCACAGAAATATTTGTGTTAAATCAAATATTAAAATAGAATTATGTTTGGTGTATGCATTTAAAAAAATGTCTCTTATCATTCATATAATGACAGGCCTATTCTTGTTTGAATATTGTTGAAAGGATTAACATGTTTTGTTTTATTTATAAAAATATTTTACATTTCAATCATTGTGTCATGTGTTGTTTCCTGTGGGCACAGTACATCTTGAGTCCACTAAATCGTATAACTTTTTATTCATTTAAATTTGTTTTGTATTAAAATGAATAAATCCGGTGTTATTTGGGATATTTTTCTAACTTAATATGGATAATATTTATGTGAAGTGTGGACTTTGTTGTTCATTGTATCATTGTATCATCAATTACGCGTCTGCGACCGTACGCGATACCCGAACCGATTTTCCGACGAAGATCTTCAATTTTGGTCTATTGCAAGACATTGCTTTGCGGGGCCACAGTGAAAATGTTTCAAGTGATAATCGTGGTAATTTCTTGGAATTAGTTAAGCTGGTGAGTCATCATAACTCATCACTTTAGTACCAAAGTTAAAATAAATTATTGTTAATTATTGCAGAAATTATTAGATCCTTAATTGTAAAACGACTTAAAGCAGCTGAATTATTTTTTGTTATCATTGACACAACGACCGATGTGACAAGTCTGGTAGAATTTTCTTTTGTTATTAGGTATGTTCATGAAGGAAATATCGAAGAACGTTTATTAAGTTTGGTTACAGTGTCAGATGCTACAGGAAAAGGGTTATATAATACTTTTTGTAATATAACAGAAATGTATCAAATTGATTGGAAAACTAAATTATATGCTCAGTCATATAAGCAACTATGCAAGGGGAGTACTCAGGACTACGTTCATATATTTAGAATGAAAACCCCAAAGCAATTTATGTGTAGTGTTTCGCACACTTACTTAACCTAGTTATTGTCGATACATTGGATTCTACAACTGATACAAAAATTTTTTAAATTTTAAATTTTCATTTTTTTTTATTTTAAATTTAAGTTAATTTAGTTTTTCTGAGCTTGAGATAAAGTTTCACAAAGCATGATAACTGCGTGAAGTTCCGAAAGCTTAACAGCTTATGTTTATTGTTTTATATTAATTGCCTTATGCCTATTGGCCCAAATATAGTTTTCAATGTGTAGAAAAAGTTTTTTTTAGTATTTAAAATAATGTTGAAATGCGAATACTCATCTTGTACACCACAATTTACTATGTAGAAGCGCACTATTATTATATGTAAATATCGTATAGAACAATTCACGTTTATGTTTCTTCAAAATATCTTCCGAAAAATATTGTCATTATCACAACAAATAATTGTAATTAACCAAACTGTACAGTCATTTTAACTAGGCCTTGGGTTTACACAAGAAATAAAATACTTAAAACATGCCAATAATTTTGAATAATCAATAACGTCGTTGATTAACATTTTTTTAGAAATTGAATAACAACAAATAATAATTATAATAACAACAATAATCATTGATTTTTTTTATTTTAAATAAATGTTAGTATCACATATTTTATAAACACCGAATAATTAAATAATTAAATAAGATGAAATAATAACGATGTATATATGGCAATTTGCACCATCAATTATTTTCAGTTATTAAATAATATAATTATAATAATAACAAAGTAAATGTACATAAAATTAAATACGAGGTTCAAATATCCTCCTTGATCTTGTTTTTTTTTATATATATAAAATTAATAACAGAATCGAAGTTAACAAAGTTAACGTAAACAAAAAAGTGATGATAAAGGAATAATTTAAACGTAATGATAGGTATATACCAAATATTTGGTAAAAGTTTGCCACGTCAATCGTCGTCAGTGATATCTATCACGTCTTCGACATTTAATTCAATACGTCTCGTGATCACTGTAAGCGAAACGGGCGTATCTTCCGGCACCACGGTATCCTTTTCCTTACGTACTGCGCCTATTTCTGGGAAATCCCGTACCGTGTTTATATAATTGTCCAACCCAAGACACTTGGTAGATGATATACTGCACAGTCTACAAGAGGGACAAAACGTCCGTCTCGTTACACATCGGTCGCAGAAGGTGTGGCCACAACTCAGCATCGTGGCTTTAGTGACCAGTCCGCCGCAGATGGCGCACAAAAGTTCTTGCAGATGAATTTTGAGCTCTACCAACGCCTTGCGGTGCTCGGACATCTGCTTGGCCGCCCATTCGTTCACATCGATTACGCAGGTATCGACGATTGTTTGAAGTTCGACGACTGCGCACTTCAATGGATCCGTCGAGTTGGCTTCCTTATGGCCTCTGGACTGTTTTGCGTTAAATTTTCGTTTTTTCAGCCCGTCGGGACGCCAGAAGAATTTGAAAATTGTGGAGGTTTTCCCGTCCTCTCCAAAACCAATAAGATCATTGTTCTGCAGGATGTATTCAGCACCTCCTGCCATCTGTTCACAATTCAAATAGGTGCCTGATGAAGTGTTTAAGTCCTCTATGAAAAAACTATCAGTCCTATATTGAACTTTGCAGTGATGGTCCGACATGTAAAATTCTTTCACTGTTACAGCAGAAGATTGGGCATGACCGATTACGAAGGGTACGTTCTTCGAAACCCGAAACACATCACCAGTCATCACGTTTACCAAAGTTGATTCGATGGACGAAGACTCGTACGATCGTTTAGTACCCATCACGTGTTTTGATTGTTCGAAAACAGAAATATAAATAAGCGAATTTCTATAATAGTACAATATGCGCGGAGTTTAATGTTGTTGCAGAATAGTAACAATATACTGATTTACAAATTTGCAATGTCTCATTATTATTTCTACTGTTGCTATTGCATGTAAATAAAATGAATTATTTCATTCATAACGGCCACTAAATTCTTAATTTGATTCAACATATAAATGTAATTATAATATACTGTTGGAGTGTTGAGTTAAGTTTGAGTATTAATTTATTTATTTTTTAATTGGAAGAAAAAAAGAAGGCTTCGTATTGAAGGCATTAGCCTTGTGCAAAAATTTTATTTTAGCATAATGTAAGTTTTCAAAGAATAGGTTATATTTGTATACATCAAAGGTTATTTTCAATACCATACATCAGAGTTTATTTACAATATTTTTTTTGTTAAGGAAATTTAGAATTTGTATGGTGTTTAAGCAATTTATGTGTGGTGTTTCGCACACTTACTTAACCTAGTTATTGTCGATACATTGGATTCTACAACTGATACAAAAATATTTTTTGGGGATTTGCATGGAATTGTAACATTTATGCGAGCCAGGAAAAGAACTGCTACATTTTATGAATGCCAAAAAAAATTAAACATTGGATCTAAAGCTAAAGATGGAATTCGAAAAATCAAAAATTTCTCAGATACACGGTGGACGTCCCATGATCGTGTTATAACAGTAATACATGATAAGTAAGAAGCTTTAAAAAATACTTTAGAATTGCTATCAGAGTCTACAGACAAAGTTACTGCTTCAAATGCAAAATCATTTTTATCAATTATTTCTTCGTTTCGTTTTGTATTGCTTCTTAAGCTAATGAAAAGTATATTTGCAATAACTACACCAACTTCATGTTATCTGCAATTTAAAAGCATTCATTTTATTCAAGCCATTAAAATGGTTGATGAAACTAAAAAAAGATTAATTGAATTGCGTTCTGACAAATATTTCCAATAACTTGTACAAAATACCAAACAATTTACTTATAAACAGAATCTTTGCGAAAATGATTTTAAAAAACTCCGAACGAGGAAAACCAAAAGAATGCCTGGAAAAAATGTGCAAGATAAAATCAGTTCCTCAGCATCAGACAGGTTGGTAAATTATTTAGCATTAAAATAATTCTAGTATTAAATTCTTAAATATCTAACTTTTATTATAGGTTTAGAGTGAATATGTATTATAAGTGTTTGGACTAAATAATTTCATCTATAGACAATAGATTTAGTAATGCTAGAGACATACTGAAAGATCTTGCATTACTATCCCCAGAGCGGTCAATTGAAGTTAAACATAAATCTGAAATGGATCTTCCAGATAAATGCTTTTTAGATTTATCTACATGGATTACTGATATTAATCAATATGGCTGGAAAATACAAATGAGTGCAAGCTAGATTATTGAAAAATAATAAATACGCATATTTTTTACCGTGCTCCGCTCATTCGTTGAATTTGGTTGGAAATCACGCTGCTGATGCTTGCCTTCCAGCTTCAAATTATTTTGGAGTATGGCACTCCTTTTATAACTATTAGTGGAAAGTACTGCAAAAACACGTTCCCTTAAATTTGAAGACAGAAAATAAAACAAGATTGTCAGCAAGACTTGAGTCAGTCGAAGTCATCTTTAAACATCTACATAAATTTGTTTAGCTCTTGACGAGTTATTTACTATTGGATCCACGCTCGAGATTAAAACTAAAGCTAAAACTTAGATTTTGGTAAAATGAAAGATTTTCGATTTTCAGATCTAACTTCCTTTTGGTACAATGTACTAAAGCTAATTAAAAGAGTCAATAAATTCCTTCAGGTAGAAGACGTAACAGTTGACAGAGCAATGAGAAACATACAAGAGCTAATAAATCTGTTGTCATCAAAAAGAGAAAAATTGGCATCAGAGACAAAGTCAGATGCCAATATCATGGCTCAAAATAATGGCTTAGAAACTGACTTCAAAGAAAAAAGAAGATGATGCCTGGAGGAATCTGTGAAGATGAGGTATTCTATATAACACAGGAAGAATTTTTCAGAGGTTCTCTCTTCGAAATACTTGACAGAATTCTTAGTGAAATGATAATAGATTTGATGCATTGAAAGATGTTAATTGTAAATTTGGTTTTTTGAGTGGTTTTCAAATAAACGAAATAGATTCTACAACATTACAGGTTAGAGCAAAAACATTAGCTGACAGTTACCCAGATGATCTAAATAAAGAAGAGCTTATTAGTGAAATAGGTTTTAAATTCCATGCCTTTGAATTCAATAATAAAACAAGTAAATTATGTCTCATTTTAAACTATGTCTAATTCATAGACAATTGAGAGCTTATAGGATGATTTTGATAATATTCCAGGTCATCAACATTACATTTTTTAATAAAATATTTAAATTTCGTTATTTTAATAAATAACTTATGAATACATAGTACATTGATATAACAACTAATATTTTTTTATAAACTTAAATTATATAAATAAATATTTAATACAATTATTATGAGTCTTCATCATGTTAAATAATAATGATTTTAGGTATATTGATAATAGATACAGTCTTATTGAAATTTGAAAGTAATATATAATAAAAACGTAAACAAAAATATTATTTCTAATAATGAATATATAATTATTAATTTTTTTTAAATTCAGTTTTACATATTATAATATATTATAACAGACATAACAAATAAAAATAATTGATAATTTTGTATCCTCATATTCGATGCTTTCGAGATTGATGATTTAATGATAATTCTGTTTTCTATTCCGATTGTTATTGGACTAATAGACTTTATATATATCGCAGTCGCATTATAATCTTTAACACCTATGAATTAAAAATACAATGGCATTTAACTTTATTAACTCAATGAATATAAATTACTTAATTATCTTATAAACATTTCAAACAAATTTTAGTTTTAAAGTTATATAATGTAAGTTGTAAATATAATTGTTCTATTATGATTTTTGTGATTATATTTTGACTTACGTAGTATTTCGTTTGGCTTTACTATTTTCTTAAATGCTGTAAAATTATCTCCTCCATTAGCCAAATAACTAGACGTCACTATAGTATAATTGGCAGTCAATACTACGGGTTCGAATTTAGGAACGCTACAATCACCACAACGGAGATATAACGAAGAGACTCGATGACCTGGACTTTGACTCATATCAAATTCAATCAAAACACCTGAAAAAAAATTATTTTAGTTTAAACCTGAACACAGAAAAAATAAACAGATACTTCAATTATACTTTTAAATAATAAGTAATTTTTATTTAAAACTTACAAACATTATTGTAACGAATAATTAATTATTATAAAATAAAATTTAATAATACAGTATATTTATAATCAGTATCCAAATTTAGTTTTGGTATTCCTCGAAAAAACGGGAGATTGTAAACTGCGACAAAATTACACTTTTTCTAAAAGTCGATATGTAGACTTAGCCAAAAAAAAAAAAAAATAACATTGTACAATCTGCGACACAACCGATAAGATGTATTACACAAACTGCAAACATTTATTTTTTATACATAAAATATATACCGATACGATAACTCATTTACGTTATTCATCTAATTAGTTAAATTTTTTATAGTAGAGCTATTTATAGGTATGCATTTGAACGATCACTTACCTTCATGATTGATAACGTTTGATTATTGTTTGCTATCTTGCAACATGCATATATTGTTTATTATAAATCGTAATGATCGTATAATCAAAAAAATTAAAAATTGAAATAATAGATTAATAATATAATAATTGTTTTTCAGATAAATGTATTTAAAGTTTAGCCGTTTATTCTTAAAACGTATTTTTTCAAATGTTTATACTTTTAAATTCGTCCATCTTTTTTCATTTGTCGCTGTTTATTTACAAATGTGTATTTTTGCGTTGTTCTTTTATTTATTTGTTGTACAACACCTTCTTCTGATCTTCTAATTTTTATATATGTGTCAACTTGAATACCCTTTAAAGCATCTATACATTTATACAGTGATGGATGATGATAAAAGTATGCATTACATTTTGAATAGAAAGATTCACAGACATTATTATTTATAGTTTCTGAATTAGATGCCTACAAAGAAGAAGGGAATATTTTCGTATATAAGTTTCAGTTAAATAATCGCAAAATTGTACTATTTTATCATTAATTTAAATATTTTCCTTCGTCCGTGTCTCCTTTAATGTAAAGTTAAGAAAGGCCTATATTTTGTAATTTTCTAAACCACGCTTGACCGAGATGAAAATTACAATCTCGAATACTACTATTTTAATTGGGAAAAATCATTTATCAAGTGGTTAAAGTCTAGTTCGTTTGTGATGCGATTCTCAATTCACAGTATAGACAAATCGTTGAAATTTTCTTCCAGTAAATTAGCTCGTAAATACATTTTTATTCTTTGTAGCGCGGAAAATGACCTTTCAACGGTGCAGTTAAATTCTAAAAGCTATGTAAACATTCGGAAATGTTTGCTCCAGTTTTTCATCAACAAACTGATTGAAGTTGGAAATTTCATACTCTTTGTAGTATAGAAAATTAAAATCTCAATTAGAAAATTGTCATACAAATCATCTGTATACAGTATCTGTAAATGTTTTGCTTTTTTCAAAATTATGTCCACTTCAAAATTTTTCAAATGTAGTAAAAAACCGAATGTTCGCCAGACAAGGACGTCAACCTCGTACATGAGCGGTTACCTGTACCGACTCGCTGAGTGTATGCCAAACGAATAGTACTTTAAAATATAAAAAAAATAAGGAACGAAATAAAAATCAAGTATTACGTCGATTGTACTATGGTTGTTATTAGTCTCAAAAACAACATGTATTGTTTATAAATAATCAAAACACAATAATAATATAAACACCCCGATAACTGATATTGATCACAGGGCGATAACAAAAACAATGATAATAAGAATAAGAATAATAATAATAATAATATAAAAATAATATAACCGTGGTATCAAGCAAACCCGCTCACAGATGACGACACTGCATCCTCGGAACACCGTTACCCTTCACTACCTGGTTGTAGGGGCGCCGAGTACAGAGGGGCTAAGGGACTGCAGCCCCCCATGAGCTTGATAAGGTGGAGCTCAGCCCCCCACGGCTCTCAAATTGTAAAATGCCCTCAAAATACTAATTTTATTCATAATAAATTAATTGAGAAAATACATTTTTTATATAAGGCATGTAACTTTCAAAATTAAATTGGTATTTTTTAATTTTTGTATTGTGGTTTTTTATGATTTAAATTGAATTTACTAATACTATTAACATTTTATAACACACAAAACAATAAATAACTATATTTTACTAATTGTTTAACGATCAATTTAAGGAAAATTAAATTATTTATGTTAAACTGTACATGACGTGTTTGTAAAATAGTGAGCCCCCCATGACATTTTCAAAACCTGGCGCCTCTGCCTGGTTGGTATGCCGCACCAGATTGACGATAACCGCACGACGCCGGGAAATTGAGCACTAAACACGGTATAGCCAAATCTTCCACAAATACAATGCGGTGACTGCCCGCAGCCCAAATCAGCCCTCTTGTGGGAGGTAACACGCACCGGTTGATCCACCACGTCTCACACGTGCGATAAATGGCGACACACACGTGGCTCGCCTAACGCATCGGGAAACACGACTGACGCGAACGAAAATCACGCACACACGTGAACCCTCGAGCGAAAATGCACAAATAGTTATAAAACAAAAACACGTCGTCCGCACAGAGTCGAATCGCATACGTGACAATCACCTGGAACAGAACGGTCGTCGACGCTCGACAGCCGCGACACCCGACCCAAACACAGGTGGAAAAGCGACAGACAGGCGATGGTGACACGCAGTCTAACGAGCAATCACGACGACGGTGACAGGGCGGAGGACCGATTCTCGAAAGTTCTACGCTCGACGCACCCTCGTGGAGACCGGTTGCCAAATTATCAAAAGGCGCGAAAGGCTGGTGCCGTGCGCGAACACCGAATCTTTCCACTACTTCGGTATGAGCCAATTGCCTTTTCAGTTCAACGTGAATGCAATCGAGTATTGGGTAATCTACATTTATACGTAAGTTATCTTTTCCATTTTGCCGTTTCGTTTTATTCTTTCGTGTTTCACCCGGTAAAAGTGATTTAGTTTTGGACCACTTCGTATTAAATTTATATTCTTCCGTGATTGATTGTTCAACTTTATTTATGAATTCTTCAAACATCACCTAATTTTGCAATTCGGTGACAAAATCTGTCAAGGATCTACAAAGTTGGTCAACGGTATGTAAATTGTTTATAATCGATTGTAAGGACTTACTTGTCGCATTAAAACGTTCTAATTACGTGTTCCAAAAAATTGTCATAAAAATAAATTCAAAATTATTTATTTGGTCTATGTAACCTTTTGATTCACTACTAGTTACAGCTTTCTCTATTATATCGTCTTGATTTTAGTCAACGATTGTTAAACTTCCGCCAACATGTAGTTAAACTTTACAAGCGTCGTATTTACTTAACCATCTAGTACTATTTTCCCTTTTCAGCGCTGTTTGGCCATATTTTAAGTTACTTGTAAATATATCCTATCTGGAAATATCCTGACAACTAAAATTATAATAACATAAATTTAAAGTTGAGACATAAAAATACCTGTTAGTAGAAGCAGCAAAAAATGTGAACATAGTCTGAATTTTATTAAAAAATGATGAAGCTTCAGGAACACACTCAGTAGCGCATGAATCAACCAAATTCCGAGAATGAGCGGAACACGGAACATATATGGCCAGAGAATTGTGTTTGATTATTCGCGCTTGTAATCCAGTATACGCTCCAGATATATTTACTCGTATTATCATACGACTATCCTCTGCAGTTGTTTATGTCAATTCCAAGATCTTCCATAAATGAGAGAACTGCATACTGCATGTTTTCAGATTTATGCCCTATTATTGATAGAAAGTACAAAAATCGTTCCACTGGAATACCGTCTTTCCCATATCTTAAAACAAACAAAAATTGATCGACGTGACTAATATCAGGAGTAGAATCAACGACAATAGAAAAATACTTGCATTGATTAATTTCATTTACAACTTCTTTCGTTACATTTTTGGCCATCAAGTTGATAAATTCATTCAAAATTGTTTACGATAAATATATATCATATTGATACTCGTGGATTTCCGCGAGTAGCAATATAATTGGCTAAAAACGGATCAAATTCTGATTTTCGATTTTTTTAAAAAGTATTGAAAAGTTGGATTTTTGACTTGTCAAAGTACCATCTATATTCACTTTCCTTTCAGAAAATTTGCTGCTTAAGCAAATCGAAGCATTTTTACTGCCAAAAAAGGTGTCATCAGACACAAAAAAAAAATAATAAATGTAAAAAAAAAAATAAAAAAATAAAATTAAAAATAAAAAAAATTTAAAAAAAAACACACATCATTGTAAAACCAATAGATTCCATCACTCCGTTCAGAATCTAAAAATATGAATCTTCATTTTGAATTTAGCATTTCTAATTGCAGAAATTTCGTTCGCTGGTAGATTGCCTGACTGTTTCTGAAAATAATTACTTATTCTCTGAATTTTCTTCAAAGACTAGTAAGTTAATTCTAGTGAATATTTTCAAGAGTAGGCTCCTGCCAGATATTTAAATTATTTATTTATTAATTTAATTTCATATTTTCAGATACCGAAAATGATGAGTACCCTATTTGAATGTCATTTATCCTTTTTTTTTCTATTTTTTTTTGAGAATAAAAATAATATAACATAAAAAAAATGTCCACCCCCTACAAGTTGCTGACCTAGGCTTGAGACTCACGAGCCTAATGGTTCATCCGCCACTGGAAACATGTCAACGTCTTATTAATTAATCTTATCATTTAAACATAAATATTTTTAAATAACTAATATCTGATACAATAAATCAAGATTTCTATGTAAAAAATACATTTACAAAAGTTTTAAATAAATCGATTTTTGTTGTTACTTACCAGATACTTGTAAAAATTTAAGTCCACCATAATTTAATACGTAATCGAAGACACTGTGTTCAAATGCTTCTAAAAGACTAGCACCAGAAATTGTAACTTTGACCAGATTATTCGCAAATGGATTAACGTTGATTAAACGTCCCAAGGTAATATATCCTAAATAAAATATAGGCTATTATTAATCTAAAATCAAATAGTATGAATAACTTCGTTAGTTATTAACTTTGACTACAAACCTTGTGCTATGAATAAAATTATAATTAATATTTTAATTGAGTAAAAAAGTTGAATATATGGTTAAATTTATATTGTACAAGACTGTAGAAAATTACTACCCATTAGACTGTAGGTGAATAAACACCAATGTCACTTATATACAGACTAGGGTAAAATACTTTTTAAAAGTATTTAGAATTAATAATCGAATACTTACAAAAAATATTATTCCGAATATGTATTCTAATAATTTATACAAATTGTATTACGAATACATTGTTTAAAATACGAGTAATTCAAAATTATTCCGAATACTCTTAAAATACTTCTAGTTATTCATACTATAAAAATGATTGATATCACGAGAAAAATTTGTAAATAATTGTAGACTAAATATATGTTGATTTATTGTATTTTTATTAAAATTTAAATTAAAAATTTTTATTTACTGTTATAGACTATGATATACAAAAATAAAAAATATCTGATATTAGCTTATACAAGATATGACGGAAAAGTAATAAAATCATTTAGAAAAAAGAACTGATTAAACGTTTAAAAGATATTCAAAAATACCCTTTATAAGTATTCAAAATACTTTGTTGAATACTTTCAAAAAAAGTATTCGAAATACTTAAAAATTATTCTGAATACAGTATTCCGAATATTGTATTCCGAATACTACCCAAGTCTGCCTATATATTGTATAAGCCCAGGACACACTAATTAGCTTTAGCTCTTTATTTAAACTAAGATAACAAGGTATTATATATAATATAAAATGTAAAATATGTTAAAATACTATCCAATTAATTGTAATATATATGTTAATTTATCAAATCAAAAGTAGCTATTCAAAACACTGAAATATAGCGTTATTAACTTTTATTATTTAAAATAATTTTACCGTCATGATCAGTTTCCTTTATTCTAGTTCGAATACTTCCTGCTTGAACGATCCCTATAGGTGCATCAGTCCAAGAGTCTTCATAAATATTTTTTTGCAACACATTCTTAAAAATATAAAGTTATGAATAACATAATTTTCATACTTAAAAATACTTACATAGTGTACGAACGAATCAGCTATAAGGTTTCCTATATTACATTCCTTTTGGCGACAATTATTTAACAACTCAACAGTTGTACGTCCAACAATAACGTTTGTAATTTTGGTAACCGACGATTTCCATTTATCAACGACAATCAACATTGATGGATCTTTATTAAAACAAAAGTTTTATTTTAAGTTCGAGTATTCTATTTAAAATTCAAATGTGTTAGTTACCTTGTTTTATTTCATAATTTAATAATATTGGTGAACCATTGATACTAACTAAGTCACCATTTGAGTTAAAATGTAAATCAACTTTGCCAATGTACTTGGTATTCGCGTATGCTTGTAATATAGGTACGACTTTATTTTTGACATTGGTTACATAAAACGGATATGTTCCATATGGTTTTTCAATACTGGGCGGTTTGCCTAAATATATATAAATTTGATAAAAAAAAGACATATACAACGAGCATTTATTGAAAAAATTAAAATTCAAAATTATGATTTTTAACTAAGATAATATGTTACATTATGTGTTTATTTTAAATATTCCAGTGGCGGATTTACGGGGAGAAGGTCCGGGGGGTCTGGACCCCCCTCAAACACTGATATACATATACAATTGTACAATGCATCTGATCTAATAGGTAGATATACCGTATAACATAATATATTTATATAATTCAAATATAAGTATGTTGATTAACAAGAATTTACTAAAATAATCATAATAATAATACTAATGTAATATTTTACTATCATTATTTTTATAGTTTTGATAAAATCGTCCGTCATAACGTTAATATAATTAAATATTAAGTATAAACACAATAATATATGTACCTAATACATATATGGCACTATTAATTAGAGCTGGGCTGATAATACTTTTTTCCAATATCTGATATTTTGATTTATATTGCCGAAACGGATACCCCATCCGATATTATATTTCCATGAATTTCCACAAAAAAAAAATTAAAAATCCCATAAAGTTTTCAAAAATCGATACCCGATATTAAATTTAAATCGTGTGATACATCAAAACATATTAGATTTATTTAACGAACAATAATAACAAATTAATAAATAATAATTTATTTATTTTGGGTTATTATATTTAATCTTTATCAATAAAATCATAACCGCAGTAAGTATAGGAATTAAATAATAAATAAAAGAAATTCAGTTTAATATTTTCACTCGAAATTATGCTAGTTGAAGTACTATGATTTTTTTTATATATTCAACTGCAAGTTAATTAAATAAAATCACGACAAATCATATGTAAAAAAAAAAGAACCGGATGGGCCTCACTCTGCTGTACAGTTGGGGGTGGAGTGCACCTCGTTTATAGGATAGGTCATTATAATGGATTTGTTAAATTTGAATTCAATGATAGGTATCATTGTATACGAAAAACGATTCTGAACGGAGATGATATGTTTGTCTAGAATATAATACAATGTTATTTATAAATACTGTAATAAGTATATTTTATTTTGAAATGAAAAATTTAGAAAAATCGAAAATTTAAATTGTCTATAAATAAGTCAAAATATGTCAAAATACTTTGAAAACTTAACCATGTATAGAAAATGTCAATATAAAGATTTGGTGAATATTTCAAGTTGTTGCGATTTTTGGTTTTGAGTTAGAGCATTTTAAAAAAACCGATATCATTTGTCAGTCTAGAATATTATACATTATATTATATTTTACATGTAATTTTATGTCAATATTCGCTGTTCAAACGCTTATAAAAAAAATTGTGCCTATGGATTTTAATAATTTTTGAACATTAAGAACACTTCTGTGGAATCTTCTATTAAATTTTCAAGTATTTTGTAGGAGCCAATTTTTTTTTATCACCGATTATAAAAAAAAAAAAATGTAAAAAAATCGAATATTTTAAATGCCTATAAGTGGCTTTAAAATCAATATTATATTTTGAAAAAAATATGACATAAAGGAAATGCCAATCTTAACAGCTCGTAAAAATTTAAAAATCTCCAACTTATACTTTTTGAATTATAATAAATATTTAAAATCGTTCGAGAATAAATCGTTATTTTATGCAATTTCATAAAAATTTAAATTTCAAACATTCATACAATTTTTTCCTCTAAGTCCTGAAAAAATTTTTTTAAAGATTTTTAAAGAATAGCTTATAGATATCCTAGTGTTAAAATTTTGAACCTTAAGTATGAACAGAAAAAATTTTATGAATTTTTATCTACAAAATAACTTGCGAATTTTCGCAATTTTTACATATTTCGTAGAACTTGGAACTTTGAGCACTTATAAAAAAAAATTGTAACTTACGATTTTAGATTTTTTTTTATCAGTTAAGGAACAACTTATAAGAAACCTTGTATTAAATTTTCAAGATTTTCTGGCCGGCCAAAAAAATTTTATCCGTATTTTAAAAAAAAAAAATTAAAAAAATTTAAAATTTCAATTGTCTATAAATAGCTCAATAAAAGTCAAAATATTTTGAAAATTTAACGGTGTATAGAGAACGCTAATCTTAACATTTGGTGAAAATTTCAAGTATTTACATCAACTATTTTTTGAGTTATAGCAAAATAAAAAATTTGATTTTGTCGAAAACTGGTTTTGCGTTAAAACTCCCGTTTTTCCCTTATTTTTTTAGGATTTTTCCCGTCGCATTTAAAAAATATTGAAAATTTTTTACTTTTGACCCCCCAAAGTACCAACTAGATTCACTTTCCTTTCAGAAAAGTTGCTACATAAGCAAATCGAAGCATTTTTACTACCAAAAATGGTGTCGTCAGACACAAAAATTAAAAAAAAATAAAATTAAACAAAAAAATAAAAAATTAAAATAAAAAAAAAATTGAAAAAAAGACACATCATTGTAAAACCAATAGATTCCATCACTCCGTTCAGAATCTAAAATAAAAGTGTCTTATAAACCAGATTTTTAATAATTACTTACCAGAGTACAAAAAAGTATGTGAATGTCCACCAACAATTAGATCAATATCCTCCACTTCCTTGGCTATTATCTTATCTATTTCGATACCACTATGACCCAGAGCAATAATTACGTTCACACCACTTTCACGCAATTTCTTTGTTTCGATCTTCAAAGAATTAACTTCATCAAAAAACTTAACGGCCCCGGTTCTGGATAAAGTCTTTGAAAAAACCATATTTGATTACAATTTAAAAATATCTATCAATTTACTTAGTTTACCATTTGTTCTACATCGTCTTATAATTTATGAGTTTATATAAGTTTATAAGTTGTGATCATAGTATATAATTAGGATATAATTGTGGGTTTTGGGCATCCCCCCTTAAAAAATCCTCCCATTTAACCCGCAATACACTGATAAAAACCATGAATGCAACCCTCAACACAAACGCAACATTTATCACAGACAACTCTAACAAAAACCCCGACTTTCTCCAAAATAACTATTCTTAATACTGATAAACCATACCTTCCACTTAAATGATACGCTTAATACAGTCAAACCATTCCATCCCCTTTAATGAAACTCCTATCACAGTCACACCCTTCCATGACCCTCCTCTTAAAATGGACCTCTAATCACAGACAACTATATCTCAATGAACCACTCCATCTTATCAACACTTTTGATATTGATATCATCTACAATATATGTAACCTATCTCATACTATGCCCATTTATTGCCCCCCCCCCCCATTTTTTACACAATCACATTTAATGAAAACATACCAACATAACATTAAAATAAAGAGTATGATATGAAAAGAAGACACTTTCAACTTTCTGACCATCTAGTCGAAATATTCAATCCTGAACCCACCAACATATCCAAGCTCAACCAATTCCTATCCGAAATGTAACTAATAAATAAATTGTAGTTGTAACCAGTGCTGAATACTCTAAACTCTTATTTTAATGTATGCCATTTCTAATAGTAATATTTTTTTAAATTTTATTTTGTTTATTATATCCATTTAGCATCAGTGGCGTCATTTGGGGGGGGGGGGGCAAGGTGGGCATTTGACCCCCCCCCTTGTCATCAGCAGGCCGCTGGTCGACCCGGACTGAGTATATGTTGCTAGTTTTTGCAAACATGATTCATAACATTCACGTCATTGCTAAATAAAATATAACCATGATTCGTGGCTCGTATTAATTACGTAAATAATTAAGGTAAATAATAAGGTATCTGACATCTGTATTCTGTTGGTATGTGGAGTTGTGGACTGGACGAGCGGGATACCGGGTTTCCGCCTTCCCTGTAGGCCGCTGTTCGTATAAAATATATATTTTATATTTATAATTATATTTAACTATGTAAGAAGGCTGTTTGCATTGGGATAAAAATATAATTGTTAGCGAGCGGTTTTTTTTTTTTTTTAATTATGGGCCGATCAAAACTTTTGCCTCCCCCCCTTTCAAAACCTGAATTGACGCTACTATTTAGCATTAGAACTGTTATTGTATTATGTATATATACATATATATATAAACATGGAAATTTCATATTTCGTCCAATGGTCATAGTTGCCATGGACTATTTAATACAATTAAAATAAATATATTACCCAATTAATATCAATATAAAAATAGAATTTTTTCGGTAATCACGGCGACTGCGGTGAGCATGAGATACCTCCCACATCCTTCATCTATTGTGGATATTTTTAACGGCGGAGTTCTCTACCGCCGTATGGAATCGACACTAGCGCTCCATAGTGGCAATATTCATTAAGTTTGTCATCAAATAATCCTATACAGTGGCGCATCTATCTACTATATAATCAATGGCAAAACAAACTAGACCCTATATTTTCATATGTATTGTATAATTTAGCATCAGAGCGATATGTTTTAGTATTATAAATAATATTGTCTCTATAGATTTATTGAATGTTCTTGACTAGCAAAACCTCTAATAAAATGTATTTGATTTTTTTCTTATCTAATTTTTTTAAAATTTTTCTAATTTAAATTATTAAAATCAAGAAGTTAAATTGAAGTTCAGTAAAATAATTACAAGTAAAATTTCATAGAGATCAGACTTGGGTAGTATTCCGAATACAATTCTAAAATCAATGCTAGAACATACCTTTCTATCCTAAGACTTTATGAATTTTATGGAATATATCTTGAGATTTCAATGTGAAATTTCTATGGATTTTTTGATTAGCAATTGAGTTCAGAAACCTTATGGACTGCAGGTTAAGCGTTCTGTATTTAACTGAGTATAAATTTATCTAGATAAGATAAAATATAAATAATTTTTATCTAGATAACTTATCTAGATATATTTATCTAGATATTTCCCAACACTGACAATTTGTTTAGATGTTAGAAAACTTTATTGTAGAATTTTATAGATTATTTATTGTGATTTTAGTGTGAAATTTCTATGGACTTTTTGATTAGCAATTGAGTTCATAAACCTTATAGACTGTACGTTTGGTTTTTAAGTTTCATTAATTTACTATTGCTTCAAATTATGATTTAATTAATATTATAAATAAAATTTATTTATATATACACTGTACAATATTTAAATATACTTACTTCGTGTCTTACAATTTACTAATCTATTTTTGATTTATTAAATTAGTTATTTCATTAGATTATAGAGATGCATATAATGTAATATTTAGTATACATAAAAATATAAAATATATACTCAAGAAATAAAAAATTAAAATTAGCTTGTAAATAAGTTATTAATCACCGGAGTATCCGTTGTCAAGTATCCAACAATTCCTATTTTTGTATTATTTTTCTCAAATACAAATGACCTCGTTATGATTTTTTCCAAATCTGGTTCTAATGTCAAATTTAAGTTTGAAACTACTGTGGGTATATCTTGAATTCCATTTAGATACGACACAAGACTATCAATACCGTCGTCAAACTCATGATTCCCCAAAGTCTGTAAATTAATAAATGTTTTATTTCATATTTGCATTAATCAACATTAAATATTTTAGTGCTATACATGTTAATGTTCATTAAATGTCATATGAATAAATAAGTAAAAAATTAATCAACATTATCCCTAAGCTATAATGTAGGTAAACAAACAAAAACTTTATATACTAATATACTTTATATACTTTATATACTTTAGTAGGTATAAATATAATTTTTGATTTAAGATCATTTTTATTATTTATGTTTTTCCTATAACCTTTTTTTTTCATATTTTTCATTATTTAATTATAATTTTTTGCTTTCTTTTATTTGTTTAGTAGTTGTATAGTTTATTAAATACATTTATGTTCTAGATTAGGTACATTAGCAAATATTGTGAAATATCAATTAAGTATAAAATCAACGAGTTAATAAAAAATAGGGAATATATATTATTTATATTGAGAACACCAAGCTAGTTGTTATTTTATTTTGAAAAAAATATAGTTTTTCGCGGATAAGTCAACTGAATTTACCATGACATCAGGTTGCAACTGTTTCACAAAGTCCACAACGGGCTGCCACTTGAAAAACGTGAAATATGACGTGCCTTGAAAAGTATCTCCGGACACCACGAATAGGGACGGCAGATTTTTTTCTTTTGCCTTCTTCCTCTCGTCCTTCACGATTTGGGCAACTCTCGCAAACCCACCGTAACATTGACCCTTAACCGCTTTGTGTTCGTCACACTCGTTGTAGTAAATATCGGTCTCGTCAAAACGGCTGTGCATGTCATTGGTGTGAAGCAAGACCAGGTCTAATTCAGCCATTATAAACGCGGTTAAATGCACCACGACGAATGCCCCAAACAAGAAAAGCGATTTCATGGTACGAAAAAAATCCTTTTTAATGATCAGAAAAATGATCGCGTAAATCAACGCGTAATGTTCACTGTAGAATACGCAAAAGATAGATGGTATCCGTTTGAACTTAAATTACTGCGACGCAATCTCTCATTAGATAAAATATGTTCAAAGGTCTTCGACAACTATGTACTTTGTTTTGCTACTGAATCCAAGTCAAACAGAGTCAAGTTATTTTACACTATAGTTCAATATTACTCGTTAAGAGGACGCCACACTAAAAATGAAACGTATACAACGACTGAGAGAACTCACCGTTAGATGTTTTCACGTGGCACAAGTACGCTACGGGCGACCGTCGACACGCCCATTATTCATAGTCGGCGACCTCAAATCGGTCCGACGAAGGCTATTTCGAAATACATTTTATTACAAAACGATTTTATGGTGCTACCAATATTTTCAGTTATATCATATATATCAACGGTACTAAACCTGAGATACGCATAAACAAAAAATTGTGTTATGGAGGAAAATATTGAATTGGTTTTATTTTAAACGATTCGTTTCGGAAATTTGCAATTAACGTTATTAAGTCAGAGTCAAGTTATTTTACACTATAGTGCAATATTGCTTATTAAACGGTCATACTTTTATTGTTCGCTACGGTTAGTGTTGTTAAGGTTCCATATAAAATATTGTGCTTATTCATGTAATATTAGATCATCATATCATATCATTGACCCGTATGTTTTGATTGTTTAACCTTATATTCTTTTTATTTTGTTATATGACGATCATATCTAAAAATAATAGTTTGTCAGAATACTTGAACATTACGAATGTACCAATTAAGAAGAATGACGTAAATTAATTATTTCCATAATGCCATCAGTTATTTTTATTGTGTATATCGTTCAAACAACAGGTGCAACTTCTGTATAAAATCAATCAAGTCAGGACAGAAACAACCAAATTTAATTTAATTTAATTTAGTGGTGGTATTAAAAATTGCTATTAAAGTTAGTAGCAACTGCAACTGCTAATGTTATTTGAAAATAGCAGTGAAAAATAGCAGCCACTGCTATTTCCTTAGTAATCAATCGTCATTTTAACTAACGTACCATGCTCGTAGCAGTTGTAAATATTAGTAGCTAATTAATTCTAATAATACCATTTTTGAAGTAGCAGGTATGTGTGTGTTATGATGGTGACAGGGGCGGACTGAGAGTACTTCGGTCCAGGCGGAGAAATATATGACCGACCCAACATTTTTTTTATATAATTGCTGTTCAACTGATGACATTTTTCATTTTTCATTTTTTTTTTTTTTGTCATATCTCTGTACCGACATTAGTATTTATTTTAAAATTTTCTAAAATTCATTAAGTTCATTAAGTTATAGAATTTTTTTCTAATTTTTCATACTTCATCAAAAGAATATATTCAGATATTTATAGAGGCAATATTGCACTGAGGTGCAAATAGAACAACAGAAAAATACTTTATACATTCGAGCACAAAACTAAAACTATGTTATTTTTTACAAAACTATGTTTAAATTAAATTTTTCAAAAACTTCTTACTTTCTGCTCGTTTTGCAAGGATTGACAAACGAATTTCCATGGTAGAGTTCAAAAAATGTTATACTAACTAATAATTAAATTATAATTTTTCAATATTTTATTACAAATTAAAAATTATTTTATTTTATGTAGGTAACAAAATTATTAGAATTTGGTACAAATTAAAAATTATTTATGTTAACATATAAAACATAACTAAAAGTTGATTTTCTATAGACATAATGATCAATGCTTCTAAATGATCTGAACTAAAATTAGCAAGGAGAAACAAAATGTTGGTCTAATAGTACGTGGAATAACATTATATGCTTTGTAAAATGTATAAAACCTTCTTAATAAAATCAAGATGAGTTAATTGCACATTTTTATACTTCTTGTATAGTCGTTTAAAAAAACCTGGGACACAATTCCTGTACTTATTGATTTTTTTATTTCGGGACGCAATGCATGTATTTACTTAACGAATTTTATACTTCGAGACGCGATTCGTGTACAGCCACTAATATAAGTGATTTATAAATAATTACTTATGTAAATTTAAGTCGAATAATTAGTCAATAGTACGAGATGAAATTAAATTAATAATCGGTAGCAACAAATAGTCTCTTCTGTCCATCAATATAGCACAACACTGAAAATCAGTAAATCCACCTGATATATGAATACCCTTTCTTTGTCAATAATTAAACAAGTAGATTATGTCTTGTTTTAACCACAGGAAATTTGCAGACTACTGAAAGTTTATAGGATGATTTTGCGATGGATAATATTCCAGGTCATCAACATTACATTTTTTAATACAATATTTAAATTTCGTTATTTTAATAAATAACTTATAAGTACATAATACATTGATATAACAACTAATATTTTTTTATAAACTTAAATTATATAAATAAATATTTAATACAATTATTATGAGTCTTTATCATGTTAAATAATAATGATTTTAGGTATATTGATAATAGATACAGTCTTATTGAAATTTGAAAGTAATATATAATAAAAACGTAAACAAAAATATTATTTCTAATAATAAATATATAATTATTGAATTTTTTTAAATTCAGTTTTACATATTATAATATATTATAACAGACATAACAAATAAAAATAATTGATAATTTTGTATCCTCATATTGGATGCTATCGAATTTGATGTTTTTATGATAATTCTGTTTTCTATTCCGATTGTTACTGGACTAATAGACTCTATATAAATTGCAGTTGCATTATAATCTTCAATACCTATCAATTTCAAATAAAATGTCTTATTACTTTAATAGCTCAATGAATATAAATTACTTAATTAATGAAAGTCTCAACAAAATTTAGATTTGAAGTTATAAAATATAAGTTATAAATATTATTATTTTTTCATTATTTTTATAATTGTATTTTTACATACGTAATATTTCGTTTTTCTTAACTATTTTCTTAAAGGCTGTAAAATGATCTCCACCTTCAGCCAAATAATCGGACATCACTAAAGTATAATTGGCAGTCAATACTACGGGTTCAAATTTAGGAACGCTACAATCACCACAACGGAGATATAACGAAGAGACTCGATGACCTGGACTTTGACTCATATCATATTCCACCATAACACCTAAAAAAATTGAATTTGGTTTAAACCTTGAGTATAGAAAAATTAAACAATTGGATGATTCTATAATACTTATAAATAATATGTACAATTTATTTAAAGCTCACAAATATTATTTTAATAAACAAATAATAATTTAAAAAATAATAATATTATTGAATTACTTATTATTGAAATTTAGTTTTCGTAGATCATGAATATTCAAATGTTTATAATTTATAATTTAAACAATGTACAATAATAATAATAATAATAATAATAATAATAATGTATTTACGATGTATTTTACGAATATGTCATGTCCTTAAAATTCATATAACCTAAGCAAATCGATAATATAACATTTTGGTAAACTTCTTCATTAATTTATTAACAAACAAGTTAACGTCATATTAATTTATCTTATCTCATTAAACAATAATTATTTTTTAATATCAGCTACAATAAATCGAAATTTGTATTAATAAAATATACTATTTCATAATTTTTAATTAATTTCTTAAAAAAATGTCCTATATATTTTTTTAAAAAATATAATTTTTTATAACAGATTAAAAAAGCTTTATATAAATTGTTTTTTTTTGTTTCTTACCAGATACTTGTAAAAAATTGCGTCCACCTTTATTTAATACGTAATCGAAAACACTGTTTTCAAATGCTTCTAAAAGACTAGCACCAGAAATTGTAACTTTGACCAGTTTATTGCCAAAAGGAGTGACATTGATTAATTGTCCCAAAGTAATATATCCTAGATAATAATAAAGTAGAGCCTATTATTAATCTGAATATCAAATATTAACAATAGCTTAATTGTTAACATTGAACTACAAAAACTATTACTCTAAATAAAATTAAATTCATTTTTAAAGAGTAAAAAATTAACTAATTGATTAAATTGAGTTTGTTACTCAATACAAGATTGTTGATAATAGCAACCCATTAAACCTTTAGTCAAGAAAACACCAATGTGACCTTTATATTGTGTAAGGCCAGGATACACAAGGCTATATTTCCAAGCTAGAATAGTAAGGTAATATTATTATACTTGTAATTTTAGTTTCGTATAAAGAAAGCTTTAGCTTTGTTTTTAAGTTATCAATCTAGTGAGGATGCTAGTAAGCTAGTTAGCTAGGCTATTTAAATATAACTGCGTTTTATTTTTAAGCTATTATTAAGCTAGTAACCTCCCCTTCCAGAGTTAACTGAATTAACTATATTATCATCGTGTGAATGGTTATATTAATACATGATTGGCTAGTGCTCAGTTTTGACGCTTTTTTTTTTATTTACACCACGTTGTATTTGAAATGAAAATCAGTGTTGTTGTCAGTTATTGTATGTTAAAAATGCCAAAATTTGTACAGTTATATCGTTATGAAGAATGTCTGTAGAATGTCAGTATCCCATATTAAAAAACAAGGCTATGTTTGATTTATCTCTTCAAAAAATGTGTGTTAAGTTAATACACTTGGTATAAAAATTATTATTGATGAAATTAAAAATAATTAAAATATTAAGAGCAATATATTGTCAAATGTTATCCGAAATTGACTAACTTACTACTCTACTTTAAAAAAATAACTTCATGTATCGCGAACGATATGTATTTTTCTCTTATACCTCGTTTACATTCAGCCGATACCGCTGCCACTCGCGTTGCCGTATTTATTCTCAAAATACTTTTGTTGTGGCAACGTCGACGGCAGTGAGCGTTTACATTGCCTTAGTAATTACAGCAGCGCGAGCAGTAACTAACCGGATACTCAAGTTGCTGGTTGAGTTGCTGCTCGCGCTGCTCAGTTTACCGCTCTTGACGGGAGCGACAGGTAGTGACAATGTGAGGAGCATGATCAGCGTGATTATATATATAGTGACATATTTACATATTCGTGCTGCCCACTTTGACACGGCCCCAGCGCCTAGTCCTCTCTCTCTCAACCGTACACACTGCCACTCTGGCCTAAAAGAGGAGAATATCGAGAATAATGTTAGATTCGCGGTGACTCAGTGATACGCGCCCGGCATTCCGGTGCGTGGAGTCGCGGGCTCAAAACCCGTACCGTGCTAATTTTTCCATTACTTTCTCGATATCTCTCCCTGGACCGGCCACAACAACTGTGGGCGCGTAAACTTTCATGTCCAGTTCCCTGCTCACTGCCACGAAAATGGGCCGAATGTAAATGGGGCAATAGTAGTATAAATCAAACTCTAACTCTGTAAAAATATGTTTATAACTATTGCATAAATGTTTTAAGTTTGAAATTATGTTCCTTGTACGTAGGCTTAAAACATTGTTGTTAAAATACTATCCAATTAATTTCAATACATAACTATTTTAACAAACCAGAAGGAGTTAATCAAAATACTAAAATATAGCGTTATTAACTTTTATTATTTAAAATAATTTTACCGTCATGATCAATTTCATTTAAAGTAGTTCGAATACCTCCTGATTGAACGATCCCTATTGGTGCATCAGTCCAAGAGTCTTCATAAATATTTTTTTGCAACACATTCTTAAAAATAAAATGTTATGTATAATATAATTTTCATACTTAAAAATACTTACATAGTGTACGAACGAGTCAGCTACGAGGTTTCCTATATTACATTCCTTTTGATGACAATTATTTAATAATTCAACAGTTGTACGTCCAACAGTAACGTTTGTAATTTTAGTAACCGATGGTTTCCATTTGTCAACGACAGTCAACATTGATGGATCTTTATAATAATAAAAGTTTTATTTTAAGTTTGAGTATTCTATTTAAAATTCAAGTGTGTTACCTTGTTTTATTTCATAATTCAATAATATTGGTGAACCATTAATACTAATTATGTCACCATTTGAGTTAAAGCGTAAATCAACTTTGCCTATGTACTTGGTATTTGCGTATACTTGTAATATGGGTACGGCTTTATTTTTGACATTGGTTACATAATACGGATATGTACCATATGGTTTTTCAATGCTTGGCGGTTTACCTAAGTACATATATACATTTTATACATTTGATGACAAAAAATATATATAATAAGTATTTATTGAAAAAATAAAAATTCAAAATTATGATTTTTAACAAAGATAAAATGTTAAATTTTGAGTTTATATTAAATATCCCTTTTAATTATTCTCATTCGCATCCTTTTGAATGAGCTTAAGATCTACCCCTTTATAAGTAACTATTTAATTAGTCAAAAAATGTTTTTTTTTCGGAAAACATATTTATTTCATACTGTTAAACTTTTATATCTTATTATAGAAGACTTATATTAAACATTAACACAAAAATGTATGTACCTAGAACATATACAGTTCGATTAATAAATGTTAATAATTATTTAAATATCTTAGTTACTAATTCCACTCGAAATTATGCTAGATGAAGTACTATGATGTATTTTTATATATTCAACTGCAAGTTAATTGAATAAAATCACGACAAATCATATGTAAAAATAAAAGTGTCTTATAAATCAGATTTTTAATAATTACTTACCAGAGTACAAAAAAGTATGTGAATGTCCACCAACAATTAGATCAATATCCTCTACTTCTTTGGCTATTATCTTATCTATTTCGATACCACTATGACCCAGACCAATTATTATGTTAACACCATTTTCACGTAATTTCTTTGTTTCGATCTTCAGAGACTTAATTTCATCAAAAAACTCAACGGCCCCGGTGCTGGATATAGTCTTTGAAAAAACCAAATTTCATTACAATTTAAAAATATTTAGTATTTTACCTAGTTTATCATTTATTATACATTGTCTTATAATTTATGAGTTAACATAAGTTTAGAAGTTGTGATCTTAGGATATATTATCATATAAATCTAATTTAGTCGTATCAAAAATATATCGAGTGTTGTGTACAATTTGCAGTGTTGGGAATAGATTACTAATAATTTATCTAGATAAAGATAAAGATGACTATACTAATTCTTATCTAGATACAGATAAAGATAGTTATACTAAATTTCATCTAGATGAAGATAAAAATAAGTACATTTTTATCTAGATAAATATGAGATAATTTCATGTTTGGTTTTGAAAATATTAAGAATACTACAGCCTACAGATATTAGGTAAAAAATTCATAATTAAAAACATTTTAAAATAAATATCATTTTTTAAACTCATTTCAAACATTAATAAACATAAAATATAAAATATTTTTTTTTGAAATAAACTTCATAAGAAGATTGTCATCTTGTCAGTTATTATCTGTGTAATAGGTATATAATGTACAGAAAAATGTAAAAATAAAACTATAAAAACATTTTAAATTTTAAAATTTTATTTTTATTCTATATAAATAAATTATGTAGATTGGTACTCATGGATAAAAAGATTTTTATCTAGATGAAGATAAAGATAACTGAGTATAAATTTATCTAGATAAGATAAAATATAAATAATTTTTATCTAGATAACTTATCTAGATATATTTATCTAGATATTTCCCAACACTGACAATTTGTTTAGATGTTAGAAAACTTTATTGTAGAATTTTATAGATTATTTATTGTGATTTTAGTGTGAAATTTCTATGGACTTTTTGATTAGCAATTGAGTTCATAAACCTTATAGACTATACGTTTGGTTTTTAAGTTTCATTAAATTACTATTGCTTCATATTATGATTTATTTAATATTATAAATAAAATTTATTGATGTATGCACTATACAATATTTAAATATACTTACTTCATGTCTTACAATTTACTAATCTATTTTTGATTTATTATAATATTTATTTTGTTAGATTATAGAGATGCATAGAATGCAACATGTAGTAGGTATACATTAGAATATAAAATATATACTCAAGAAACAAAATAATTAAAATTAGCATGTAAATAAGTTATTAATCACCGGAGTATCCGTTGTCAAGTATCCAACGATTGCTATTTTTGTATTATTTTTCTCAAATACAAATGACCTCGTTATGAATTTTTCCAAATCTGGTTCTAATGTCAAATTTAAGTTTGAAACTACTGTGGGTATACCTTGAATTCCGTTTAGATATGACACAAGACTATCAATACCGTCGTCAAACTCATGATTCCCCAAAGTCTGTAAATTAATAAATGTTTTATTTAATTTTTACATTATCTAAAATATTGTCTAAGCTATTTAGTATACAAATCAATACTTCATTAATATTTGTATACGAGTATTATATTAAAAAAAAAAAAAAAATCATTTTTATGAAATTTATAATTATTTATTATCTAGGAAAATTTTTTTTTTGTTTATGTTTTACTATAACTTCTTTTCATATCAACATAAAATAAATAAAGTTCTTTTATTAATAAAAACATCGTTTTATTTTTTTAGATTCTGAATGGAGTGATGGAATCTATTGGTTTTACAATGATGTGTGTTTTTTTTTTTATTTATTTTTTTTTTTTATTATTATGAAACAAGAAATTTTACGCAAAATCAGGTTTTTACAAATTACATTTTTTTAAAATGCTCTAACTCAAAAACAAAAAACTGCAACAACTTGAAATATTCACCAAATCTTTATATTGGCGTTCTCTATACATGGTTTAGTTTTCAAAGTATTTTGACATATTTTGACTTATTTATAGATAATTTAAATTATCGATTTTTGTAAAATTTTTGTTTTTAAACATCTATCAAATTTAATTGGCAAACCGAAAACTCTTGAAAATTTAATACAAGGTTCATAATAAGTTAAACTTATCGTAACTTAAAAATATCGGTGATCGGTTATCTCAATTTTTTTTTTATAAGCCGTTAATGCTCAAATTTGTATAAAATGTGTAAAAATCACGATAATTTGCAAGTTACTTTGTGGATAAAAATTCATAAAATTTTTAAGGTTCAAAATCTTAACACTAGGTTATCTATAAGCTACTCTTCAAAAATCTTTAAAAAAATTTCTACCGGACTTAGAGGAAAAAATTGTATGAATGTTTGAAATTTAAATTTTTACGAAATTGCATAAAATAGCGATTTATTCTCAAACGATTTTAAATATTTGTTATAACTCAAAAAGTATAAGTTTTTAAAGTTTAAGATTTTTAAATTTTTACCAGCTGTTAAGATTGGCATTTCCTTTATGTCATATTTTTTTCAAAATATTGTATTCATTTTTAAGCCACTTATAGGCATTTAAAATATTCGATTTTTTTACATTTTATTTTTATAATCGGTGATAAAAAAAATTTGGCTCGTACAAAATACTTGAAAATTTAATAGAAGATTCCACAGAAGTAGTTCTTATTGTCATTCAAAAATTATTAAAATCCATAGGCACAATTTTTTTTTTATAAGCGTTTGAACAGCGAATATTGACATAAAATTACATGTAAAATATAATATAATGTATAATATTCTAGACTGACAAATGATATCGGTTTTTTTAAAATGCTCTAACTCAAAAACGAAAAACCGTAACAACTTGAAATTTTTACCAAATCTTTATAGTGGCGTTCTCTATACATGGTTATGTTTTCAAAGTATTTTGACATATTTTGACTTATTTATAGACAATGTAAATTTTCGATTTTTCTAAATTTTTCGTTTCAAAATAAAATATACTTATTACAATATTTATAAATAACATTATATTATATTCTAGACAAACATATCATCTCCGTTCAGAATCGTTTTTCGTATACAATGATACCTATCATTGAATTCAAATTTAACAAATCCATTATAATGACCTATCCTATGATGAGTCGCATTTCACCCCCAAGTGTACAGCAGAGCGAGGCCCATCCGATTCTTTTTTTATATTTATATTAGGCATATTTGAAGCATTTTCAATAATATCAGTTACATTATTTCTTATTTTAGATATTTCGTTTTTAAATTTTTCGACTGAACTATTTATTTGTACCGGGTCAGTATTAACGGCTTGAACATTATTATATAAACAGTCTACTTGTGGCATTATTTTATGAAAAATAGATAACCAGAATACAAATATTGAATCACTTAACAAATGTTTTATTGACCCTGCTTGATTAATAGTCAAAGTTTGTTGAGAAGATTCTATTATTTTGTCCATGCCCTCCATTATTTCATTTCTATGCTCATAAACAATGTTAACCAATGAAATTCCATCGAGTTTGTACTGCCCGTGGTAATCTAACACCAACTAATTTATCTAATACAGCTACTCTTTGCGGTGAATTTGAAAAAAATACCGGTGTTTCTGATAAATTTGAATAAAATATCCGAACTTCTTTATTTTTAGATACTGATTGTATCATAATTAAGTTTAACTGGTGTGCATAGCAATGAATGTAATACGCATATGGGTATAGTTCCTTAACCCTAACATTAACTCCACTCTTTTGTCCACTCATGACTGCCGCTCCATCATACTGCGCCATCGACTGTGCTATTAGTTTATTGGGAGTATTTTTTAAAATAGGATTTATTTCAGATAATATTGTTGATGTTTGTGATGAATGATTCTGCGTTGTGTCCATCGGGATTAAAAAAACCCCAAAAACGTTCTACTGGTTGACCATTAATTTCACTGCGAAATACAATAACTAACTGAAACATATTAGAAATGTCAGAAGTCTCATCGACGATTATAGAAACAAATTGTGCATTTTCTATTTCTAATAAAATTTATTTTCTGGCTACAAGTAGTATACAATCAAAAAAATCATTTTATATTGTTTTAGATGTCCCTTTATGTGAAATATATGTAAAAGAAAATGCAAAATATAATATTATTCATTTAATTTATAACGTTACTTTGTTTAGATAAAATTGTATTACAAATTATTGTTCAGTAGATAAACATTTTACTATAACATTGATGTTTATATTTAACTCTTATAGAATTATTATTTACACAACTCTTAAGATTTCAATAAATAATCTAGGTATTTATACTATTCAATAGCTGATATACAATAAAATTACTTTGGGTCTATAAATAGTACCAAGGGCGGATCCAGAAATTTTTTACAGGGGGGCGCAAAATAAATTGTTTTCTTACGAATAACCTGCCTGCATTGTAATATAATACGTAAAAGCAACAAAAATGTTGGCCCATAGCCTTCAAGAATATATAAAATAAAAAATTGAATTAAAAAAAAAAAATATTCTCAAGCAATTATTTTTAAATACAAAATTTACTAATCGTGGCTATAACATACCAACACACTAGATAATACACAATAAATATAAAATAATATTATTTTATTTTTCGTAATTGTAAATTTCTCTAGTTAGTAGTTGTAATGAACCACGAAAATAATCGAAAACCCAATATATTTTAAACCTATTTTGGGGATTTTGGGGGAGGAAGCATACGCCCCCTTCGCCTCCCAATGGATCCGCGCCTGAATAGTAATAGGTTTTTGTCCATAAATAGCCAATATTTTATATTTATGATAAGTTTAACACGTGCAAATCGGTTTTATTGATTTTGTGAACCAACGAATATCACTAGAGGTTTGGAACTGGCCATGCAAATACATGCTAATTAGGTACATGCTAAATATTGGCATGAAAAAAAATGTAATATTCCAATGTGGGGGGGGGGGTCGAGGGTTACATACGTGAAAATAAATCGATAAACGTTAATCATATTAACATATAACGTATAATATACAGTATAACTAAACAAAAATAAAAAAATGTATATAATATAAAATAATAAATATATTATTCATAATCATAAGTACATAACAAATAATATAATTTGTCAAAAAAATTAGATATTCACAATTGTAATATTGATGCAGGTAACTATTATGTTTTTAATAATAAAACATATTTTACAAAATCTAATCTATTATTATTTTTATTTTATATTTATTCATGAAATCTTTGATTTTTTATTTAGGTAAGACTGAATAGTGATATTTTTTATTTTTTTGTAAACGACTAATAGCAATGTATGTACCTACTTGTTTGAAATTCTTAAAAAATATTTATAAAATTAAAAATATTTGGATTAGTTAAACTTGAAGAAATATATGTGTCAACTGTCCGAAAATTGTTGAATTTTTTGATAAAGGCTGAATTTATAGATTTTCAATAAAACATTCGTCTACTTCACTATCGGTTAGTAATGAAAACTGAAAAATTAAATAAAGCTTTTTTCTAATTTTTTAATTAGAATTTATATTATTAGGTTTTAATTCTATATTTTGAATGCGTTTCCATCACTACTGAGTGATAATAAATCTGTATCCCACGACAGTAATAATAACTGATAATAATTATTATTGGTCATACGACTTTGGATGCTACATGGATACTTTGTTCGAAATTAGATTCAATAATTGATGGATTGAAATCAAGCCCAAAGCTAAAGCATTTTTCTATAAAAATATTAAATAATAATTCATAAGTTCTTTATATTTGCCTCCTCTAATTTACGTGTTTGTATTGTAATCGTGTATATAATATGTGAGGGTAATTGATATATTTTGTTCTAGGTAATTTGGGGGAATTGGTATAAAAAAGGTAATTTTGGGGGAAACTGGTATACGCCGTCAAGTAAATTAAAATAGAAAATAATGATAACAAAATTATTACAGTTATATAGCAGATAGACGAAAAATAAGGACAGTTGCATCACACAATAGCTGATTTACATTTGTGCAGTTTCGGTATCTAGAATCTACACAAACAGTGGCGGATTAATTGGGGGGGGGGGGTGCTTGGGATCTGAAGCACCCACCGTTTCGCATAAATTATTAATAATTCCCCGAGCGGCAAATTTTTGGTACGGGCTACCAGAACGCGCGCCGTGGCATAGCAAAAACCGGTCGGCGACCACACACAATTTTGAGGTACACTGGTTTTCTATTAGTTAGAACAGTTTAACTGATAAGTCAGCTGCTCGGTTGTCAAAACATTAGTTATTGTGTATTATCTATGATATCATAGAACAAGATATAATGTTATAAAGCACTCACCATAAAAAAAATCTTAGATCCGTCATTGTACACAAATAACTGTTTAGTTTACAAATTTCAATATTGTAATATTTAAAAATATTTGAAATAACTATGAATACTGTAATCAAATTTTAATTTTAATTAATGGCCATTGTTTCCGATTTTATATGGCCAATAAAAAAAATAAAATACTTCAATAAATACAATAGAGATATCAATAGGATTTCAATGAAACTATAGACACTGTTTCCAAATACTCTTATAGCATTGCATATCTGCTTATTATAAAATCAATGGTATTAGCTTAAGTTGTTTTTTTTTATTAAAAATCTATTATAATATTTTATCTGCTTTTGATTTTGTTTATTTTGCAGTTGTATTGTTTATGAATTAAATTAATATTCTAGATTAGGTACATTAGCAAATATTGTGAAATATAAATTAACTAAAAAATCAACGTGTTAATAAATACGGTATAAATTAATAAAGTCATATCAAAATTCTTCATTATTCCATTTATTCATTATAAATTACGTTTAAATTGAATAAAAAATCTTAATTAAAATATAATATAAAATATAGTACTTGAATAAATAATATAGATATTTGCTGATTATTTTGGTAAACATGCGCGGTGCATTTTTCGGCTTGTTCGACTGACATTCATGTGCATACACAAATCATAAATGTCAACTATCTTGACTGATAATAAAAATTCAAACATGTTTCAATTTTCTCAATCATAAAATTTAATTGTCAGTCAATATTAGGCATATTCATACAGGGTCAGTCATAAATGTCAGTCACGTTGTCATTCAAAACTGACCGAGTATGGGGCCCTTAAGACCATGGATACATTATTATTAAATTATTCTGTGTTTATACGTTTAAATTATGGTGCCACGTGTACTGATAAAGTTTTAAATTATATGTGTATTATCTACGACCACGTGATGGCACTCACCAAGCCAATATCAACTTTATAACATAACTATTACTGTTATTGTTATGAATGATTATAAAACCATTCTATACCATAGAAAAAGTAGTAAATATTGTTCTATACCATTGCTCATCTTATAATTATTTAATATTTAGTTAGGATTTTACAATATTTTTAAATAAAAATATATGCAGAGCGTGTACCTAATTAAATTTCTTCTATCAGATACCAGAAGTGTATATATAATGTATATGCATGCAAACACGAGCACTGAGCAGTATTAGGCCGACCGGCAGCATCGTCCGTATTATTCTGAAAACGTACCTATATTATAACTTATTGGCGAAAGCGCGGCAATCGTGTGCGTGCGGGCAGTGGCGTATTTACAGAGGAGGTCCAGGGGTACTTGAAGATATTTGATTTCTGATTTCAAATATGTCACTCATTCACGTTTGCGTTGGAAAACTTCAAGTTTATTAATTTATAGTCCTTAGGAACTGACTAAAAATATTGTTCATCAACTCGTATAAGATAAAAATAAACAAACATTATTGATTATAACGAATTATTTTTAGAAAAATTGATGTTATTTCAAAATAAAGAATAATGAAATTATTATATTATTTGTCTTTGATTTCATACTTTGTTTGATATTCTAATCGCTTGAAATATCATGCAGAACAACGTCTGTCGGGTCCGCTAGTATATATATTAAATACGACTATAATACATAGTATGTATTAAACCTCCAAAAATTATAGAGGACGTTATTTTTACAAGCTATCATAATTTATATTAACTGTATATATATTAACTTGTATAAACTTTGAACCCTACCCAGAATAATTTGAAAATACACCACTGTGTGTGGGTATGTTTAAATTGCATTTTTAAATACACGTCCATGACATCAATTTTACTTCTATTTTCTACTGCGTCTACTAATAATCAATTATTTTTAAATTATATAATAATACATAGGTATAATAATATACTTATACAGGTGCTATGTTTGAGATACTATGACAAAAAAAAAAATATTAAGATTAAAAGTAATAATATCTGTAAAGTGTATTATTTGATTTTTGATTTGTTAAACCTATGACTAGGGGTATTATATTTAAAGTCGCAACTCAACTATTAAAACTCACGATTCACCACTGATAATAACGATTTTTAACACTTAATGTCCAAACATTTTATTCAAAAACTACCCAATCATTTTTTTTATCTCTAATTTAAAAATATATTGTTAAGCATTTTACATTTTTTATTCGTTAGTCTCATTTTTGTATGAAAATCCTTGTATAAAAATTCAAGGAACGGGTTCTGAAGATGCCTTCGGTCATAGAGGCCAGTTCTGAGCACTGAATCCAAATTAATTTACATCCGGATATGAACGAATGTTAAAATCAGTTTAACCAAATTATAACTACTAATCCACTATGATCCGGATTATAAAGGGTTTATAAATACATAATAGCTAATTAATGTATAAAAAAATTTATATGATAATAAAATGAAAAATCTATTTATGCTAAGAGAAAACCAAGCTCGTTGTAATTTTATTTCGAAAAAATAGTTATTCGCGGACAAGTCAACTGAATTTACCATGACATCAGGTTGCAATTGTTTGATGAAGTCCACTACGGGCTGCCACTTGAAAAACGAGAAGTATGGCGTGCCTTGAAAAGTATCTCCGGCCACCATAAAAAGGGATGGCAAATTTTTTTCTTCTGCCTTTTTCCTCTCGTCCTTAACGACTTGGGCAACCCTAGCGAAACCACCATAACATTGACGCCTAACCGCGTCATCTTCACGACACTCATTGCAGTAAATATCGGTCTCGTCAAAACGGCTGTGCATGTCGTTAATGTGGATCAAGACCAGGTCCAGGTCCGCCGTTACAAATGCGGCTAATTGTACCACGACGAGGACCACAAACAAGAAAATCGATCTCATGGTACTATAAAAATCCTTTTTAACGAACAGAAAAATAATTGCATAGATAGACACGCAACGTTCACTATACACGAAAGATATATTGTATTCGTTTGCACTTAAACGACTGTGATTCACACTCTCGTCTGTAGGAAACTTATTAAACGTTCTTCTACGACTATGCACTTCATTATCTTACCTAAACTAAGTCAAGTAGGTACCTATATTTTAAACTATAGTGCAATACTGCTCATTATACGATCCCACTTTGATTTTACACTGCGATTAGTACATTGTTACTGTGAATTTTTTAAATAAATTATATTTATTTGACTACGTGACACACTTGATAACTAAAACTTATACTAACCTATATTAACAGGTATTTTATTCACGTGGCTTTACTGAAGGAAAAAAATACTTTAAATGAGGCATTGTGGTCGTTCAGTTGAGCGGGGCAGCTGATTATTGTATTGTGCGCGTAATTAGTTCCAATAACTAAATGTTGACACTATGTAGCATAAAAACCAATGACATTTAGATGTTAACATGCTATTGTATATGTATTCATCAATAGTGAATGTAAACAAAAAGCAAAAAATAAATCGTAATTTACAAGGTCGTTAGTAAAACAGTCAGAAAAAATGAAATTATTTGTATTTCATAACGATTTTATAGTGTCTGTCATATTTTTGGGTATATCATATGGGTTGACATGACTGAATCTGGGTTACGAGAAAAAAAATGAGTAATAGTTTATTGTATTACAAATGATAATGTACAATTTGTCAATAATCACCAGGGGCGGATTTAACAATTTTCCGCCCCTATGCCAAATTAAATTTGCCGCCCCTATCTAAAAAAAACTTACTACCTCTTTAATAAAATATCTTCAAATAAATTAATTTTTTCAATACCTACCTACTATGCAATTTTTGCTTATTATAGTATTACGAGACATTTTTTAAACAATAAGATAAGCTATAATACAATCCTATCGTTGTCGTAGACGAGTTCCTGGGAAAATATAAATATTATTTTGCTAAAAATAAACAAATACAAAATCCACAATTTCAAGATTTTGAAGTGATAAATACAATTTTAAAAATTATGTACCTAATTTTACAAAAACAAAATAAATTTTCATCATAATTTTGCCGCTCTCCAAAATTTGCCGCCCTATGCGGTGCCTTAAATCCGCCACTGATAATCACTGAATAATTTATGAATGTATAATTATGAACAGAGCTCGGGACTTTATGTGCTTAAAATCTTAAAAATATGCGCATACATATGAACCAAAAAATATCAAAATATGCCCTTAAATATGCATTTACTATTAATTAAAAAAGACGTACTAATTCAAATTTAATTTAAAAAAAACATATCTTGTACATATCTACTACTAAGAAATATAATATGTTAAACATACACATACGCAGTACTTATAATAAATATATTATAAATACAATATTATGAAAAAAAGACCAAACTGTTGAATTGTCTTTGATTTTCTTAGCACTCAGCATTTTCTTCTATACCTAGCAATTAAAATGAATTGAGTATCGCTAATAGCTATTGAGTGTTGCCTTATAGGTTATACTTTAAGATGAATTCATATTGATAAAATTTATTTAGAATGAATAATGTTCCAGCGCGTTTTGTTTTCTAAATAAAAGGTTTGTACCACAAAAAAAATCATATAAATTCAAGGGTGCCAAGAAAATATAAATTTTAATAATTAGCAAACGTATTTTTGTGCATATTTTAGTAGAAAAGATGAGTAATAGCAGTGGCGGCTCCTGAGGTTCACTTAAAGTGGTACACAATTAATTTACCTTTATAAGCTGGTAAAAATTATTAATTTTGTTATAAGTTTAGGTAAATTTATTTTTTTTAAGCTGCATTATCTCTTTGTCGTAGTCAAATATAAAAAAAATTACTTTTTATGTATGAAACATAAACACAACATTTTTATTTTCACGATCGACGCGATACACGGAACGATCAAAATCAAAACATTGATTGTATTCCAAACAATCATGTATTACTAACCGACATGTCTACGCATGTAGTTAATTTTTGTACGGCCGCCCGCAAAGAATATGTGCTCTGCTAATTATCTAATCGCTAACAGACATACTTCTTAACACTTCTCAAACGAAAATTTAATTATTGTTAATTACATATTTTGTATGTAATAACTAATTACCATTTACTACTGGAATCTAATAATTTTGTGTATAATTTTTTGGTAGATTCAAGAGGTCCTGTGTACTATAGCACAAGTCACTTCTGAGTAATGTCTCAAAAAGTGCGAAATACACAGCAATAAAGTTAACATATCAGAGCATCGGCGCCACCAGACATTTAACTAAGAAGGTGAATCGTGCATAATATACACGCTCATTTTTAAACAAGGAGAGAGAAGACAAAGAGAGGATGCTAAGAACGTTAAAAAATAAGGTATGGTGAAAAATATGAGACCCTGTTTTTGACACAAATCTAGGTAGTTAGCGAAGACGATACAACAGAGAACTGCAAGAATTAATGTGTTTGGTTCCAGTAAACAACTTTATTAAAGAACAAAGAACTTTAGAACCTAAGAAGAGATGAAAACAACTCTCTTATGGTGTTATTTTTTGTTTTGTTTTTATGGTATTCGAGTGGAAACCTCAAGAAAAACGACCAAGTGGACGGCCCAGGAAGAAGTGGATTAATAGAGCGACAGAAGACTTAAAGACAATGGGTGTGGAAGATTAGCGTGAAATCGTACAAAACAGGGAAAGTGGCGAGATATTGTAGTGACTGATATTACTCTTAGAGAGTAGTATGGCCAGAAGAAAAAAAAGATTTTTGAACAATGCTAAATTGTTTAAGTTAAATACATGGGAATATTTTTCAAATTGTATGACAGAACAGTTATTTTAGTTTTTTGGGGGAATACTTAAATGCGCAAAAAAAAAAATCAATTTGTTTTGGGTACCTACAGTCAATTTGAGCCAATATAAAAAAGGTATGGTTTTTTGAACAGTCCATTTGCGCCAATTTATCTGTATGAATATTTTATGTTACATTAACGACTTAGTTAATTCATATATTTTAAAGACGTTGTGTCTGTAATCAGAGACGTAGCCAGGATTTTATTTCGGAGGGGGTTAAGTCAAAAAAAAAATAATAATAATGAGTAATTTCAACTATTCTTATTAATCAATCAAAAATTAAATTCATAATGACCAACAGAATTCTATATTATGTAAGTATTGTAAAAAAAAAAATATCATATAAGTAAAAAAATTGTAGATATAAATTTAACATAGGTATAATAAAATTATAATTTATAATAATAATTTTCTTTTTGATTTTGCCATTATATTCAACACTTCATTTGGTGAAACTGTTATTTCCCATTGGACGGATAAAAGAGTCAGCCCTGTTAAACGATCATTTCCAATTTGGTTTCGAAGTAGTGTTTTTACTCTTTTTAAAGTTGAAAATGATCGTTGAACTTCAGTTGTAGATACTGGGAGGGTTGCCAAAACTCGTAACAAATGGTTTATATTTGGGTAAAAAGTCGAATCACACGAGTCTAAAATAGCCATAATATCTGTAGAGATTCCTTCATTATTTTTCCACTTTTCACACCAAAGTAAATACTCACTTGCTATATTTTTTTCACTTATTTTATCTTCAAAATAAATGGTGAGATTTTTTAGTTTTTCGACGTCTTTTTCTAAAGCGAATTTTGGTAACAATATTTCTATTGACGATAAAATATCATTATTCTGTTCAAACCTATTTTCGAGATGTAAAATAAAACTATCTAAACACGGTAAAAATACAGATATTTTGTAATACTCTTCTGGTGAATTACATGAATAATTATCCCTATAATTTTGTTTATTCGTAGTACGCGGAATTTTAATTGCAGTATCAAAATACATTTTAGATAATTTACTAGCCTCTTGAAAGATTTTTGTAAACGATTCATTTGGATTTTGTCTCACATGTTTCAGCCTCTTTATAATATGTTTAGCATAATCAACAGCAGATAAAAGATCACGTTTAGGGCTTTGCAAATAATATGACAATGGTAGAGTGAAACTTAAAAGATTTTCACAGACAAGTAATGAAATTATAAAACAACTTTTTTCTACAGCTGCCAAAAGTGAACAAGCCTTTGCTGAAATTGCACAATCTGTTTCTTGAATATTTTGCAGACTTAAATTAATCTGTTTAAAAAGTTCTACAAAAACATTTACTGCTTCATGTCGTTTAATAAAACGTGTTTCACATAAGCCGACTAAACGTGGTTTTTTGGTTTCTGGAATAAGTTCTAAAATTGAATTTTTAAGAGTTTCTCCGGCTAAAGCATTATTCCTGAATAAATTAATAATATCTTTCATTACACCAAGACAATTTCTAACATTTTTTGAAGATAAAGCCGAAGATAAAGCAAGATTTAATCGATGCGCTGCACAATGAACAAAAACAGCTTTTGGATATAATTGTCGTATTCTTGATTGTACAGCAACCGGCTTTATTTATTTTAGTTACAATATTTTTTCGAATAAGTTGACCACAAATATCTATTATTTCATTTTGAATGGATGGGCTTATGTAAGTATAGTTTTTATTACTATTTATTAAATGATTTTTTAAATTTTCTTCGCCAAAATTTGCTCTAAAACGAAGTAAAGTACGAAATTTACCGTCTTTTTTTGATGGTTAAATTTAATGGTCCACTGTCATCATTACCTCTTAGAGAAAGTTCTTGTTCACCACAAAAAAATAATTGTTTCTATTATTGGAATTAATGCCACTCTATTTTCTTCACATTGTTGCTGTCTATGTGAATTCAACTGTGTAGCAACATCACACATTTCTCCTGTATCTATTTTACGAAAATTATCTGCAGTTAAGGTACAAAATCGATGATAATCGGTATTTGAATGTGATGTAAATTTTTCAATTGAATCTTTCCATTTTATGAATGGTTTGCTTACTAGAGATCCAATTTTTTGATCAGAACCTTTGCCAACATAATCTTTACCAAATAAAACACAGTATTTACAAAAGGCACCATCTATTTCTTTAGAATACGCCAACCATTCCCATTTTTCCAACCAATTATATTGAAATTTCAGTTTCTTTTTATTAAATTCTCGACTAGGAAAAGTATAAAACTTAGTTGGAATGAATAATGAATTTAAAACATAAGTTTTAAAAATATTGTTATTGGAAGTCGAAGATTTATTTTGAAATAATTGATTTGAAACATGGTCTGGACCCCCCTCTGGCTACGTCTCTGTTTGTAATGTGTTATATATTTTTACAAGTCTGTAGATTTTGAAGCTTTGTATATTATTGCATAGAAAGATTGAAAACGAGTTTTATATGAGTTTTATTATAATATTCAATGTAGGTACTCTGTTCTCAGATAAAGGTGGGATGAGCAACTGGCTGACTAAATATAATGTATGTATATATATATATATATATATATATATATATATATATATATGTATATCCATATTGGCAAGGATAATATACCTATAGATATTGGATAAGTATTATATTGGTTTAGTCGTTGATTTAAATTATCTATACTAATATTATAAAGCTGAAGAGTTTGTGTTTGTTTGAATGCGTTAATCTCAAGAACTACTGGTTCGAATTGAAAAATTATTTTTGTGTTGAATAGTCCATTTTTCGAGGAAGGCTCAATGACATATGTCATAGTAGATTTTATAGCTGAGGGTCTACCAAGGGGATAAAAAATGGTTTTATACTAATTATGTACCTAACTATGTGGTATCAAAAATGTGGGTTTAATTTCTTTGCAATGATTTTTTTAATATATTTAGCTTTGAAAAAATATCGGAAAGATATGACAGTTTTGTAAGAAAATCAGTGTCTTCAAATTTTTTGTGGTATTCATGGTGGTCTAAAAGAAAAAAATGAAGTTATTTTCTAAGTTCAAATACTCTTGCCACTACATTTCCACGTGAAAGCCATCGAGAATTACAATAATAAAGTAAGGAAGTGTACTCAGCTCCCATATCAACACACATTTGTACGAAAAATCTGGATTTCAACGGACGAGTTTTGACGAAGTTGACGATTTTAATAGTTGATTGCAATACTTCATCAAGAGATGGACTGATAGACTTTGAAGCGAGAGCTTCTCTGTGAATTATGCAATGAGTCCATACAGCAAATGGGGGTTTTTTTTAATGAGGGCTTGAAGTCCGTTGTAACATCTTAACATAGAACGAGCTCCATCAGTACAAATACCACAGCACATTTCCCACATTAAATTATTTTCCGTAATGAAAGAATCGAGCATTTGGAGCAAGTCTACTACTTTAGCTTGACTTTTAATAGTTCGGCAAAATAAAAGATCTTCGTGAAAAATGCCACCATCTATAAACCTCACGTAACAGATTAGATGACCATCTTTATTATTATCAGTGGCTTCGTCCAGTTGTAGAGAAAAATCTTTGCCTTTTAATTTATCTATCAACTGATCGTTGATGTTTTCAGCCAGATCAAGTATACTAATAGTAGTATCTGATAATGGTATGTTCATTAATTGCTTGGCAGCAGCCTCCCCAAGCATAATTGACACCATATCCATTCCTGCTGGTAAAATAAGCTGTTCTGCGATAGTGTGTGGTTTTTACATTTAGCGACTTGATAAGCAACTTTGTAAGATGCAAGCAGAGCTTTAGAAGGGATCTTAGCATGCTTGACAAAGGTTGTCTTTTGTTCACGCATTGCTTTTAATTTTGACTCAAAATATGTACGTGGTTTGTTTTTCAATGTTTCATGTACCGTTTCCAAATTACGTTTCATTTTTATTAGGGAACATGCTTTCAACAGCCATCAAATAAGTAAACAAATAACACACTGTGGACGTTCTTCATTCTCCACTACCGTGTACGTAAAATCATAATCCATGTAACTCTCATCATATTTACGGTGTTTTGATTTTATTACAGTATTAGAACTATCAAATTCCGGACTATCACGTTTAGGTCTGTTCAAAAATTTATCTATCCTGATAAAACTCTAAAACTTAACAAACACAAGAAAGCTATCAATTTTGTACACGTTAATAGTCAATAGACGAACACAACTCGCGACTAGTTCTGCCAAACACGACTACGCACTGATAATTTAACGATGACAGTCGATGGTTACAAACTTACAACATGGGCTATTATTATTATAACAATTTAGCCGCTATATTGCTATAATAATAATAACTGGTTGTTATAATCAAGTACTATAAATATAAAACTTCAATTTATCGTTATCGCTATAACATTATGGTAACAAATTAAAGCTATATTTTAGCGAATGATTATTGTAGACAATGTAGACAATTCAATGTTTCTCAACCGGTGTGCCTCAATGATAATTATAAACGTTTTTCGTAAAAATATTTATTGGATTTCAATTATATGACGTGGCTCCTTTCGACAATTCCCGCGACGCACAGTTTGAATACCTCTGATTCAGTGCTATCACGAAGTTTCAATGCACACATTATGGTTGAGTTTTGTCAATCGGTCAAAGCTATTAAACACATCTGTTAGTATATTCATAAAGGTTCTGATCAAGCCACATTTTCGTTGCAAAACAATAACGATGAAGTAGAAAAGTATCTAAATGGTCGCTATATAAGTTCCTCGGAAGCGCTCTGGATAATTTTCCAATTTCCTATTCATGAACGTTTTCCGGCAGTAGTTCATTTGGCAGTTAATTTTAAAGATGGACAAAGAGTTTATTTTTATAATAATGAAAATCTCTTAGATTGTGTCAACAATCCTTCATCAACAACACTTACAGGGTTCATTGATCTTTGCAAAAGAGACGATTTTGCAAAAATTCTTTTATATCACGAATTACCCCAGTATTACGTAAAGGAAAGAAATTAATATATGAAAAATATATGAACAAGATGTTGAAAGATATTCCGGTTTAATAAAAGACACAACTTTAGCCCGTGTCCATAACATTCAACTCACACAAGCTGATTAATATTTTTTAAGATTGTTACAGCAACATGTTCGCGGTTCAATGTCGTTTGAACATCTGAGGACCGTTAATGGTGTTATTTACCAAATTGATCAAGGCGTTTGCAAAGAATGAGGTTTACTGGAGGGAGATGAACATTGGCAAAATACCATATCCGATGCTGTCATGTCCGAGCCAGCCACAAATTATTTATTTATTATCATCTTCATATTTTACCAGTCATCTAACCCCTTAGAGTTATGGAATAAATTGCGTAATGATTCATGTGAAGATATATTAAACAGAATGCGTAATGAGAATCAGGATATGGATAGTGATGATATATACATTGATGGATTTATTATAATTGAAGATCATATTCATGAGATTTGCGATAAATCATTAATTGATTTTGGGCTTTCTGCATCAAAAAAGAACAACTCACATAATAATTTGGATCCGTTAGAAGTAGCGTTACGAAAGCCGTATGATGTTAATTAATTAAATGAGTATATTGCTTTCAATACTAATCTTATATTAGCAAAATTAAGATTTCCGGGAAAACTAGCTTTGACAGTAGCGTAGTCAGGAATCGCTGCATTTTTATTAGCAGGCGGATGCACAGCTCATTCCATTTTTAAACTGCCTGTAATATTTTCTTTACAGAAAGATAGCGAGTGCTCTATACGTAAAAATCACCCTTTGGAAAAAGTTTTGCATGATGCCACTTTAATAATCTGGGACGAAAGTACCATGATCCATAGAGCTCATTTAGAGGTTCTAGATAGGATTCATAGATATTAAAAGGTGTGATAAAATCATGGGTGGGATAACTGTTATGTTTGCTGAGGATTTTGACAAACTACCGGTAAAAGTAAGGGGAACTAAAGCAGACATTATAAAGTCTAGCCTTAAAAATGTCTCATTATGGAAGTTTATCTATACCTTCAAACTATCTACGAATATGAGAGCACAATTGGGGGGAGGTGATACAAATTTTCCTTCAAAGTTACTTTTTATAAGATACGAGGAAGTAACTCATTTTGCAATTAAAATTGAAATTTATCGCCATTTAGGAGAAAGAATGACTAGTATTGAGGATTTAATATCAAAAGTTAACCCTGATATCGTCGAGATAGAAGATAAAGATTATCAATGGATGTGTCAAAAGACAATATTGGCGGCGAGAAACAGTAGCGTTGACGAAATTAACGATCTAATTTCAACTAAACTTCAAGGAGATATAATTACCTATACATCTAATGATTATGGAATGGATCAAGAAGATGCAGTCCATTACACCCAGGAGTTTCTTAATTATTTGAATCCGAGTGGTCTTACCTCACATTCCCTCAAGTTAAAAATAGGTGCCCCAATAATTTTACTTAGAAATCTTAAACCACCAATTTTATGTAACGGAACCCAACTTCAAGTCAAATTTCTTCGCAATAACGTGATCGTTGCAATAGTTTATTGTGCTTATACCTCGCATACCCATGATTCTAAATGATTGACCTTTAGTTTGTAACGTCTCGCACGCAGGCCTTACCCAGATTCGGCGTGGAGGGTACATTGACGAGGCTGGTATGGGTCGCCAACCCACGGCCGAGATTCGAAAATCGGAACACGCGGGATTTTGTATAGAAATAAATAAATAAATTGGAAAAGAAAAAAAAACATTAAAATCGAGTTATGGGGATTGGTATTTCATTTATTCATTTATTCTTCATTTATATTATAAAATAAAAATTTAATTTATGGCCAAGAAAAGCCATACGGCATAAAAACTTGGCCGCAACTGATAGTCACCGAACAAACAAAGACAAACAAACAATATCATAATATGAAAATGGACCATAGGCCATTTTCAAACACGGCTCCGAATATCGGTTACCAGTGCATATAAAATAAATAATGATCAGATGTCTGATATATTATAGAACACCAAGGTGTCAAATCTATTTAATTATTAATAATATTAATACACCGGCCAAGGTGTGGGGGTTGCAAAACATGAATCAAAATTACATTACCCTGTTGTGTGTCATTGAGTGCCGTCCTGAAGACGCACTCGACGATTGTATTTGTCTTTACTCTGCCATGATGTTGCCCGTTGAAGCGAAGAAAAAGTAATAAAAGAAAATGGCCGGGGCCTGGCGGGTAATACATGGGACAGAGTTACATAATTTTTCCATAAGACCAGTTATTTAAAATTATATTTGGCCGGTGTACTTTACACTTTGACAATATTATAGACCGTTAATGATGATACAGTGTCGGCCGGTCATCCGAACCACGGGTACTCGGTATGCGTGACAGTGTGTGTGTATCTCGAGGTTGCCTTTGAGCGGTGGCAGAGAGGACCGCGGGTCGGAGAGCACTATCGCACAATCATTTATAATAAATTATTGTAATTATAATTTCGATCGTTACAAGTTTTTAAAGGAATTCAATTTTCCGTTAAGTTATATTTTTCCGTGACAATTAATAAATCACAGGAACAAACATTTAAACACGTAAGAATCGATTTACGTCAAGACTGCTTTTCACACGGTCAGATATATGTCGCGTTTTCATGATCGGGTTGCGGAGAAAATCAGTATGTTCTTCTGCCACAAGAAAATAAAACTAAAAATATCATTTACATAGAAGTACTTTAAAATATATTCTTTAAAAACTTCTTAATTGCGATCATAATAACAAAAACTGATGAGGACGAAGTCACGGGCAACAGCTATACTTATTCAAAACATTTGTCACTCCTTATAGAAAATTTAGTGAATAATTAATTACAATATGTATAAAATTGATATATTTATTATATTTAAACAACTTCTTTATTTTTTTACAAAATAATATAAACAGAAATATCTAAAATATTATGTAGTTTGTATAAAATATACTGATATTTATTTTCAATTTTTTACTTAAAATGTAATTACATGGCAAAATATTTAGTTACTCCATCTAGATATTTAATGATAATTAATAGTTATTAATTATTTGGTAAGAATAAATAATATGCATGATTACACGGTTTTTTATAATTCAATAAATCTTTTGTCTTCTCTTATTTTAATGAAATCAAATTCAATTAATGGTAAACTATTCCAAAATAATAAATTTCTGTAGTTTTGTTGTTCTTTAACTTCAAAAGTTTGATTTTGAGTAATCTTAATGTATCTTAAAGGATCTCTGAAGTTTTTTGAAACAGGCAACCAATTAACCTTGTTCCCAATATTAGGCTTTCTACACAATACAAAATTATAATCATATTTTTCAGTATTACAATTGATTTTTACTATAGCTTACATTATAACATTATTTGCAATGATTATTTAGTATATATTTAATAATATTATATATAAACTATGTTTGATTGCTAATCTAACCTGAAATAATTTATTAGAATACATATGTTTTGACAAACATAGCAATGAGGGAATATTCAAGTGTTACGTCGGCACATTTTTTAGCAATTTTGAAGCCCCTTACACGACAGCGTACCTCAAAAAGTGACTATTCCTTCTAATAACATGTCAACGGTTTTTAGACACCTAAATTATTTTATTCTTATTAAGAATATTATTCATGCTATCGGTAACTCATCGATTTTTGCTTTTTTTGAGAGTTAATTCGAATTTTGATAAATATGATTTAACATCAGACTTGAGATTTAGTCCCCCTCCCTAGTAGCACAACTAGGATCTTGGGGACCCGATGATAAGGTAAACCTGGGGCCCTATAACTATTGAAGTATTGGTAAATTAAATTTATCATTAAATTTTCTTCAATAAGGACTACTTACTACTTAGATATCGTTTATAATCTTTCACGATAAAAATACCTCTCACAATAGGTACTGTCAGATTTTTGAACTCTTCTTTCCTTCTCTGCTGACGTAATACTTGAATGATCCCTTTTTCTAGCTACATTAATGTTTCAGTTAATAATTACATTTCTTCATATAGACAATTGTTTAGTGTTCTAAAGATCATGCAAACAAAATCTACACATGAGCTAAAAAATGGAAAATTAAAATAAATACCAACAAATCTTTGCAATTCGCTTTCGCCTTAGTTAATTAAATCTTCCCGAGTATGCTCTTAATTAATCATGGACAACGCACCCAACCTTATCCGATCCGAAAAAAATACTTAGTCATAGACAAAAAGCTAATCAGGGATGTTCACTTACCTTAAAAAAAAAAAAAACAGCAAACAATAGACACAATTTACTCCGTTTCCTTCTCAACCACAAAATACCTCTTTAAAATAAATTACTTCATACGACCAGATTCAATTAGAGTCTGGGATCCTGCCAAACCTCAAATATCAGGTCAATTCTAGCATATCAATTTATAGCATCAAGGCTACTTACCAAATCCTCGTGGCACGGTTCTAACCTTTCCCTTCACAAGAAATTAATAATTAGTACTACCACCGAAACTAACCAAAACACTATACCCACAAACATTTCCCCTAAAAATTTAAAAATATTAAACCGTTACCAATCATTTTTAAAACAAATAAGTCAAGGTAGATAACATCAATACTAACTTATAATAAATTAATATACTAATAAAAGCTTAACAATAAAATTAAATGTTTACCCATTTTTAATAAAGGATGCCCAAATAGTAACCATAGTATTCATCATATTTAAATCTTCTTCATTGCTATGAACATCTTTACCGGCCATATTTATTACATACATGGTTTCATCGCCATGACTTACTCCTAGTCATAATTATACTTGAAATTAATATCTGTTAGGTTTTTTAGTACAAATTTATAAAAAATATATGTTTTACCTGAACCTCGGGAATATGAATTGGGATCTATATCAGCCATAATGGAATATTTACCGCTATAACCAAATTCATGGAAATAAACGGGAGCTGAATTTGTTGAAGCTGTTAGTTGTGCAGCATAACTTATTGCATATCCAAACATTCTATCTGAAATCATCTGAAGAAGTAAGAAAATTAAATATCTATTTATTTTTTTACGCTTAAAAAGAAAATAAGGTTAGGCATGAATATAAATAAAAGCTCAAAAATAAGTGGGTTATTTACGGGATACAAGGGTATGCAAATGAATCCCATGAATTCTTTCAACACATTTTTATATAAATTTATATTATTTCATAGAACTTATAACTCTTTTGATCATAGAAAACTGAAACTAGTGTAATATACCACATATTACTAAAATGTATTACATCATATAAAAACAACCTTGTAACTTGTACCCTTCTATGTACAAAATACCAAGGAAAATATGATGTACATATTCAAAAGTAATATAATATGCATATACTCGTATTACTAAAATAAAAATGTATCATATGAAAACAAACTTGTTCCTTATACATTTTTAATTTTAATACATGAATTACTGAGAAAAACACAATGTACACGCGTTAATTGTAATTTTACAGAAAAACATATACTTGTAAATTTCTTAGGATTGCCTTTTTACAACTTTTAATAAAGACAATTCCTCGAAAAATAGAAATAAACAGTGGTGTTTTAAATGTAATAAAATGTAATAGTTGAATTAACATAACAACTAAGCATGCAATCTTAATACACAGAAACTACTAAGAAACTACTATCTTACATGAAATAAAAAATAAAGCACTGAGGACAAATCGATTAAGACTAAGACCGATAAAACACGATTGCATACTTTTTGCTTTCTTACAAAAAAAAAAAAAAAAAAAACACGATTATGTACTTTTTACTTTTTTATATTTGAGCAAACACAACATAATCGCCTACAAACAAATATTTTATATTATTGGATTTAAAGGAGTTTTCATTTGTCCAATAATATATTTAATGTACTTAGTATATTTTAGTTGTATACCTGTATTACCAAAAATATTGATTGCACATCAAACAAGAAAAGAATTATAGCAAAAATTAAGTTGATAAAATTGAAAAAATTTCCCAAAATTTATAATAACGTATAACAGTCAAAAATAAATTACGGCTACAGATCTACGGGTTCATAAATATTATTATTTTATTAAAATAGCTCTATTAATATTGCTAGTGACAGTTCAAAGCTTCACATACCTATGGAGCAAAATCACAAGCGATGTTACTTCAAATAGAATAAGTTTGGATACCATGAAATCATTTATAAAATGTTTTGTGTGCAGCTTAACTTAGGGTCGCCATTCGTCCCGGATTTTCCGGGACGTTGCCGGTTTAGAAACTCATATTCCGGTGTCCCGAAAAACTTTTTCGAGACAAGGTGTTGTTCCTGGGTATAGCTATCAACATAATAATGTCCCGGAATTTAACTTCTTTTTTAACGAATTTTTTTTAAAATTATTTATTTATAATAATCACACACAAATACGCATATAGGCCCACACCACAGATATATAAAATAAAAAACTATTTATAAATATATACTATATATATATATATATATATATATATATATATATATATATATATATATGTTCTGCTGGTGTATACTCTACTATGGTGGGTGCAAGTCTTAAGTGGCCCACACACGAAACGATAAATTGCGACACATGTTATTGTTGCAACGGTATCAAAGTATCCCGACCACGACGGGATACCGATGCATGTTTCGCGACCAGGTGATACTGAAACATAATCATTGAAACACATCCATTCACTATGAGATTTGTGTCATAATACCGTATCATAGCCACGTGTATCGCAACTAATTGCATCGTGTAAAGCGCCCTTTATGATGACAGCATTCGGATTATTATCTATGTATAGAAATCTATTTATAAACATACATGGTTTTTAAAAACGTATAATACGTATATTACTTATAATTATATATATAATCATGTATAGTTAAAATTTATTGTCCCGGATTTCTGTTAATTTAATCTGACTAGCCTAGCGTAGCTCCATATGGAACAGAGACTTGAACAATACTGAAGGCTGAAAAAACCAAAATAAAAGCTTTTGAAGTATGGTGTAGGAGGAAATTGCTAAAAATTTCATGGATAGTACAGATAAAATATGATGAGATTTTCAAGACAATTAATACCCAAAAATAACTAAAACTGAAAAGAAAAACATGGATCGGATACATAATAATGAATTTTGATAACCACATTAATAGAGGGAAAAATCGAAGGAAAACCTGGAAGAGGAAGGCCTAGAACTCAATTTTTAAAGTAGGGGATGAAAGATATCGGAATAGGAACATACTGGATGTTGAAGAGGATTTTAAGCAACAGAGATAAGTGAAGAGAGACATCAATAATCATTTAACCAAACTTCGGATTAAAAAAAAAAAAACTAACAGTGGGTAACAACCGAACATTCCTAGTATTACTTAAGATTTTGAATATTGATTTTGAATCCCATGAAATTACTTAAAAAGATGAATCTACCATCAAATGTAAATGATTAACCAACATAATTTCTACCCTAAAGAAAAAATAATTCTAGTTTTCTATGCATCATCATACCCGCTCTTGTACCTGTCCGCTATTTTTTATTTACAATATTCCTTTATAAGTAATTGTAAACATACTTTTACAATGTTGCTCTTGGTTTTCATGGATACCATTTGATCGCCAAAATAGAACTTTTTTATTTCTTGTGCAACTTTAGTCTTTAAGTGTTCATTTGAAATTGTATAGTTATAATCCAACAGGTGTGGTAAATATTCATCCCAATTGCTGTTTAGTTCGTCTATAAAACCCTTAATAGCAAGAAAAATAAGTCCTTCATCTTGTGTAGTACTTATAAGCACTGGTATGTCATATGGAACAAGTTTCTCTGGGATATCGGGTAAGAATTTTTTTTCTCCCTCCAATTCAACAGTTGGACCAAACGGTGTAAAAGGATTACCTTTCCATGGCTAAACAGTATTAAATAGAGGTACATTTAAGCAAAAATAAAACATTACATATATTATTTATTAAAATATTTATATAGATATTAATTACGAGTATTAACAATTTACCAATTTTTTTTTATTTTATTATTTTATTAAAATATTTACCATGAAATATGAAACAGATTCGGCTATAGCTTTTTCAGGTTTAGAACGAAGGCACCTAACGATATCCATCGAATTATTCGCTTGGCATCCCAAAACATTGGCTACAAACTTAGTCTTTTGAGCAACATTTTCAGTGTATGCCCAGTGACAAAAAGCACTTCCACTTTGAAGAATCGCTCGATTAAATAAACCTTTAAACAATTTTCATAATTTAATTATATACCTTTAATAGTCAACACAAGTATACAAAATTATCAGTATTTATTTGAAAGTGTGAACGGGAAGAAAAGGTATTACCCCTCCATAAACCGAAGAAAATTTTATACTCCCTCCCGGAAAAATATAATTATTTACTCCTAGGGCATACCGTATACCACATAACACCCTGAAAATGTACGACACACCTCTGGATAAAAAGTCTGAAATAAATAATTAAACACTGAATACAATACTTAAAATTACATTTTATTCATTGAGATTTTACTTATCATATAAACTTAAATTTGTCTATAAAATAGGTTATATCTATAGATGTTATTTAAATTATTGGGTTTTAAATCACTAAATAAATTGAAATGTAAAATATAATTTATTTTTAGAAATTATGAAAATAATATTTATATTTTGTATTAAAACGATAATAATCACTTTTTTTTAAAAAATAAATCTTGGGTATGTAATAGGGGCAGGAACCAGACTGAAAAGAACTGGTTCTGGAATCAGACACTTTTAAATGAATCGCTTCATGCAAAAAGGATTTTAGTCCATAACTTTAAACTTTCGGTAAAATGAAAAAAACGTTTATTGCATTCAATACAATTCTATGTATATAAAAAATATGTATATGTTCTAGTTCTAGTTTCTATATGAGTTCTAGTAATGTGACTAAAGTCGTTTTCACATAAAACGATAAGTTCAGAAATAATTAAATAAAATCTGTAATAATCAAATTTTCACCGAATTGTGGACTTAAGCCTTTTTGCATGAATCTAATTAAATATTAGGAACCAAAACCATTATATTAATAAATTAAATTCGTATTCTGGATAGGTACCTATTTAAAATTATTATACTTTATAAGTATTTTTATTAAATATATACTTATCATAAAATAGTATTATTTGGAAATGCTTTCCCTATATGTACCATAATTAGAATCAATATTATATAACCTTTTAAACAAAGCAATGATAATAACAAAATAAACACACAGCTAGTGTATTATTATAGCAAACGATCCGCGAAACTTTCCGTTAATCGAAAATAATATCTCAGTGATTGTAATTTTCGATATTATAAAAGTATTACTGTATTTGTGTATTCATACGGATTTACGCTGATTGGCAGCAATATATTGTTCAAATTCATATACAACTGTAATATTATAATACACTTTAACATGTGGACAAATATACATGTATATTATAGTTTATTTACTATGTAAGAATTAATATCATATTTTACTGATAACAGGAACCTGTACCGAAAGGCTGGAACCCGACTGAGCACGATTGACCTTTTTCACAACCCGATTGAGCATGGTTGGAATCAAACAATAGGAACCCAAAAAAACCCCAAAAACAACACGATTGAGCACGAAAGTAGGCACGACGTTGCCATTTCGTATTGTAGAATATTATTATTAAAAAATAAGATACATTTGAATGTAAATATTTATAAATAAAAATCTTTTATTAGATTTTAATCACATATTATTACATATTTACGTCAGTTAGTTTATTATACTATATTACAATTACAATTTATCCCGCTAAATACTGAATATAAAAATATATAATATAAATAAAAATAATATTAAATTTTAAAGTTGTGGCATATTGGCTGTGCCTTCACTTTTAAATGCGATGAATTCGCGTTCGAATCCCAGAATCATTTTTTACACATTTTTTATTTTATTTATTATTTTTATTATTTATATTTGTTTTATTTATATTTTCTATTAATCTATTTCCTTTTTTTACCATGTTAAAAAAATAAATAAATATGCTTCGTGTATTTCGGATGTACCAAAATTCCAAGCTAGGTCACACGGTCGCTACGCTCGCTCTTAAACGAAAATATCCCCCGATTTTCTATTCAAGACCACCTCAAGTGGATCACACTTTAAAAATATTGCATTTCGGGTATACCAGAATTCTAAGCTGGATCACTCTACGTAGGTACTAGTGAAAATCTGACAACTTTGTACACAATTTTTAGATTCTGAACGGAGTGAAGAATGTATTGATTTTACAATGATGTGTGTTTTTTTTTTTTTTTTTTTTTTTTTTTGTGTCTGTCGACACGTTTTGGGGCAGTAAAAATGCTTCGATTGCCTTATGTAGCAACTTTTCTGAAAGGAAAGTGAATCTATTTGGTACTTTGGGGGGTCAAAAGTTAAAAATTTCCAATATAACGGGAAAAACCATAAAAAAATTTGGGAAAAACGGGAGTTTTTACGCAAAACCAGTTTTCTGGTTTCACGAGGTTATCTATAAGCTACTCTTCAAAAATCTTTAAAAAAATTTTTACCGGAATTAGAGGAAAAAATTTTATGACTGTTTGAAATTTAAATATTTACGGAATTGCATAAAATAGCGATTTATTCTCAAACGATTTTAAATATTTTTTATAATTCAAAAAGTATAAGTCGCAGATTTTTAAATTTTTACCAGCTGTTAAGATTGGCATTTCCTTTATGTCATATTTTTTTCAAAATATAATATTGATTTTTAAGCCACTTATAGGCATTTAAAATATTCCATTTTTTTACATTTTTTTTTTATAATCGGTGATAAAAAAAATTTGGCTCGTACAAAATACTTGAAAATTGAATAGAAGATTCCACAGAAGTAGTTCTTAATGTCATTCAAAAATTATTAAAATCCATAGGCACAATTTTTTTTTATAAGCGTTTGAACAGCGAATATTGACAAAAAATTACATGTAAAATATAATATAATGTATAATATTCTAGACTGACAAAGATATCGGTTTTTTTTTAAAATGCTCTAACTCAAAAACAAAAAACCGCAACAACTTGAAATTTTCACCAAATCTTTATATTGACTATTTCTATACATGGTTAAGTTTTCAAAGTATTTTGACATATTTTGACTTATTTATAGACAATTTAAATTTTCGATTTTTCTAAATTTTTCGTTTTAAAATAAAATATACTTATTACAATATTTATAAATAACATTGTATTATATTCTAGACAAACATATCATCTCCGTTCAGAATCTTTTTTCGTACACAATGATACCTATCATTGAATTCAAATTTAACAAATCCATTATAATGACCTATCCTATGAAGAGTCGCAATCCACCCCCAACTGTACAGCAGAGCGAGGCCCATCCGGTTCATTTATTTTTTATCGTGCTCAATCGGGTATCACCGTACCGAAATTGTTTGAAACAGGTACTTATATTTTTTTTTTTACAAAGAACCGGAACAGTTATTTTATTTTCTAAAAACCGGGACTAGAACCGGTAAAGATAAATTAAAATGGTCCTTTCCCTGGTATGCAATAATAAGATAATATTAAATCATTAATGGTGCGACGTATAACGTTAAAGAGTTATATATGATCACAATAATTTTTATCATATATAACTCTTTAACGTTATAGAATTATAGAAATAATTATAGAATAATTATAAAATACTAATTATAGAATTATTCTTACCACGTGACATAGGTGAAATTAAATGATAATGAACAGAACTTGCACCAGCCGACATGCCGGTTATGGTGATACTATTAGGATCACCACCGAAGACTTCGATGTTTCGTTGTATCCATTTTAATGCTGAAACTTGGTCTTTTAATCCGTTGTTTCCGGGTATAACGTGATCGCCAGTAGACGCAAATCCCAAAACACCCAAACGGTAATTTATTGTTACGTACACAAAATTGTTATTGTCTAAAAGATATTGCGGACCATAGATACTGCCTTGGCCACTAATAAATGCTCCGCCATGTATGAACACCACTACATTCATTAAATCAGAAGTCTTTGTATAGTCTGGTAACTATTGAGTAAAATATTATTGATACTAATTTAGTCTTACAATGATAATTTTACAATGTAAAATAGTCAACAGTCAACACGTTTCCTGTAGTGAATATGGATCGTTATTATAATATAACGTTTCGTACTTATAAAATGTTATTTGTTTTTCTAACCTTATTGAGATATAAACTTATACAACTAAGAATTTCTCGAAATTATATTTATAAATGCAACCACATTCATATTTTTTATAAATAAACGAACAATTTTCTATTATATGATCTGAAAATTCAAAACAAAAAGATAGAGATATAGACCTTAGATATAGTATTAAATTTTGTTTAAAATAGGCCATAATAATTTAATACTAATAATAAATGATTACGAATATTAACTACAATTATCATAGAGATATTCATATAGTATTTTACATCAAAATTATATCAGAATTATTTATGAATTGCAATGATTTATCAATGCTTTTAATTTTGTACATAGTTCTAAGAAAAGCTATTATTTTATTTATAATATTTATTTAGTTATCAAACAATAAATTTCATAAAAAATAAAAACAAGTAAGACACTACATTTTTTATTTGTAAATATAAAAATTTATACTTAAGTTTTTTACCTTTGGTGTATAAATATTGAGGTATAAACAATCTTCCTGACCAATCATATTAAAATTTTTGGAATTATAGTCAGTTCCTATACAAGAACTTCCAGGAAGAGTGGCATTCCTAATGCCAAACCAGGATTTAAGAGGTTGAGGTTCCTTTGATGAAAATTCAAATTAATTCAAATTAATTCAAATTAATTTTTGCTAAAAGTACATGAGTTTTAGTACCTTGAATCGATATTCTTCCACCGGAGGACTTGCATAGGGTATTCCCAAAAAATAATATAATTTTCTTCCATTCCAAGTATATTCATATCCACCAGAAATGTCACCAGAGTCGATTTTTACAATTGGTGGATTAGATGATAAACATGTTAGTATACATATAATAAAACACAATAAGCTTAATATGATTTTGCACGTGTTAATCATATTTTAAATTAAAATTGCTTGACGACTGATTATGTATTGAGTATTTTAAAAGGTCAACTAATACTAGCTTATAAGACTTCAAAACCACGAATATTTGGTATACCTAAATAAAAATAAATAACACTATAATTCAGTTATTTGTTAAAAAATATTTATTATTAAACGTTTGCACAAAAATAAATATAAATACAAGTATATTTTTTTAAATAATATTTACAACTAAACTAGAATAATTTACGAAATTTGAATCAGTTTAGATCAAATTTAAACGTTAATAATAAAATCTATAAGTAGAATACACACTGAAATTAATCTTGAAGATGAAATTATAAGTTATTGTTTTTCAAAAACTTATGGTTATTAATAAAATAGACTGTGGCCCACAATGTTAACTAATTTGATAATAATTTTGTTAAAAAAACTTAGTTTAATTATTAATAATTTCGTAAATTATGCATTAATTGCATAAACAGTTTGTTCAGACAAAAAAATGTATAGTTTATTAAATTTTTAATTCCTTAAATAATATTCAATATACCAAGCAGGCATATAATTTAGAGTAGGAGCAGTTTCCCTTCCAAGTATCATATTGCAGTAATCATGAATTAAGATATTTAATATATAATATTAAATATTATATATTTATATTTATAATATTATAAATTTAAATTATTATATATATATATTTATATTATTATTATTTATATATTTATATATTTTATATTATCACTTTATTGAACATTATTTAGTATACAGACGGGAAATAGTGACAGTAGTAAATAGTACAGACTAGAAATAGTGGGTTTTTATTTTTTGATTTATATCATTAATAACAATTGCAATGGTATTTTGAAACTATTACATAAATTGAAATTAAAAAATGAACAAGCTACTAATATAACTATTAAATTATATATTTATATACCAATATAGCAGAAAAAATTATGTTATCTTTGAAAAACATATTTCTCATATGGACAAAAATAAAAATAATAGTTGATTAAATATTTAAAACTTTAAATGACAGCAAGCCTATAATTAATATTAATAAAATGTATTTTGTCATATATTTTGAATATTTTATTGCTAGGCAATAGTATTGCTATTTTTTTAAGTATATAAATTATAATAATTTAAGCAATCAAGATGAAAATTATGGATCATATTAAAAATAATGAAAACCACGAAAAATCCACTACAGTATACAATATAGATTTCCAATGGCCAAATCAAAAAAAAGTTAGTAACTTGAATGAACTAATATTTTTAATATATTGGTTTTAAAATTACATTGATTTCCAATCATATATCCTTAAATTTTACTATTAGATGTTGTCATTAATTAAGATTTATGAAATTAATTGAAAGAAATCTATTTTTGTATTTTTTGAAATTTAAATTTTTTTGTTGAATACTTAATGTTTTTTAAATATATTTAAGATCAATATTCGTACATTCACAATAATATTTTTAAGAATGTTATTATTTTTTAAATAAATTTTATTTTTGATAACAATTTAATTAGCAAATATTTATTATAAATAGATCGAAAAAAAACAAGCATTCTTTAAGAAAACTGGTAAAACTATAGATGAAAATAAATCTGTGGAAATACAAGAATATGAACGAAAAATAACCGATTTTCAAGCACTCCTCCATAGATTCCCATACCTTAAAGATATTTTATGTAAACTAAATTCAGATAAAATGCATAATTTCGTTAAAGAAAAACATCAAACAACATATGATGCAGATTATAAATCGAAACGCACATCTAATTCCAACAAAATCACTATCGAAAAAAAAGACAACAATAACCGTGAGTTAATCAAAAAAGATAAAAGGATAATTTTGAAAAAACATGAAGTATCTAGGTGTAAAGTAAAATATGCTGGTATTTTACCACCAGAACCATTCGTAGTTCCAATTTCTGAATATCGATCCACAATAAATACATTAGGGACAATAATAATAAAAGATAAATTATTGAATCCTAAATTAAAAAACAAAATATAATAAACAATTTATTATTTATATTTTAGACATTCATTTAAAAATAATAAGAATAAAACATACTAAAATATTCAAATTTTGTACGATTTAATTGAAGCTGAAATATAGATATTTAAACAAATTTTTCAGTTCTTACCCTAAAGCTATCCCTAAAAACATGGATAAATTCAATACATAAAATTAGATCAGTACATTCATAGTAAATGGTAAACTTACCCATATATATTTATTCAACGATTATTCATATAATAAACTATAATATTATTATTTTATTTCATTAAATATTAGATTGATAACAATAATTGTCAATTATTTCAAAGTAATTATTAAAAAAAAAACAATTTAACTACAACAAATAAATATCATAAATGGCCAAATAAGCTAGAAGAAAGCAAACGCCTATGTTATGGAAATTATATACACTACGTGAAGATTAGTTCTTAGATATTTTTTATCTAAAATGCTTATGTAATACACATTATCAATTTTCTCATATTTAAAGTGGTGTGGATTTGCAATAACTTGACTCCATCTCCTTTCACATGTTGTCCTTGGATTAATATATTATTAACAAGTTGACTACCACATAGAAAATAGATAATATAGAACGCCGACTCTATCGTATTTCTGATATCATAAAATAAGTAGTACACCAGCGACGAGCGGATCACTGCAGCTAATTCCATGCTCCGTACGCGCATGCGCGTACACACTTATTCCTGGTATCAATCGTACACTATGTCTATTATCCATTCCATGGATTTTTTGCATATGTTTATTCCTATTACCTATATTGCTGAACATATTATCGCACAAAGAGCATTTTTCCTTTTCATTGTTTTGTTTGCGTTTATTTAAATTTATTTCTGACATTTTTATACTCGTATATTTGAAACTGTAAGAAACACTGATTGTACGCACAACTGCAAAATAAACTATATGGGATGATATTATATGTGGATTTTGTGTAATCTAATCTAATATCTTATAATGTCTAATATTTTTGTTATAATTTAACATTTTATAAATAGAAGTCTGTACATTCTGAAAAATTATCTTTTTGTTTTTTTTATTTTTATTTTTTTATCATATCATAAAATAAAGATTATGTTAGATTATTTTGTAATTTTCACATTATTTTACAGTACTATAATAATAATAACAATAAATAATAATAATATACCTATATATTATATATATAAGGTATGTAATTAATATGACAAAATGTGAATTGAAAATAACACATTTTATACCTATTCTTAACAAAAATTTTATTAGGACAGGCCAGTGATAAATATGAAAAAAAAAATTCTTAATGATAGTTAATTTTAATTTGTAATATCGGATTGTGCAGTAAGTTTTCGGCACAGATATGTATAATAAACATTTTTATGTTTATTATACATATCTGTGGTTTTTGGCAAGTGCTTATCAGTTATTGATAAGGTATGTTGATAGCAGGAATAAGTGTGCGCGCGCATGCGCGTACGGAGCTTAGAATTAGCTGCAGTGATCCGCTCGTCACCAGCGCAGCGAGTGATTCTCTTTAATAACCATCGATTAATCGATAATCGCGTTCAATCATAGCTGCCAGTTATCGATATACTACAAACAATTCCATAGATTTAATCACAAGCACGAACATCAGGTTAAATCTCGCAACATGTATTAACCACATTTTAAAATGGAAACATAAGTACTTGGCAATGAACCTTTTTTCAGCCGTATAGTACCAAAACTGTAACTACTACTGTTAAAGTGCGTACAGCAAACTAGGAATGTTTTCCTAACATACTCCTTTGTGAGACACTTTAACTTTTCATTTCCAGACAACTGAACCCACGTCGCAAATTCACCATCATCCAGGGGAAAAACATTTTTTCTAACTGTACTTTTGCTATTACGTCTAACTACGCAGCATTTATTAGAAGGCATTATTTAATTAATAAAAATTAAACTTTAATTTTAATAAACCTCGTGGCTGTCGCAATAGCAAAATATAAATGAGATGAAATTTATTGATATTATCAATTATCATAGAAGTACAGGACGTAGATAATAGAATTCGATACTAGCGCAGCCGTTGCATCTCTTTTGAGTTACACCAACAGGCACTAGAACTACAAGTACGAGTTGATACGGCCTGGACTGCCATGAGCATCACATATGATGCTCAGCGGTCATCCATACATTGCCATATGATATTATCAGTTTTTCTTCCAAGTTGCCAAGCAACTTTTTTTGATAAATCAAATTTTCGTATATACTTTTGTGGGGACACGGCTCATAGCCCCACTTATATGTAATACCAACTGTTAACCCGTGATTTATATTTTATATTGTATACTTTTGTGATTTATGTTGTTAACTTGTTTTATACGCCGTTTGACGGTTACTTCGATCGTTCGATCAAGCTCGGCTCGCTCTGGCCTCCGATCCGTCGAACCAGACCCATGTCCGTACATTTCGTTTTGTTTTTTTGCACGCCGCCATCTTTTTGTCGTCTTACGTTTTGTCGAGCGATACTATTTGTTATTTCTTTCCTTTTTATTTTTGTCTCGTGTCGAGCAATATATATTTATACTCGTACTCGACTGCGTTTACATTTATTTATTACCCTTCTGAGAGAGTGCAGATCGTATTGGTGTTATCCGACGACGGATATAACCAAACTTTCCTATATAAAATTGATAGTAGAATTGAGTGTTGATATCAGCTAATGGATATGAAGTGAGCACCAAAATAGATGCTCATAGCCCATAGTGTCGAATTTGATAATATTTTTATCGCTGTGTATAAAAACCCGACCATCCGGGTATTGATAAAATACAACCACTCATATAACCATCCTATATTTTAAGTGGCTCGCCAGCATTTACTTGGTATCTCGTTGGCCTGATCACTTATAACTTTGTTTAATAATGGTTAACTTCTTCAAACATTGCCTTATTTAATAAATTAATAAACATACGTATCTAATGATGTTTGATACTTTGGCAAGATCTGAGAACTATTTGTAATGGGCAATATTATCATAATTTTAATCATAAATATATTTTATACTTACAATGTTACTTTTTGAAATGTACATGTTTTCATTTTTTTATACTGCCCACCATGCACGCATAAATATTTTATAAAATAGTACTTCAATGCATCCTGGTGTACATTTTAGCTTAAGTGGATATTTATTTCTAGCAACTGATAAAGTTCTGCAATCGTGTGTATAAAAATCGGTGAATTTTTTTTTTTTATAATTTTCCAAGTGCTGTTCCAACTCATTAAATGAGTTAAATTGTTGACCCAAAAACATTTTAAAAAATTTCGATCAGAAAAAAATTTGAAAACCACGTTAGGTTAATTTACTAGTTTCTACAGTTGTACAGACAGTACAGTTCATAAAACTACAGTCTACAATATCAACATGGTGTGTAAATAACGTATTTACGTATTAAATTATTTTAAGAATTATCCAAGTCCAGTGTTGTGCAAAGATAACCAAAAAATTATCTAGATAAGATAACAGATAATCAATTAAATATTTATCTAGATAAGATAATAGATAATAATTAAAATATTTATCTAGATAATAGTTAAAAGATAACCAAATGTATCTAGATAAAAAACAGATAATTGAAAAAACTTTCACAATTTAAAGCTTGCATTTGTAAAATGGCAATTTCGTTATACATAAATTAATCTAAAGTTTGTTCTCTTTTTTTCTATTATTTGCCCTTTTTTCTAATATTGTCTATAACTTATTATAAGTGCATTTAGGATGCAAACAACACTTAGGCTAATAATCACTTTAATTGAAGTCTTTGAATTTAAAAAAATAATAATAACAAAGTATAAGATTATGATTTATTTTACTATTGGAGACACAAAATAAGTAAAATCTGCTTTTTTTTTTGTTTATTACTTAATACTTAACTATAATTTATAAAAACATAATCACTATATAATACAACTTTTTCTTTTTTAAACGTATTTTGTCTATAATCAGTTAATAACCCCTTATATTAAAATTCAAAATGATAACTAAACAATTGCTGAATAAAAATTATAATGTTAATAATTAACAAATAATAATGAACATAATATAGTTATTTGATTAGAAGATATATAACATACGCTTATAATTTTTTAAATTTATGTATACTTATGCCAGAACTGCTAAGGCGTATCTGAAATACTGCACCTATATTCATTATGATAGAAATGAGAAATCTACATAATGTCATAAATTGAAATTTAGGATACTAAACATGGAGTTGTTATCATGCTGGGAGTAAGCAGACTATTTATAATTTTTATTGTATATTTGTACATAAATATTTTATAAATATAGCTAAATCTATAAAAACATCTTCATTTTCACTGATTAGCAATTACTGTCATCAGTTTGCTATTCTCAGTAGTCAGTGGTAGGTTTTATTATTATTTATTACTTTAATCATGAAAATCTAAGTTTATAATAATATATTTTTATTTATGAAACATTTGATTGTTTAGGCCAGTGAATTGTTACTATACATAGTATAAAGTCGCTAATAATACAATACGTTTCCAGATAGACCTATTAACGAGCCACTAATTAGTTTATAGGTCTATGGTTTCCAGAAACCAACTATTTTTAATTGTATTGCTGTCCATATTTATATTTCTGTATTATTATTGATCACAAATACTATTAGGTACTTAGTATTTATAAATTTATAATCAATAGTATTATATTATATTTATATAGGGATATTTCATATATACAAAATAATAAAATATATAGTATTCGACATGTAAATATTTACAATTATTATAACTTGAAAATAAAATCGAATAACAATAGCAAAACAAACTTAGAACATTTATTTCTCACAAAAAAAATTATCTAGATAATTTTTCTCAGATAACTATTTTATTTATCTAGATAAGATAAAAAAATAGTTTATATTTATTTTATCTAGATAAGATAAAAAGATAAATATATTTATTTAGATAACTTATCTAGATAATGCACAACACTGTCCAAGTCCCAGCGCATGTGCAATATCAATAATGGTCGGGTCTCTTATCAATACCCGGATCGTCGGATTTCTTATCAATACCCGTTTAGTGATTATCCGTCGTCGGATAATACTAATGTTATTTCGACTTGATCAGAGAAGTAGTTAAAAAGTTTAAATGCAGTGGATTATGAATATATAAATATAATGCTCGACACGAGACAAAAAATAAATAAATTATAACAATGAAATTAATAAAACGTGTGTCGCTCGACGAAACGTAAAAGACGACAAAAAATGGCGGCGTGCGAAAAACAAAAACGTACGGACATGGGTCTGGTTCGACGGGTCGGAGGCCAGAGCGAGCCGAGCTTGATCGAACGATCGAAGTAACCGTCAAACGGCGTATAAAACAAGTTAAAACATAAATGGTAAAGGTATACAATATAAAATATAAATCACGGGTTAACAGTTGGTATTACATATAAGTGGGGCTATGAGCCGTGTCCCCACACCCGGATGGTCGGGTTTCTATACACAGCATATTTTTATATGAGCATCAGGAGGTGTGCTCACTGTTATCATAAATAATAAACAATTTTAGACTGTTAACGACTTATATATTTGTGAAGTGTGTTGTGTTTATTTATACAAGTTTTATATAAAAAGTAAAGATAAGTATTAACTAATATGAATCCTGATAAAATAAATGAAGTTCTTGAAAATTTGCTATATTTTTTATTCAAATAAACTAATACCTACCAAAGCGAAAAGTTCCAATGCTGCAATTGGCTAGATCTTTAATTTTTTACCCTTTATTTGATTAAACAAACTAAACTATGAACCAATATGAATGCTCATTTCTACAACTAAAAAATGTTGAGCATCAATATGTGATGCTCATGGCCTATGGGAACTACTTAGTGTGACCCATATATAATGCTTATGGCAATACAGGAAAGTTCGTAAAAATCATCATGGCAGTCAACTTGTTAAATCGAAATAACTATAATGGATAACTTTTATTAAAGCGGTCCCTACACAATCAATAGTGTTAAGTCAATAAAATGTTGTCAATATTTTGGGCAATATACATTTCCCTAAAACCTTTTAATATTTAGTAAATAATATTCATTGGCTATGTCATATATAAAATTTAAAATATTTAGTTCACTGCGTATTTACAAAGGCAATCAATTTAAGAATACGCTACACAGAAAGTGAAACGTATACAATGACCGAGAGAACGCGCTGTTAGATGTTTTCGTGCGGCGCAAGCACGCGATGTGCGTCGTTCACACGTCCATGAATTTGGCCCACCCACATTACCCGATACTCATCAAATGCATGCCAAAAAATTGCGAATAATTAGCAAGTAATAGCAGGTTAGTTTTTAAAATTAGCAAGTCATTTTCACATTTTATATGAACTGAAATACGAACGTACTCATGCGTTTCAAGCTGCTCGATGTGAATCGTCGAAAAAACTAATACTAGTTATATGTATACAATTTATAATGAGTTATTTTTATAGACAATACAATCATTATACAACGGGCTATACCTAAATTTAATGTTACTACTAGATCACACGCCACCGTAATTCCGATAACGTTTGTATAATCCCTTCCGGTAACCGGTCCCCACTGGTCAAAGCACAGACACGCGCACATATTACATAAAACGCTCAAGATGTCATAGTAAGTCATAGTACAAATTAACAGAATAACCCCCAGCTATAAAACATAAACATGTAAATAAAAACGTGGGCCGCATCTGACAACGACAAGAGCCACAAGTTGGCCATCCCCGGTATTTTTTCCTAAGAATCACAGACTAAAATATCTTATATCTTTATCTATACTTTCAACGTTATGATAACGTCGAATAACGATAACATTTTGGGAATCAATTGCGATAGCCATGTTCAAACGATTGTTGTACATGCATATAGTTATAACGTTCGTTACTACGTTCATGATATAGTATTTCGTCGGCGCGGTTCTGCTGTGAAATACAATATTGTGTGTTGTCGTTCTTGTTGTTTTTGTTGTTGTTTACTGTATATCACGGATCTGTTTGGTTATGGGTATTGGATATTAGGGTCTTGGTAATTTTTGATGTTTTTCCACCCGAGCGCAATGAGCTCAAAATTGATTCCATTTGCCTACATCAGAACGTGACAAAGGCGTTTCGAACGTTCTGAATACATTGGTAACAACGACAGCAGCATGTCCAACAAGCGAGTGTTTTACTTCTACAACCCGGACGTGGGTAACTTCCACTACGGACCCGCGCACCCGATGAAGCCACATCGTCTGTCGGTCATACACAGTCTGGTGCTGAACTATGGCCTTTATAACAAAATGAAAATCTACCGACCTTACAGAGCCAGCGCGCACGACATGTGTAGGTTTCACCACGACGAGTATATCGAGTTCTTACAGCGTGTGACGCCTCAAAACCTCACTACGTACAGCAAGTATTTGAACCACTTCAACGTAGGCGAGGATTGTCCCGTTTTCGAGGGTCTGTATGATTTCTGTTCCATGTACACGGGTGCGTCGCTGGATGGCGCGATGAAGCTTAATAAGAACTGTTGCGACATCGCCATCAATTGGTCCGGGGGGCTCCACCACGCCAAGAAGTTTGAAGCTTCCGGTTTCTGTTATGTGAACGATATTGTGATTGCCATTTTAGAGCTGTTGAAGTATCATCCTAGAGTCTTGTATATTGACATTGATGTGCATCATGGTGATGGTGTCCAAGAAGCTTTTTATCTAACAGATCGAGTTATGACTGTATCTTTTCATAAATATGGTAATTGGTTTTTCCCTGGCACTGGTGACATGTATGAAATCGGAGCGGATGTTGGGCGATATTATTCTGTAAATGTGCCATTAAAAGAAGGCATTGATGATTTAAGTTATTCACAGGTATGTACATGAAACTTGAAAAATATTCTATTGTTTATGATTGTAATTAAGAAAAAAAACATTTTACAACAATTATTCTTTTATTTTTAATATTTATTAACATAAGGATATAAAGCAAATAAGATTCAATAAGGGACATTACAAATTTTTTTATTATCACTATCGTGGTAGTAACAATAATTTAAACTCATGAGATTGTATAATATAAAAATCTACAATAAATTAAATAATTATCAGTGATTTCTGCTGAATCTTTATAATTTGTCAAATAATATATTACAATTTGTTGTGTACAAATATTGATAATCTTAGTTAAAATAATTAGTTATTTTTTTGAAGGGTATTATATTATTTTATTGTATTAATTTACCTATTTTCTATTATCAAGTTCAGTTTCTGGTTCTCTTTTTATTTAATAAAGTACCTACTTAAAAATATTTTTTCCAGTTAATCTTGATCAGTGATCACAAATGGTTTTGAATTTTTAACTAATAAGTGGCAAATCTCATCAATGTTTTACAGTATTTATTCCCAAAATATGGATACTTCTATTTTGATAATGTAAATTGTATAATAATGGAGTTAATATGTATTTATAATATGTTTTTATTAATACAATTTTTTTAGGTGTTTAAACCTGTGATTCAACATGTAATGGATCTTTATCAACCCACAGCAATTGTTCTTCAATGTGGTGCTGATTCTTTAAATGGTGATCGTTTGGGTTGTTTTAATCTCAGTACGAAAGGCCATGGTGAATGTGTTAAATTCATTAAAGATCTAAATGTACCTCTTCTGACAGTTGGTGGTGGAGGGTAAGTTCTTTTTTATATACTAAGGTTAATAAAATATATGAAATTGTTTTCCTATTCAAGTTATTCTAGTTTAACTTATTTTTCTGATAAATAATTTATAATAAATGTTTACATGAATTGATATGTTAAAATTATTGAAATTAATATTAATATTATATGCATATTTGTATTATTTGATGTTTAATTTAACTATTTTATTTAGATATACTTTAAGAAATGTTGCACGTTGTTGGACTTATGAAACTTCTCTTTTAATCGATGAAGACATTAGCAACACAATTCCTGAACATGAATACCGTGATTATTTTGCTCCAGACTTTTTATTGCATCCAGAAGTTGTAACTCGCCAAGAAAATGCCAATAGTAAACAATACTTGGAACTTATTGTTAAGCATACTTATGATAACTTAAAAATGGTACAGCACTCTCCTAGTGTACAAATTCAAAATGTACCTGGTGATGCACTTCCAACTGAAGAAGTTAATGCGATAGCTTTAGATGAAGTTGATCCAGATGTAAGACAATCACAGATTGAACTTGATCGAAGAGTTGATGCACCAAATGAATTTTACCAAGATGAAAAAGATCAAGATTTTGATGAGACTAGATAGATAAGGTTACAATTGCATAAATAATTTTCTATTGTATAATGAAATATTTTTTAAAGATTTGTATTACATAGTGCTAATAAATATTTCATATTTTATATATTCAATAGGTTTGAATATTAGTTTATCAATTTATATTTATAAAATGTATTTTTCTATTTATTCATACATTTTTAATAAATTATGTTACAAATTTAATCACAAAGAAGTTTAAACATGAAATTAACAAACAATTTATGTCTAATAATTCAGAATCTTATATTTTACTACAAAATATTAAATTAGGAGCTCTATTTAAAGTTAAATTGCCTTATTTAGTGAAAATAATATTATAACCAGAGCAATTCTTGAAATCTGAACTTATTATAATAGCTAGACAATAAAAACTAGGTACTAACATTTGTAAAGTTTTTTGCAGGACTTATGTTAAATCATAGTTGAATTTTTTATTATTTTTCGACATTAAAAATTGTTATAAGTATTTAGTAAAATAAAAATGTTTAAATACAGAATATAGAAAAATAAAAATTCTATTTATTATTATATAATTTTTAAAAATAATTGTTTTTCAATAGAACATGTATTTATTTATTATTATTTTTTTTTTATGTAATTATTATTTTGTATATAAATACTGTAAAATAATTAATTATTTTTTTATATATATAAACTATTGTTTGTGTATGAAAAAATTAAATAAAAAGCAAATTGGCTAAAGTCTAAGTATTTAATATTTATTGAATTTCTTACTTTTCCGAAAAATCAGTTCCTAATTTTTTATTCATAATAATCAATACAATTATAATACATTTTGTGTGAATATAAAATCATTTCAATCTAAGTATACTTAAAAGTGTACACAAAATTGATAAAGATTTTGTTTAATATAACTAATCAGTAATTTTATTTAAAGATTGATTGCTTTCAAAAATATGTGAAATCACTGAAATATTAAATTTACATGTCTTCAATCTTCTTTTATCTTTTTAAATTGCCTTGATTAACTTGTGAATATAATTAAGTTAAAACCAGAGAAATTAGTCATCTCAAGATGATGTCCAATACTATGTTCACGTTATATAATGAAATATCTTTTAAATTTGTAGATACGGTAATGAAATCGTTTTAAATATGGTTTGTACATAAAATTTGGTCATTGTTGATCTAAAACATAGCCTTCAATCATGCTTATCATTTTTTGGAAAAACTGTTATGTGGCACTTTTGTTCAGTGGTTTAATGGAACATATTTTATTTTCTGCCATATGATCACCCTGTTGTGATAACATTTGTTGACTTGCAAAATATAATCAAAATTCGTCGTCAATGTTCACTATAGTCTTATATAGATAAATAATAATTTATCGGCTAGCTGCCTACAACGTATTAGTTAAATTTCCTTACATTTCATTGCGACTTAATTGTGTTTTATACTTCATAAGTGTGAAAGATTTGTAAAAATGGTCGTCAAGGAAATAATGCATGATCCCCAGTTCCAAGAAGAGTTGAACGCGAACAGCATGAAACTGATGGTTGTAGACTTCTCAGCCACCTGGTGCGGTCCGTGTAGACGCATCGCGCCCTTGTATGACGAACTTTCCAACAAGTACGACCGTGCAGTGTTCCTCAAAGTGGATGTTGACAAATGCCAAGAGACCGCTGCCAGCCAAGGTGTGTCAGCCATGCCAACTTTCATATTCTACCGTAATAAAACTAAAGTGGCAAAGATTCAGGGTGCTGATATCGGAGCAGTTGAAACAAAAATCAAACAACTATATGAAGCAGCATGTGCCGCTACGGGTGATGACTGTGGGGTACCAGGTCAGATGGACCTTAACTCATTTATTATGAAAAATCAATGTGAAGCCCTCAATGATTCGGATGATCATCCATTGTCTGCACTTATTGAGAGCCGTGGCTATATAGAATCAGATTGTGATCAACAACTTATTTTATCATTAACTTTTACACAATCTGTCAAAGTTCATTCTATCAAAGTAAGTTAAGCATTACATTTTAAAAGTATAATAAGAATATAATAGATATTAATAATATATCAATTATAAACTAATAAACTTATAAAATAATAATAAGCCAATGGAAAAAACCATAAAACCATAACCTTTCATCATTAAATTTTATATTTATATTACAATTTAAAATAATGGGTCTTAAAGATTCAAATGCTTAAATTATTTTTTAAACCAAGAGAACAAATTTCTTTCATAAGTAAGATTTTTGTTATTAAATTGTTTATATATATTTATTTAAGTGTTAAAGTTTCTTAACAAAATTAAATTAAAATAATACTTATTATAATCTTGTACTTTTTTTTCGTGTCAAATTTTTGCCTATACCACTGATATTATTAAACTAATATTCCATCTAATTAAATATAAATATCAAAAATGTTATCTAATTACTAAATAATAAAATATTAATAAATTATTTCAAATTTATTTAATATACAGAAAATTATTATAAAGTAATACCAACTATCGGTTAATGTTTACAATCTATCTTTTGTATTTAACTTTTTCCTTTGTTTTATTTTATAATCTATTATAATACATATCAAATTCTTTAAATATTTTTTAGGTTAAAGCTCCAAATGATAGTGGTCCAAAATTATTGAAATTATTTATTAATCAACCAAACACTTTAGACTTTGATACTGCTACTAGTAATGTAGCTACTCAAGAACTTGAATTAAAACCTGAAGAATTGGATGGTAAAATTGTCAACTTGAAATATGTAAAATTCCAGAATGTTCATAATTTACAGATATTTGTCGTAAACAATCAAACAGATGAAGAAGTTACAAGAATAGATAGTTTGGGAATTATTGGAATGCCTATATCTACAACAAATATGGGTGATTTTAAACGTGTAGCTGGTAAAGTGGGAGAAGCTCATTAAAATAAATAATGTGTAAACAAAATTTATATACTGTTTTTACTAATTTAATAATAATTTTTACTGTAATATAAATATATATATGTATATATATATTTATATATATGATCACTTTCATTTATCCGTAAAAAATGTTTCAAATAATATACATTTTGATGTTAATAATAAAACGCATGCATATTAAAATCAATTTTATTCAAGAATTTCTTACTATGTAAAAATTATCTTCTAGATTAAAGTCTTTATTAAATTTTAATTTCTCTAAATTTAATATTTCATCGTGTTCTTTCCAAAAATCATCACCAATAATATCTACATGTAAAGGACATACTACATGTTTCTTAGATTTAGATGAAGATATGCGAATAAGTTTTCTTATCAACACTGTACCTTTTCTGTAAATTGGTAACTCATTATTATAATTAGTTCCACATTCTTTAAATAATATTTCATTTTTTTCTGATGATACAGTTCCACATAATACTTTTTCAGCCTAAAACAAATATCTTTAATTAGTCTTTTAAAAAAATATAATTATTTCTAATATATTTTAGTTAATAATATTACCTCATTATTTGATAGTTTTTTTATTAAGACAAGTCCCCAAAAGGCAGTGTTATACAAGTTATTAATATGAGTATCTGCTTGTCGCCAACTTAAATAATCTCTTAAATTTTGATCACTTGGATATAGCACAGTTCGTGCATCAAATGAAGGTGGATACAGAAGTTTAATATTTTCAAAATATGAACTCCAATAATATACATATGAAGCAGAAAATATACTGTTAATTGCTGACATAATTTTTGACTGCCGTCTATTATACATATTGGTATCCTTGCGCAGTACAAAACTATATTCATCGCTTTGTCCATACGCTAATGACACATCTTGCAGTTCTTCCATCACAGCTACAGCAGATCTATTCATTAATTCTAAAGCTCTTTTATCATTTGGTTTTTCAAATTTGTGTAAAGATGTAAACCTATTAACATAAATAAAAAGTTCTTAACTATTTGTTTTTGAAGTATTAAAGTTACAAAATACAATTAAATAATAATTTAATTCAAGAGAAAATTATAAATGTATTATTGAATTAAAAGAAAATTTCAGTATAATAATGAAATAATTTATACAAAATGTTTAACAAGAATTTACTAATGGCAAAGTCCATGTCAAATTATGTAAAATTAATATTAATATAAAAAAACTAATTTTGCCATTTTTCTAAAAATATAAACAATTGAACTGTATACTTTTATATATTTTATAATTTTTTTGTATTTTATTTAACTTATTGAAAAATAGTTTTATTTAATAGAATCTTTGTTTTGTTACTAAGAATGATCTTATTAACAAATTAATTTAAAAAAATACTAAAAATTAATAAATTGAATCTTTAGTCGTATGAATTATTAAAAAAAAAAAAAGTTTAGACAATTTTACTTTTATTATTACAGATTGTATAGATAAAAACCATAAGTAAATCCTTGTAAGATATCTTATATTAATAGGACAATTTTTTTTTTTTACTAATGATTATCTAAACAAAAAAGGAGATAATTTATAAATCTGTGAAACTATTTTTTAATTGTCACAAATTCATAATTTTATTTCAATATTAATTACCAAAAATAAGTAAACTTTATTTGATATATTCCTAGTTTTTTCATTAGATAACATTAGAAACTAACTTGTGGAATGAACGCCCATCCAACCGCACAATAATCCAACAGTTCTGTAAACATTTATCTTCTGTTTCAAATGTCCGTACATATTCATATTTACTTTTAGCCATTACTTTAGAGGAATTGAATTCTTTTATGTTGATGTTCAAAATGTTGCTCCTATAAATAATTGTATTGTATGATGTTTTACGATTGTCTATTTTTTAGAAAATTAAAAAAATATTTTAGTAAGGTAAGTATATTAAGAACTTAAAATATTTATTTTTTATTTGTGCTTGTGAAGAGTCCTGTTTATAATGGCTGAAAAGATCCTTCAGTAACTTAATTCTTTGTTCTATTGCATTTAATTATAGTCATAATAGTGTGTATAATCAGTGATTATACTCATTTAATTTTAAAGAATTTATTTATAGTACTTATTAACATAAGTAGTGTAAAATATTAAAAACAAAAAATAACACTTTATAATACGATATTTAAGTATTAAGTATTTTTTTTTTAATATGATAAACTTCAGAATGTGACTATTTTAAATTATAGCCATATATTGGTCTCCAAAATTAAATTTCTAACTATTTAAATATCTTGTTTTGTAATAATTGAATTAAAATAATATATACATATATATCATGGTAAAATTACTACATGAATTAAATAACCTAGTCAATGAAAGATCAAATTGTATTTAAGATAGATATTTGCATGTTTTTATCAGCTAACTATTAAAATATAATAATATATAGTTTTTTCGGCCAATCTAACAAGGTAAGATTCTAAAATACAAATCTATACATATACTTTTAGTTTTATTATAGTATGCAATAAAGTTAATAATATGATTAATACCAACCAAATACTCTAGATTTCTAGGTAATGATATCTAAATATAAAATAATCAAAAACCTCAACAAAATATACATTCAACAAGTATTAAAATACTATTATAATTATATAAAAGTATGGATTAATTGAGTTCTATTAATTAATTTAATTTGTTAATAACATAGCAAATTAGCAACACTATAGATACATGCATCGGTGGCACAATTAGAGTTAAAATCTTGAGGATGCTATATTATGAACCCACATCCCCCATCATTACATACAACTAATATTTATATTATGCCATTATAATAATCACAGTACCAGTGGCGGATTTTCAAAATTTTTCTGGGGGGGGGGTCCTAAAAAATAATATGTATTTCAAATGTATTATTTTTATTTTTATAAAATTAAATATATTATCTTATAATTTATAGTGTGTTTATATATATATATATATATATAATGTATTGTATGTGGACCAATAGGTTTTAAAAAAAACTCACGATCGCAGTATTATAATATAACAGAATATCGAGAATTAACGTTAAGACGGACGATATTATCAAAACTATAAAAATACGATGGTAAAATATTATATTATATTATTATTATTTTAGTAGATTCTTATTAATCAACCTACTTATATTTGAAATATATAAATATATAATGTTATACCGTATACCTACCTACTGGATAAGAACCTGTGTATGCATTTTACAATTATATATGTATTTATCAATGTCTGGGGGGGTCCAGACCCCCCCTCAATCCGCCACTGCACAGTACTATTAAGGGGAAAAAAAATTAATTTTTATATAACAGTATTTTATTAAATTAAAATTGTAAGTATCATACATAATTTCCTATTGATATTAGTAAATCTGTTTAATATTTCATCTGCAATAATGTCATTAACTATAGATATTTTTAATTTTGAACAGCATAAGGATGATAAGGTACTACCTAGCACCCCCATAGTTGCGCCACTGATACACATAACTACATGCTAAAATGTCTTATAATTAAGTAAAAAGAATACAATAGTAAACTTACCAGTAGCATAGCCTTTTACGGTTTTTTGTAAAAAACGACATACAAATCTATTAATTTCTGTGAAATGTAAAGCGTGGTAAAATATTGAAAAAGTACTTATTGTATTCTATGTTGTGATATATATGATAAGAATGTGAGATAATATGGTTATCATTTTACATCACTATAGCAACAAGCAATGATTATTTTAATTGATATTTTATTAATGGCTTCTTCTTCTTCTTCTACTTCGCCTTCCTCCCAACTATTTGGGGTCGGCCACCCTTGTCCTACACCTCCACTTCACTCGGTCAATCACATCTCCTCTGCACACACCGACAGCTCTCATGTCATTCTCCAAAGTCTCCAACCATCTCTTTTTTGGTCTTCCTCTTCCTCTTTTCCCTTCAACGTCCATCTTCATAACCACTCTTATTGCATTCGTTTCCTCTCGCCTCATCACATGCCCAAACCATCTCAGCCTATTTTCTCTCATCTTGTCCACAATTGGCGCTACACCAACACTACCTCTCACGTATTCATTCCTTATTCTATCTTCTCTTGTCACTCCACTCAACCATCTAAGCATTCTCATTTCCGCGACACTCATACTTTGTTCTATTCTCCTGTTAACCGCCCAACACTCTGAACCATACAGCATAGTTGGTCTCACTACATTTTTATAAAATTTACCTTTCAGCCTAATTGGAATTCTCTTATCGCATAACACGTCCGATGCTTCTCTCCATTTCATCCACCCGCACTTAATCCTATGTTTTACATCAATGTCAAAGCCTCCGTCCTTTTGAACAAAAGATCCTAAATATTTAAAGCTCTCAACTTCACCATCTATTGTCAGTTGTCTCCTCATTCCCTCAACTTCTTGGTCTCTTTGTCCAAAATCATACTCAATATACTCAGTTTTATTTCTACTAATTCTCAATCCCTTTTCTTCGAGGGCTAACCTCCACTCATTTACCCTATTATTGACAACTTCCAGGTTTTCTCCTATCAGAACTATATCATCCGCAAACATCATACACCATGGTATCTCACCCTGTATCTCCTTTGAAACCTCATCCATTACCACTGAGAACAGGTAGGGACTTAGATCTGACCCCTGGTGCACACCTACTCCTATACTGAAATCTTCTGATACTCCACACCGACTCTTGACACTAGTACTCGACCCTTCATACATATCCTGGATCAAATTAACATACATTTTTGGGACATTTTTTCTCATTAATGCCCACCTTAAAACTTCCCTTGGCACCCTGTCATACGCCTTTTCTAAATCTATAAACACCATGCATAGTTTTTTATTCTTTTCTCTGTACTTCTCTACTAATTGCCTAACACAAAATAATGGCTCCATTGTCGATTTTCCTGGCATAAAACCAAACTGGTTTTCTGATATCGACGTCTCACTTCTTATCCTCTTCTCTATAATCTTTTCCCAGATCTTCATACTATGACTCATGAGCTTAATTCCTCTATAGTTCCCACATTCTTGTATGTCTCCTTTTCCTTTAAATATTGGTACAATAAAACTCTTTCTCCAATCTTCTGGCATTTTTCCCTCTATCAGTACCTTATTAAAAAGATTTTTCAACCACCCAATGCTTACATCTCCTAACATTTTCCACACCTCTACAGGTACTCCATCTGGTCCTACCGCTTTTTTCTTTATCATCGCCTTCACCGCATCTCTCACTTCCTCCTCGCCCACTAGACCAATCAATCCTTCATTCCATGGCATACTCTCTAAAGCTTCTTTTGGATATTCCTCGTTCAGTAATTTCTCAAAATATTCTTTCCATCTTTTTTTCACATCCTCATCATTTGTTAAAACTCTCTTATCCTCATTTTTTATACACCAGACATCTTGGAAATCCTTGGATCGCTTTTCTCTCACCTTCGCCAGTCTATAAATTTCTTTTTCTCCTTCCTGTGTTACTAGCCGCTCATATAACTCATCATACCTATTAAGCTTTGCTTTGCTTACCGCACTTTTCACTATTTTACATACATTTTTATACTCTATCCAATCTTCCCTCTTCCTACTTTTCTGCCATACCTTAAATTGCTTTTTCTTCCTCGCTACTACTCTCTGAATCTCCTCATCCCACCACCACGTTTCCTTGTCTTCTGGTAAACTACTTTTGGTTTCACCAACAACCTCTTTTGCTATGTTCTTAACACAAGTGACCATCCTTCTCCAAACCTCATTTATATCTCCCTCAACATTCCACACAGCTTTTTCTTTTAATTTCTTTATAAACTCCTTCTCTTTGTTTCCTATTAATTTCCACCACCTAATTCTGATCTCCTTCCCTGTATTCCTTCTTTTGTTCATCTTTTTTCCACTACACCATACTTCCATTATCATCAACCTATGTTGTGTTATTACACTCTCTCCAGGAATTACTTTACAATCCTTTACTCTTTTTATATTGTCTCTCCTCCACATAAAATAATCAATCTGCGACCTATTTCTTCCACTCTTGTATGTTATATAATGCTCTTCTCTTTTCCTAAAATATGTATTGATTACTGCAAGCTCATACGATTCTGTAAAATCCAAAACTTTTTCTCCAGCCTCATTCCTCTCGCCAAAACCATACCCTCCATGCACTCTTTCATACCCTACCCTCTCACTCCCTACGTGACCATTCATATCACCACCAATCACAGCATCCTCATTTCCTGGTATTCCTTGCATCACCTCATCCATCTCTCGCCAAAACTCTTCCTTTTCACTTTCTTCGCATCCTACTTGCGATGCATACGCACTTACTACGTTTAATACTTTCTCCTCGAATACCAATTTTACCGTAATAATTCTATCACTTTTCCTTCCTACGTCGACTACCTTAATTTTCATCTCATCATCCAATATTACTCCAACGCCATTCCTAGTACTAGTCCTACCTAAATATATTACCTTATAGCCCTCTCCTATTTCTTTTGCTTTCTCTCCTTTCCATTTAGTTTCCTGTACACAACAAATATTAACTTTCCTTCTCTTCAATACTTCTGCTAATTCTCTACTTCTGCCTGTCAACGTTCCAACATTCCACGTGCCTATTCTCACTTTAAATTTGTCCCTCATACCTAGACTCAGATTTAACCCGGGGCGCAATGGTGATGTCCCAACACCGTTGACATTACCCGTGTTGGGTAGACCTGCACACATAACTGGTGGAACAGCTACCACACTGGCTGTCCGGGTGGTATCACACACTTCAACATCCAGGTCTCCTCTTCCTCTAGATATAATATTTCCTCTCACTTGTTGTCCCCGCGCACATCCGAGATGGGACAAACCGCCTAAGTATCGATAAGGACTCCTCATTCTATTTGACATAATTTTACACCAGCTGTCGACCTGACGCAACCCCATTAGTCGCCTTTTTACGACTGGCTGTGGAAACCGTGGAAATATTCTGATACCCCTTTCCACAGGGGATTATAAAAATTTTTCGATAATAAATGAAAACCTGTTGAATGTCTGTTAATAACGCGGATTTTATTAATGGCTTATAAATTATAAATTATGATAAATTTTAATAATTTTACTTTAAATGTCTATGTTTCATATTATATAATTAATTGTAAATGATTGGTTTTAATAAAATTTTCTGTAACTAAAAACATTCAGTTTACATATTAAATAGGATCTGGTTCTGACATTTTTTTACTAACTTACATTAGTGTGGTACAGTTATAAATTACAAGATGAAAAATTTTAGAATATAATTATATTTGAAAAAAATTAGTTAGAGATTTATAAATTTCAGTCTTCAATAATTATAGATACAAGTATAAATGTAAGCAAATAAATGTTTAGCTAAAAATTTAAAATACACATTTATTATAATGAATATTACATCTATTAATTGGTAATTAATAAGATATTTTTACTTGGCATGTTCACATTTTTAATTTATAACAACTTGATTTTCAACCATTTGTAATTTTCAATTGAAAAAAAAATATAATGCTTTTAGAAGTAATAATGCTATATAAAAATATCAAGCATACCATTTCTTGAAAATGAAATAATTCAAATTATTAGACGTATATATATACATATATATAATATATATAATACAAATATCACAAATAGTTATATTGTATTTTAAATTATAAGAACCATTTGAATATTACCATAAAAACTGAAACAATAAACAACAGACTACAAGTATAATACAGAACACTCACTAATCAGCATCAGATAATTAATAGGAATCCTCAATGTTTGCTAATTGCAATATACTCCTCACAGTCAAATATATCTTAATGGAATGCCTATCATATGGAAGAAAGAGACAGGGTAAGTTACCCTGCATCCTGCCAGAATCCTTCGACTAACGCAACGGACACTTATTTTTTTCCAACTTACCCAAGTTAATTAATTTATTGTAAATATTTAGCTATTGTAGTAATTAAAAAAAATTTCTATTGTAGTACTTAAGATATAATGTTAAGTCAATGGTAAAAATAAAAATATATATACATATACTATCTACATTATCAAGACAATTAACTTAATACATGAAAATATATGTATGATATGTAAACAAAACATGCATTCTCATTCAAAATTTACAATAACAATATATGTTTATCCAATACTATTCTAATTTGTCATACAAAAAAAAAAACATTTTGTAAAGCTATCCAAACTATAACTACTATAATAATAATACAATTGAATAAAATATTACTAAATACTTTTATAATTTAGTAAGCTTTTAACAATATTGTTTATGGTAGACAATATTTTAATTATTCTCAAATTTATAATTTATAAAAATTTGACTTCTTATAGTACTTATAATGAATATACTCAGTCATTAAATCTTATTATCTTATTGTTGTTTTATGTATGTACTAAATAATAACTAAAGTAAATTAAAAAAGCAAGGAAATAAGTAAAATAAACTAAGATATTTTATTTGATTGATATTGTTCGTTAGGTGATAAATAAAATATTATTTTAAAAATGTAAATTATTAGTTTTCCCATTATATAAGATTGATTTTGATAATTTATAAAAAAAAACAGCATATACACAATAATCATGCGTGTTTGTACATACATAATTAATTCTTGATTGTAATGGAGATTCTACAATTTTGATTACAATATATCATAACTCCTCGAAAAATGCTACACGAGCCTTTGTTGATCCACATTTCACCTATTTAATATTAAAAATATTAATTTAACATAATTATAAATGCAATGTATAATTGAAGAAGGTTTTAATTTTTTTTAACTTTTTTTAATCAATTAGTACAAAACATTAACATTATTATTATAAATAAACCAATTATAATTATAACTATTACTTTTAGAATTAGTATATTTTTATCAACAATGATGAAACATTTTAAGATAAATTATAATTTTAAATTACTGAATTTTGAAACATGAAAATATTAACATGAATATGAATACAAATATTATAATTTTATAGAGAATTATAATATACAAAATAAATTATATTATTTATAAGACTTATTATTAAAATTACTAAAATTATTGCAATTAAAAGTTAAATAAAAATCATATAATTTATGGAATTTAGACCAATATTTTTCTTCAGTAATCTATGAATTTCAATTAGTGGATGTTAAAAAAAAAAGTTCTTTAAATTCAATTACAAACTGAAATATATAAATATATATGTAATTTAATAAAAAAAAATGTACTTTTTTTAGTGTAGAATATTTGTTCTCTCCAAGCCGTACTTGTTCATCATGTAACATATCTAACTCACACTGTTTTTCATCAACTTTAAGTACTTCTATTTCAGTTTTTAAGTCTCTTAATTGATCCTGAAGATGTTTGCTTTTTTCTAAATACTGAACTCTGTATACATTTAAATGATTATTATTATATTATATATACATAAACGCATATAATTTTCTAAAAAAAAAATCTTTCAAACTAATACAGAGGCATCTTTAGATTCTTTTATAGAGGGGTGGGGGAGAACTTTATTTATAATTTTACAGTGTACTTTTACATATTTTTTTTGTACGATGTAAATAAAAAAAAAAAAGCCACAACTGTTCCACTTGCCCCTTCCTCTGAAGATGCTCCTGAACTATTATTAATACATATTATACCTTTCTTTTTCTATTTCTAATGATAATTGTTCCATATCATTATCAGCGATAAAATCATAAGATGGTAAATGATGATCTGCAAGGGCAGGTGGAGGAGAATGGGTAAGTGACAATGTTGGTGAATTAGCATTTAATCTTAATGCATGCAGATCAGCAGGAACGTCTAGTACTGAACTACTAGACACTGAATACAAACTTGAAACACTCTAAATTAAAAATAGAAAGAAATAAAAATGAATACTTTATATTAAATTAAAAGTAAAAATTAAGAAAAATTGTACCTACAGTATTAATATAAGCATTTCTAGAAAGGAACTCTAGTAATTTTTCTTTTGCTTGTTTTTCAGCTACACGTGCTCTAAGCAATTCTTCTTTAAGTTTATTTGCTTCAGCTGCACGTCTTTCTGATTCATCTACAAGTCGTGCAGTCAATTGTTCGGCTTCTCGCGTTTTTCGTTCAAGACTAACTTTTTCTTCTTCAGTCTATTAATAAATTTATTAAACTATATTATAATACAAATAAATTAAATAATATTACTTTAAGTGCAGTTAAACGGAATTGTGTAATTTTATGTTCAGCTTCAGATGCTTTTTGACCCAATAACATAGCTTCTTCTTCTGCTACACGAGACTTTTCAGCCAAAAGATCAGCAGTCTCCTCAGATCTCCTCTGAAAAATATGTAATAACATTAGTATAGTTTTACTACATTCAATACAAGATTAAAATCATAACTTAAGCTCAAACTTAATAACTATTGTACTAACTAATGCTTCATTTGCTAGACGAATTTCTTCTTGATATTGCAATAACCGTTGTTCCATAATTGCCTTTTCTTTTTCAGCAATTTCTCTAAGTTGTTTTTCACGTGCTAACTTATTACGTTCAATTTGTCGTCTAATTAATAACATAATAATAATTCATAAGTAATTTAAATATATCAAAAATATGCTGATTAATAATTATTTTATGAAATAATAATAACATATCGCAAAATACCTAGATTTTTCTTCTTTTGCTTGTGTTTTCATTTGTTGGACTTCCATCGAATCTGGTTTACGTCTTCTCATAAAGAGATCATGATTTCCAATACATAGATCTAAAATCTATAAAAAATTTAAATTATGTCAAGTATTGTTTATGTTTTATAATAGATGATTATATATTGTGAAAATTAAACATAATTTTACCAATTTATTCATTCGAACTTTGTGTGAAAAAAACACAAAATTTGGTGACGTCTTATCAACAGGTTTAATGGTAAATTTTTTATCATCAAAACTAACATGTCTGATTTCAGACCATTGGAATGTGGTTTTTGGAGATAATTTGTTCTCTTTTTCATAAATATTTAAGCCCAAAGATGTAACTCCTAACCATAAATCTGTATCTTTTTTGTTCTATAATTTATATAAAATCACTTGATTATAATTAAAAAAAATTATAGTTACAGTAACAGTTACTAGAATGATCACAACTTACACTAATAGGAAAATAATTGACACCATACATGTCTAAATCTTGAGCAATTTTCAAGTATTCAATTTCAGCCTCATCTCTAGACATTCCTCGGTGGTCAGCATACCAAACTTTAATCCGTTCTTCCCACATTTCTGCTGTCATTTGATATTGATCGATTACTCTTTGAGGTAATAATTCTTCACTGGCAAGCATTCCTGGTTTATAGGTTCCTTCATCGTAATCTCCATACTATAAAAATGCAATTATAGGCAAAATATAAGAGTTACTCAAATTACACCCAGGGTCAACTTAATATAAAACTACCAGAAGTGACTACTCCTAATCCAAAAAAGGGTAGGTATAAATTAACTATAGATAAAGTTATTATGTTGAAAATACAATTTAAAATTAATCTACAATGCATTTATATAACATATACTAAGTGAGTAAATAATAGTACTATGAGTAAGTACTATTTTAAATCATTATTTAATTACTATTTTTTCCCCCAAGTACTTAATGCTACTAAATAATCAATTGGCTACAGTATTGAAAAATCAATTAATTGATTTACATGAATCGGTACTGGTTTGTTATAGCCTTGCAACTCAGGTTTATTATCACCCTGCCATTCATATAATAATGAATAAGTCAATACACAATAATGTAAAAAATTTATAAAAATGTTTATGGTTTCCTATTATGTATTAAATTAAAAATTATATTATTATGTAATAACAAATTTTGTTATTTCTAGAACATTTTTGGACTAAAGAAATTGAATTCCAGCATTCATATTGGGCACTTGTATTAACAAATCCTTAAAATTTATTTTGAAACATGAACAAATGACGAACAAATGCATACTGCGATGTTTAATTGGTATATCAGTTTATTATACTATTGATTATTAGATACCTAATAGTGATGATACGTATTTTTTGTTGAATTATTTTAAAGTATCGGTAATCATTATTATCAAATTATTAGAATAATGTATGGTGGGACAGTAACAAACGTGAGTGGCGGGGCTATAACAAACCAATACCCATGAAACCCATGGAACACTTTACAACAGAATAAATGAGCATTAAATATAATATTATGTTAAACCAACTAAACCAACTTATTTCTATTTGGTTTAAAACTTTAAGTTAAAATACTAATGAAACAACTAAATTACATGACTGTAATATAAGTAAATTATATTTTTCTTACTTTTGCTTGAACTGCATATGATGCCAACAATACTGATGCTTCGGGAGGACAATAAATATCCATAGCTAAAATGGCACGATTAACTTGTAAAAAAAATAAATGTTGGGTAACTTCTTGTACAAGTTCTTCAGCTACTTCTTCAGGATAAAATTTAGCAAGAAACATAAATGGCATAATTGTTTGTTGTTGAATTCCTTGATCATGAACTAAAAGCCAAATATAATTATATTTCAATTGAAACTTAACACTTAGAGCATACCTTTCTTATCTAATTTCAACCATGCAATAAATCCTTTAGAATCTTCATACTGCAAACCAAAATACCACGTTTCACGTAACCCAATAGTACGACAAACCAAATCAAAAAGATCTCGGCCCGTTGCTTTCAACTAAACATATTTATTTGCATAAAAAATTGAATTTTAATAGACGTTATAAAAATTTATAAAAATGTTAGTATTATACCTCTAGGTTAAATTCTAATTCAGCATCTAATGTGCATGCTTTGACAGGAAAATTTTTTCCCGTCGATTTCTTACGTTTGAACGGAGGCATTTTTTCTTTCATCCTAAACAAACATTAACTAGACATACAAGCAAAGTGGTAAATAAACATTACTAACTAACATTATTTTTAAATATAAAATAGTTAATAAAAAGAATAACAAATAGAACATAAAAAATTTTCGAAAACAAAATAAAATATAAATACAAACACTTTATTACTCAGGAGAAGAATGGTGTTTTGTTTAAGTTATCATTTTTAAAATATTATCAGGTTAATAATTGATAACGATAGCAACTTGTGAACAACATAACATGTTATTTCTGTTCATTGTTCTGTTGAAGATTCAAAATTTAATTTATTTTTTAAAATCTGATAAGAAAAGATTTTTCTATTAGTTATTGCTAAACCTAGTTGCTGTACAACATGCAACCAGTTTGAAAGTTGCCATCACAGACTTCTATATTAGTATAGAAGTCTGCGGTTGCAATGCATAACACTTTGAGATAATGGATCTATGCTGCAATAAGACCATAGACATAACAAATATAATGAAATTCTGAATAATATTATTATTATTATAATGTAATTATTTCTATGAATGAGATGCTCGTATTTTTTCAGTTATATTCTGCCATCTATCGGTTTGAAAGTAAACCATGTATTTTTTGTACTAAAGTGTATTGATGATCCCTTGATACAAGTATGATTACAGCTGTTTTAGCTTATTTAACATACCTATTCACATATTTGATTATAACAGTTTTTATCGGTTGTTGTCGAGAAGTAATGTTTTACACTATGCGTTGTGAGGGTTAAATTATGTCTTACAGTCAAAGGTTTTCCATTGATGATGCTTTTGAAGAGGAACTAATGGATGATATAAAGGTTTATGGATCCAGTTTAGGAAATTCTCCGTTACAATCGCCAGGCCAATCCAAACTATCAAAATATGGTGGTATCAGTCATGAAGCAGTTACAAAAACAAAAAAATTTGAAGATGTAAGTATTTAAATTGACTTCAATGTCGTTCAGAAGTGCATTACTTATAATTTGATCAAATATGTAATTGGTCTTTAGACACCGTCTCGAGACAGTGATTCATTAATTTATAATTCAACGGCATATCCTAATAACAAGAACTGGTGTTGGCACCATCCTCAAGTACGAGAGAATTGGCGTGTTGTTCTAGCCGCTGTATTTTTGCTTATTATTGGAACTGGTAATTATTTGTAAAAAATTAGTTCTCATGTTTGAAAATATTAATATATGATATATATTCTTAGCTTTATTATCTTTGGCTATAATTGTGCAATTGACTCCTGATACTGACTATCATCCAATAGTGTTCTTCATTGCTGGTTTCATATGTTTCATACCTGGAGCATATCATGTTATATACATTTATTTAGCTGCTAGAGGATACCCGGGTTACAGTTTTTATAACTTGTCTTTATTTAACTGACTGTTAAGAATAGTTTGGTAAGAATAAATTTAATTTATAATTAGTGATACTTATAAATGTGACAAATTTTGTATTAGTATTATTATTGTGTAAGTAGTGTTATGATTGGAGGCACAATTCTGAATAGCATTATGGCTCTATTACCTAAATTCACTACTATGTCATGTTATTGTCTTTTGGTTGTTGAAAAGTTAGAAAAATGAACTTTAAACATTTTTAAACTGAATTGATACTTGTGCCACTTATAGCATAATTTTAATTGTTCTGTTTATACTTTTATTTTTATATGTATTCATATCAGTAGATCTTATAAATTCATCAAAATGTGATCAAGTAATGATTTGTTTATTTTTTATATTAGTAAAAATACCAAGCATGATAAAATCATAAAGTATTATATCCATAAATTAACATATATTATTTTTCATAATTTATTAATATACTAAAAAAAAAAAATTATCAATTAAACAATCTTGAAATCCAAGTTTAAAGTTTAGTTTAATTTATAATCTAAAGTATATCTTATAAACTTATTTTATTTCTTCTTCATTATACCTATTTAAAATAAAAAAATAAATAACTTTGTATAGTATCTCAATATTTAAATATCCATCAACACTGAAAATTACTAGTATATATTGAACTTGTAAATGTGATGGGAGAAGTACATTACATAATATTATGATGCCACAGCATAATTTTTATATTTATAATTATTACTAGTAAACTACTTATAAATATCTGATTGACGTGTATACTTTTTTTTGTTGTAATAAATTAATATTTATAAAAAAAACAAAAGTAAGGGATTTACTACTTCTTATCCATGCATGTACACTATTGCTATTTATTTGGACTCAATAAATTGATCTCAAAATATCTTGTATAGTTTTAATAAATTATATAAAAATAATCAAAGTATAAAATAATATGATAATTTTTAGTTGTATTAAAACATTAATCAAATTAAGGTTGTGATTAACCATATAAACAATTATATATATAAATAAAGTATAAGCAATAATTTTACTTAAATAAAACTCAAAAAAATTATTATTTAAAAATTAAATAAATAAATATAGAATCAAATATTATAAAAAAATATGATAAATAACAATTATAATAATATGTAAATTATTGGCTTAAAGATAGCATTTTTTTTTATGGTTAATCATTTAAAATTATTCTATATATTATAATTTAAGTAGTTACTTACTTTTTTTTACATAGAAATCGAACAACTAAAATTTGTTTAAAATTAATGAACATTTTCAAAATAATTTGATTGTGATTTTATGTAATTATTACTTGTTGTTTTTAATTACAAAATAAATGTTGTTGGTGTGTATTAAATTAATTTAGATTACATTAATAATTAAGAAACTACATTTTTATACACTAGGATAACATTATCTATAATCTAATTTGTATTTGTTTTAAGATAAATACAATTTATAACATTTATGTTATCATTTAAGAGAAAAAAAATGTTTAATAATAAATCAATATTTTATTAAATAGCAATTAAAAATTAAAAAAAAATACAGAACTAAATCGTAGATTATTTTTTCTCTGTACTATATGAGTAATTGATTCTTCAATATTTAAGGCTAGTTTGTTAAGTTTTAAACTGTGTACAAATATTTTTTTATTGAAAGTAATAGACTGTTATTTTAGTTATAATATCTATAAATCAGTTTTACTATTTCATTCTATCAATCCTTATATAATTAGAACCTTAGTTGATAGTAAGTATTATGATATAACTACTTATATTACTAATACTTTTGATTTTTCTGTATAACTGATAAATTTATGTGCAATAAAAATTATAATTGATTATTTTGTTTCTTAGAAAATAATGAGAGCTATGGAATTTTGTAACTATTATAAAAAATAATTTTAAAATAGATACTAGTCAAGTACTAGTCTTAAAAATGTATATAAATAATGCTCTTTTACATTTAAAAAAAATTTGAATACTATTAAAAAATAAGCTTATGTTGTACAATTATTTGTTAAACATCGTATGTGCATTCTTTAACATCCTATATTATTTAATAACAGTTTAAAATGTATGTTGTAACCAATAAAATTCTTTTTATATTTTAAATAATTTTTTGATTATGTTATTTATGTCTTGTTATTTGTCACTTTATTTAGAGTGATAATTGTTTTGTAATTTGTTAGGAAAATTTTATCAAAGAAAAAGTATTCTATATCTCAAAGAATTGAGTTTAAAATATATTATTGAGTACTCACAAACTAAAATATTTTTAAATAGTATTCAATATTTTGGAAATAATATAAATATCAGTTTCTAAATATATTACAACATTGAAACAAATGTTTTAATTTGACATTTAATTTGGATTATTGCAGTTGCCATGATTTTTGTATGATTACATTTGGTTTTTTCGATCTATTAATTTGTATACATGTATGATATTACGTACTGTAGATTGTTAATTATACATAATCAATTATTAAATTGTTAATATTTTTATTATACTATAGTATATAAAAATTGTAAAATTATAGTTTCTTTATTAGTTTTTAATTGTAAACTTTTGATTAAACATTTTTTGTGTCATGTTTTATGATATTTTGTGAAAATATTTGTATAATTATTTGATACTCTCTAAAATTATTTATAAAATTTGAGTTAATTTATAATTTATTAAAAATAAATATTATATAAAAATAAAATTATAAGATTTTATTTTATAGCAATAATAAATGCATCATTTACTATAAGTTGTAGTTGGACAAGTGCAAAAAGTAATAAACAAATTATTGTTTGTGTTTAATTATGGTTTAGGCCATAAATGTGTATATTATCTTAAATTAATTTTTACAACAAGTAGAGATGGTATTCCAGAAGACCTAACTTTAAATTATATGCCATCACTACTGAATCGACGACACGCAACAACTGACATTCGAAGATACTCGAAAAATCTTAATGGAGATTTCTCATGTTCACAAATAAATGATGTACATTTTTCTGCGACAGTTAATGGGATGAACTCCAACCCTTTTCTTTTCCAACAATTTTTTGCGTAAAATTGGGTTGTTTTAAAGAATCATTTGACAATCCACCGTAATAAATAACATGATGAGTACTGAAATTATGAATGTATAAAAATGTTCATATTCTAGATATAATATGAACCACACCACCATAGACGCAATTTGAGGGGTGGTTAGTACCTCCAATTTTTTTTAGTAGAATCATCGAATTTTTATTGGTTATAACTTTATTATAAGGTCATAGGTATTGTTATTTTGTCATAGGCTTAGGATAAATTTATTTTTAAGACTTTCTGATTTCATCATAATAATATATTAGGTATAGGTAATTTATTGTTAATATTATGATTTAAATTAATATGTATTTAAAACACAAGAAGATTTTATAGAGGACTGAACAATAAACGATAACGATTACGCCTAAACATTAAATTATCGAAGTATCGACTATTCGCGTCTCGCGAAAGAAAGCTTATCAATATTTTTAGGCCAGTGTCACAGGCGATTATTACCCCCTATATTATTACCGGGGGGAGGGGTATTAATCGCCTGAGGTAATAATCGCCTACGGTGCGGGTTGGTCTGTAGGGTATATGTCAATTGCACCAGAAATCACAGGTAAGGAAAAAAAAAAAAAGAACCGGATGGGCCTCGCTCTGCTGTACAGTTAGGGGTGGAGTGCACCTCCCTTATAGGATAGGTCATTATTATAATGGATTTGTTAAATTTGAATGCAATGATAGATATCATTGTATACGAATAACGATTCTGAACGGAGTTCATATATTTGTCTAGGATATAATACATTGTTATTTATAAACATTGTAAAAAGTATATTTTATTTTGAAACGATAAATATATTTTTCAATTAGGATGGGTTGGCAGTTGCATACAGCGATATAGTTTGTCAGTCTAGAACATTCTACATTACATTATATTTTACATGTAATTTTATGTCAATATTCGATGTTCAAACGCTTATAAAAAATAATTGTGCCTATGGATTTTAATAATTTTTGAATGACATTAAGAACTACTTCTGTGGAATCTTCGATTAAATTTTCAAGTATTTTGTAGTAGCCAAATTTTTTTTATCACCGATTATAAAAATAAAATGTAAAAAATCGAATATTTTAAATGCCTATAAGTGGCTTAAAAATCAAAATAATATTTTGAAAAAAATATTGCATAAAAGAAATACCAATCTTAACAGCTGGTAGAAATTTCAAAAATCTGCGACTTATACTTTTTGAATTATAACAAATATTTAAAATCGTCTGAGAATAAATCGCTATTTTATGCAATTTCGTAAATATTTAAATTTCAAACAGTCATACAATTTTTTCCTCTTAGTCCGGTAGAAATTTTTATTAAAGATTTTTGAAGAGTAGCTCATAGATAACCTAGTGTTAAAATTTTGAACCTTATGTATAAACAGAAAAAATTTTATGAATTTTTATCTACAAAATAACTTGCAAATTATCGTGATTTTTACATATTTCGTATAAATTGGAACTTTGAGCACTTATAAAAAAAAATTGTGACTTACGATTTTAGATTTTTTTTTATCAGTTAAGGAACAACTTATAAGAAACCTTGTATTAAATTTTCAAGATTTTCTGGGCAGCCAAAACAATATTATCGTTATTTAAAAAAAAATACTTAAAAAAATTGAAAATTTCAATCGTCTATAAATAGCTCAATATAAGTCAAAATACTTTGAAAATTTAATGGTGTATAGAGAACACTAATCTTAACATTTGGTGAAAATTTCAAGTATTTACATCGATTAGTTTTTGAGTTATAGCAAAATAAAAAATTTGATTATGTCGAAAACTGGTTTTGCGTAAAAACTCCCGTTTTTCCCAAATTTTTTTATGGTTTTTCCCGTCGCATTTAAAAAATATTGGAAATTTTTAACTTTTGACCCCCCGAAGTACCAAATAGATTCACTTTCCTTTTAGAAAAGTTGCTACATAAGGCAATCGAAGCATTTTTACTGCCCCAAAACGTGTCGACAGATACAAAAAAAAAAAAAAAAAAAAAAAAAAAAAAAAAAAAAAAAAAAAAAAAAAACACACACACACATCATTGTAAAATCAATACATTCTTCACTCCGTTCAGAATCTAAAAATTATGGGATTCAAAAAGGTTATACAAAAATTATAAATTTTCATGAAAAAATCTTACTAAAAATGGACGTAAGTGGCGGTGTACAGAAAAAACTTGTAACGCTAAATTGTATGTTGACGAGGTTAAAACTACAATATTAACAATATGTATTTTAATTTTTTAAATTTTTTATATTTTTTAAATTACACTTTATTTTATATGATTGATAATTATATTATAATCTAATAATAGTATAATAATATGATATTTTATATTGATATTTGATATTTTATAATATCTTCCTGGCACAATAGATATATATTATGTATACCAAATAATTTGTGATAAATTTATTGGCGCAAAAGACGTATACCTTTTTCGTTTGGGATAAATCCACCGGCGCAAAAGATGTATAAATTTCAGGTAGTCTAGAAAAATCGGCGCAATTGACAAACACCGGGTCTGTAACGGGTCATATGGAAAAGTAAAAATATAAATATAATATATGATACACAGCGTACCCGTAAATATTTTATTTAAATTAATATCGAAAGATTACTGGGCCTCACTGAGGAAAACTCGTGTGGAGGCCAGATATAAATATACATTAAATATGTCTTTAATATGTGTTTTATTTTCTTTAGTGTTATTTTATAAATTATTTATAACTTATTATGATAAATGTATGAATGGGGATGTGAAAGGCAAGGCCCTCCACGGTTACTCCACGGTAGAGACAGCGGCTGCCCCCTTGAAGCAGTTTTTCTTATCACACAATCATTATCACATAACGGATCATTATCACGGTCACAAAGTTTAATACCATTTATATGGTCAATACGTTATCAATGAGCATCAAATTAAATTCAAATTATTTTAAAAATGTACAATATAATTAATTTATTATTGTAAATGTAAAATATATTGTACTTACACAATGAAACGATTATTAATAATTATGTTCAATAATAATAATAATTCAATAATAATGTTAACACTTGAAAATTAAAAATACTAAAAAACACTTGAAGATTAAAAATATTTTGTATTCTAAAGCTTTTAAAATACATTAAAGTCATGGTATTATTCCTAATAGATGAATATAATTTTTATTAAGCCATTCATTAACAAATTCCAATTTTTATACTGTAAAAAGTATAAAATGTGCATCATTCGAAGGTTCAAAATCGTACGAACTAATTGTCATAATGAACGAGTACACCATTCCATCTTAAAATTGTAAAATCAATAAATAACGGTTCTTTCGATATCCGCACAGACAACAATATTTCAGATATAAACAAACAATACACTATTGACACCATGAATAGGTCAAATCTTCAAAGGGACCGGTCCAACGTCCATCCCGCCATACGTCCCTATATAACAGGGATACAATATCCTTTTCAAAGCTCTCAATTTTAGGTCGTCGGTGTGTGCACACAGACCGTGAGATTAATAAAACGTTTCTTGATCTTAGGTCGTCAGTGTGGGCACATGGACCATAAGATTGTCTGAGAAGCATTTTATGTCGAGTGGCTATTACGTGCGATTTTTATACTTTCAAACTTGTTTTGAGCTGTCTGTGCGAGTGTTAAAAAGGGTCCAGCTTCAGTACATCAAAGCCTGTGTCTGTCTCACTTCATTTCGACCTCACCATTATCCTACAGTAGCCATAAGTGTCCAGATCATCGGCACCCGAGTATCTACACAGACAGGTAAGTGATATTTTGTCTAGCTTGCCAGACTATCCAGTTGTACTGATTGGCTCTCGAACCTTTGTAATCCCGAGAACCCCAGTGGCGCAATTATCGGGAGTGTTGGGTGTGCAATTCACAGGGGCCCCTAGATTAAAAATCTCATATACGATATTCCTACTATATTATTCCTATAATATTAAATTCATTAATTACAATAAATTATATTAACCATGACATAAAAGAAAACGATATTTTCTAAAAATATATTAAAAGGTAACAACGTATGAATGTTTTTCATTTTTACTATTAGGTAAGGGCCCCGGTCCAGAAATTTTCACATGGGCCCCTAATTATCAAGTTGCGCCACTGGATAACCCTCCCTTAAACAAGGAGGAAGGTAATCAACCCCTATATAACCTACAACCTTTCTATTTTTGGGTTATTACAATACTTATCCATTTAAACATAATCTTTATGAAAGAAATATTATTACCTAAAATACTTATACACAGATTTTATTTAATACAGGTAAAACCCTTTTCAACTGTTATCTGGGGGTCGATTCTCGAATCTCGTAAGAATAATCTCTCATGAGACTTTTTTCGTAAGGTTATGTCGTACGACATACAATATACATATTCTTGAATTACTCACGACATTTCATCGTCGGACGAAATTATTTTGTCTCGCATACGAAATATTTTTCACATGAACAAAGTTGGTTATCGGCGCTACCATGATAAGACTCGTGATAAATGATAGTGAAGTGAAATGTGTAATTTGGATACCTTAATTGAAAACAAAAGTGTGACTCGGTGGTCATAACCCTGATTGTTTAAAACGAAAATACCCAACTTGAAAACAAAAAATTAAAAGAAAAAAAAGTGGAAAAAAGAATGCGGTCATTGCAAATGGCAATTTGGGTAATTACCACCGAGCCAAACTTCCATTAAATTAAAAATTGAGTATTTTTAAGCTTTTTAACCATAACTTCCAAATAAAATTTGAGTTTGAGTGCTAAACTGCATTTGTTCTTCCTCGGCACTATTATTTTTAAAACATTAACTCACATAGGTTTCAAAATACATTTGGAAAAATCTGGTGATATTTAAAGTGAAATTATACCTTAATTACTAATATTTAATTATAAATTAAATACTTATTGCTTTTTCGGAGATTGTTATGGATGAAGACCGTCTTTCATGTTTAATATATGGTGTTACTAAAGTTATTAGCTGTCGGACTAAATCTTTGTTTAATCTATAACTTTTTCTAAATAATCGATCACATAGGGTAAATGGATCATACTTAGTTGAAAAACCATGTCTTGGATTATTTGCAGCTCTTTCATGTGCATTAATCATGTTCATGGCGTATAATGCCGCAAGACCGTTAAAATTATCCATTCCGTTAAAAGATATACAAACAAATAAATTAAAATATGTTTTGTCAAAAAAAACAATGATAATAAAATCTCGAGTGAAATTAAGAAGTCGTACTCCACGGACCATCACGACATTTTGTCACACAACTTTTTCGTATCATTTTGTCGTATACAGATTCTAGAATAGACAACAATGATTTTCATGTGACAAACACAATTTGTCGTAAACGACATTGACTGTACGAGATTCAAGAATCGACCCCCTGTATTAATTTTTATTTCCTGTGGAAATTTTCTTACTTATTAATAGTGATGGGTAGTTGGTGAGTGAGTTGACTCTTTAAAGTAAACTGCACGGGTTGACTCTTTTAACTGAACTGCACGAGTTGACTCTTTTAAGTGAACTGCACGAGTTGCATATATACCCAACTAGCACGGGATATTCATAGTAGAGTCATTCAATCTTCGATTTTGGTATTCTATTAATAATACTTATCAATATTCTAAATATATTCTTTAGTTATTTTTTTTAGATGATTTCAACTAAGGTTATTCTATTAATAGTATTATCATATTCTGCTAAGATTATCCTATTGAAAACATTCGTTGGATATTATGATATAAATGATAAAGGAATATCCATACTATCATAATACAATCGTAATTTATTTTTAATCATGTTTTTTGGACAATCTTTCAATAGTATCGTTTTAATATTTATAGATTATTCAATATATTAGTGTTCCTGGATAATAATATAGTATTCTATTATTATTCTTGTCAATGCCATTGTTTAATTATAATTAATTACTACATAGGTATATATATATATATAAATATAGGTATTGCATTATTATATATATATATATTGCAGCTTTTTAATTACCTATATTATAAAATTACCATAATTTACAAGTTGTTTACTAAAATATAGGTAATGTACCTACCTGCATTTAAATCGTACAATATATTTGCTTAGTTTTAACGAGTAGTTTAAATTGAACATATTATATTTGTTATGCAAAAACACATCAGTGATCACAGGTTTATTACGCTCAATTTAATTTTAGTTCGACGTTTTTAACAGCAATTGAGCAATGTAACAGCTAAACAGCAACATAACACGCATATATATGTACTTTTCTATCAATATAAACCCATATATTTTCAGACTTCCCGAATTGATTAAATAAATAGTCATATCATTTTTCATTTGAATAACATTGAATGTTAATATTAATTTAAACTTTGATTTTATTTTGAGTTCAATATAATTAAAACTATTCAGTCTAAGTATGCCCACTAAATCCAAAATGAATTGTCAGGTGCAGCGAAAGCAGCATTTGCTGCACCCGTGCGCTCGCCTATGACTGACTGCATACACCTGTAACTTCCATACTAAGTTTGACCGACAAATTCTGAATAAACCATTTGAAATATATGGGTTTCCGAACAAAAAATTGAAAATTCGCATGGGATTCAAACTAGAATAATTATGCCCAATATTGCAATATTGTGTTATATTATATACGTATATTTTTATGACGGTCGGGTTTCCCCAAGATATACGCCACACTCACACAACCACAGTAATAGTCACGTGCCTACGCTGCGCCGCCGTCGCCTTGTCACATTGTTACACTACGTACTGGCTCTACTCCCGCACTCGTGCGTCTATCTTATAGTCCGCGCAACGAAAACTGGCCGGTTACCCCCGAAACCCGCCCACCATGAACGTGCCGTTAACCATGGGTTCTCAAACTACGCGTCGCCACTGTGATGTTTACACAATTGGTAAGGTTACCATAATTTTTTTAGACTAAATCCGGACATCAGTTCCGTTTCAGGGGGGGGATTTAAGATAATAATATTGTTCTTTCATTAATACAATTTTATTTAAATCTATGAATAAAATGTCTACATTAGAGTTATTAGGTTAAATATGTTAGTAAAATTAATAATATTAATTAAATAATAAATAATAATAATAATAATATAATTAATAATATTAATCATGTGTAATAAAATCTGTCACCTAATAACTTTTTGTATCAATAAAACCACGTTAAACGGTTACCTTTGTAAAATCTGCACATTTTTAAAATCCGGACGCTAATCCGGACAGGTGTTTGAAATCCGGACTGTCCGGACAAAATCCGGACGTATGGTAACCCTAACAATAGGTGCACGGCATGTGTTTTTATGCGATATTGAAAACCAGTTTTAGCTGGAGAACTGGAATGTATTGTATAGAGGGATCGTAACAGGTGGATAGTGTATACTGTTGATTTTGTGCATTATGCTACAGACATTTGTAACCAACAGTGTGCTGTACCAGTGCTCCGTGAATATTTGTGTATTTTTTGTTTCTGTTTAAATACATTTTTGTTCTTAGATTTATTAAAAATGTCTCTTAGCAATAGTGATACTCGTAGCCAGACTAAACAAATTGTTTATAAAGTGTATACGTTTCTAAAACAACTGTCAACAAAACCAGATTTAACCGCCGATTTTTTTAAAAATACACAAATACGTACTGCCGAAGCATGTGGATTGTCAGAGCGCACTGTCCGACGTATTTGCTCCGAAGCAAAAGAAAAAACCGAAGAATCAATGTCAGTTATGGTATTTAAGTCTCCACGCAAAGGTTACAAACGTGCAAAAATTGTGTCGGAGCTCGACAATTTTGATTCTGATGTCGTTAGGAGAACTGTGCACGAGTTCTACGATCGAGGTGAGTATCCAACTGCACAATTGATACTAAATGCTTTAAAACAAAAAATCAATTATTCCGGATGCTTACGCTAGATGCTTACGCTTTTCATATAAGAAGTGTAATGCCCGATGACAGCGATTTCAGTGATGAGGAATCAGATATAGAGCAATTGGAATAACTGATATTGATTATAATATTCTGTATATATATATTTTTAGACTGTTTTGTAAATATTATTGACAATCATTAATAAATGTAAAATATTAAGTATAGGTATTAATATTATTTTATTTTTATTGTGTGTAAAAATATATTTTTTTTTGACTGATTTGCAATTATTATTAAAAATAAATAAATTTTATATAATATATTATATCATTTATTGAAATAATGTTTTATACTGATCATTTTTTAAACCTCTCATGATTGGTATAATAATAAATTAATATATACCATGTGAACAAATAAATTTAAAAAAACGCGTCAATTAGTTTAATGACCACTAATTGAAAATTGTCACTAGAGTCGCGCCAGTCACCGGCCAGTTTTCGTTGCGCGGACTATAATAATATTATATAGTAAGTATAGACTAGATTAATACCATTGTAATATTGAATTCTAAGTTAATACCGTTACCGTTTAATGTATATTCTATGATCATAGTGATTTGTGACTATAAGTACAGTGCACACGGTTTTTAATTTGATTGAACACAGAACGGGTGAATTACATATTTTATGTCACACAAAAGCTGTAGTAACTAGTAAGTATACACTAACGTTTAAAACTACAGTAAGTACTATAATATTATATATATATAGTATATACATAATAGTAAGTAAATATATAGGTGGTATTATTTAATTTTAGTTACATTTCAATATGGATAATTCAAAAAACAGTACTAATAAAAAAATTTGTTTATCAAAATCACAATTCAATAAAAAAATAAAATTGCAACTTAATTCTTTGAATCATTTAATAAATAAACCTAATAATACAACAGTTGTTACTTTACCTTGCAATATTAGTTCTTCTGCACAAACACAAATTAATTTTGAAAATAATTTATCTAATGATTGCTTACTTAAGAAAAATGATGTTACTCCACTTGGTATTTCACATCAAAACTCTTCCATAAACAATAATTTTGCTTGTGAAACGTTGTCCCTGCTAGATGGATCATCTAGTTCTTCTACTTTATTAAACAATGACCTTAACTTTAATAACCATACCATCAACTGTGAAAAAACATCAAAAACTACTGAAATCTTATCAATAACTGATCAATTAAGAGAGTGGGCTATTAGGAATAGAATAACACATACAGCCTTAAGTGAATTATTAGTAATTCAAAGGCAAATACCATTGTTTGAAAATGTTCCTAAAGATCCTAGATCATTTTTACAAACTCTATAGAGAACGCCAATATAAAGATTTGGTGAATATTTCAAGTTGTTGCGATTTTTGGTTTTTGAGTTAGAGCATTTAAAAAAAATGTAATTTGTAAAAACGTGATTTTGCGTAAAATTTCCCTTTTTTTCGTAATTTTTTTATCGTTTTTTCGATTTTTTTAAAAAGTATTGAAAAAGTTGGATTTTTGACTTGCCAAAGTACCATCTACATTCACTTTCCTTTCAGTTGCTGTTTAAGCAAATCGTAGCATTTTTACTACCAAAAAAGGTGTATCGTCAGACACAAAAATAAAAAAAAATAAAAAAAAAAAGAACCGGATGGGCCTCGCTCTGCTGTACACTTGGGGGTGAAGTGCGACTCTTCATAGGATAGGTCATTATAATGGATTTGTTAAATTTGAATTCAATGATAGATATCATTGTATACGAAAAACGATTCTGAACGGAGATGATATGTTTGTCTAGAATATAATACAATGTTATTAATAAATATTGTAATACGTATATTTTATTTTTAAACGAAAAATTTAGAAAAATCGAAAATTTAAATTGTCTATCAATAAGTCAAAATATGTCAAAATACTTTGAAAACTTAACCATGTATAGAATACGTCAATATAAAGATTTGGTGAAAATTTCAAGTTGTTTCGGTTTTTCGTTTTTGAGTTAGAGCATTTAAAAAAAAAACGATATCATTTGTCAGTCTAGAATATTATACATTATATTATATTTTACATGTAATTTTATGTCAATATTCGCTGTTCAAACGCTTATAAAAAAAAATTGTACCTATGGATTTTAATAATTTTTGAATTACAATAAGAACTACTTCTGTGGAATCTTCTATTCAATTTTCAAGTATTTTGTACAAGCCAAATTTTTTTTATCACCGATTATAAAAATAAAATGTAAAAAAATCGAATATTTTAAATGCCTATAAGTGGCTTAAAAATCAATATTATATTTTGAAAAAATTATGACATAAAGGAAATACCAATCAACCAGAAAAGTTGCTACATAAGGCAATCGAAGCATTTTTACTGCCCCTAATCGTGTCCGACAGACACAAAAAAAAAAAAAAAAAAAAACACATCATTGTAAAATCAATACATTCTTCACTCCGTTCAGAATCTAAAAAACACACATCATTGTAAAACCAATAGATTCCATCACTCCGTTCAGAATCTAAAAATAATAAATAAGAAAATAAAAAAAAAACACACATCATTGTAAAACCAATAGATTCCATCATTCCGTTTAGAATCTAAAATATATCAAAGACCAATGTGTTAAAATATTTAAAAATATAAAATCCAAAAAAACAATTTACTGTAATATTTAAGAAACAATATTCATGCTACAAGGTGTTCATATAGAAAGTATTACATTAATAAGTAGAGATGGGATTTTCAACTCAATAACATGAGTCACTTCACTTGACTCAGTTCACTCAAATGAGTTGATTCGGGGAGTCAACTCCCAATTTCCATTGACTTCCATTAACTCCTAGTTATCAGTTCATTAAATTAAACAACTCTCGTATGACAATTCGTTTAATAGTTACTTCAGAGTATTAGATCATCTATCACTAAATATATGAACTATTGATTTATAAAAATATATAAAGACCTTATTTAATATTAATTTACTAAATCGTTTTTGATGTTTAATGCAATACGATAATATGTCATATACTTGTGTATTTACTATTTAGTATGTATATTAAAATATTATACAATGAGGAATTAATTTGTACTTTTATTTTATATACAAATTTAATTTAAAATGTTATATTTTTGTGAACATATGAATGTTTTATCATTGTAAAACCAATAGATTCCATCACTCCGTTCAGAATCTAAAATTATAATAATAAAATATTACACCCGTATGCGGGTTCCGATTAGCGACATTACTACCTATCGGCTATCCTAATCGGATAAACATTAGGTTAATAATGGACAATATTTAAAGTGAATAGAAATTGATGATTTTCTGTCTTTACTACCACACGAGTACATTATGTATGAAAAAATAAGTAATTGATTTTGAAGTTACTTTTATTTTCTAATCAACATAAGACATGTTATCTAAAACTGTCTTATGATGTGATACATCAAATAGTATGCATACGGACATTACTCTTATAAATAAGAGTCATAAGATTTGATACACTCAATAATTAGTAATCACTATACACTAAATGGTCAGTTTACCATAGTCAGTCGGCGTATGCGTCGGTGAGCGGTGACAAGATTAGGGGTTAGACTCTAGCCGCTAGAGTTAAAAATACTAGCTTATGGGTAAAATCAATAGTGTATTTTTATAGAGAGCAAAACTATTTTAAAATAGTATATAATAATATTTTTGTCAAAAACTGAAACATCGATAATATGATGCTGGTACGTATTACCATTGATTATAAATACTATAAAATAAAATATATAGTATTTATAATCAATGGTATTATTAATCACAATAATGTAAGTTACATTGTGTTACATAATGTAAGAACCCTGTGACATATCATTTATTAAATTTTAGGTCTGTACTATCATATAATACCTAATTATATCGCCGGGATGAATGTTAAATGTATGTAAGCAAATTAAAAAAGTAAGACGCATCTCGTCATTGTACTAAAGTGGTTATGAGTTCAATTTGTTTTAAATGAGGACATTAATCACACATGTGACTAATAACAATAAATAGCTACTAGCATTGATTATAGAATAGATTCTATTCTATAATCAATGCTACTAGCTAGTAGCGACCAACGAATATCGATGTCACACGGGACGATTTTACTCGCTGGTACCTAGTCGTAGTGAGTAGTCGCCTCATGTGACAGCCCTTTAACCGGAGCAAAATATTTCACCGAGAATTACTAGTCGACATTGTGATGTACCCATGCGCGTACATGTATTTTAGTTATTATTAATATTAATATTTTAAGGTACAAAACAACAAATTGCTAATTTTTTTTTAAATTTCCTTTGGATATTCTTTGACAATAGCTATTAACTATTATTACGTATGGTCATTAAATTTCGATGCCGTTACCGCCACCATTACCGCTTTGGTTTGAGCGGACTTTTAGAGTGGTTAATTTTACATGATATTTTAACTGAGACTTCGACATGCAGGGGCGGACTGGCAAGGCGGGTAGGTGGCCATACCCATTCAGGTTTTCTAGAAATTTTATGTTTGGACCTCGGGCTATATTTGTTATTTTTAATAATTTCTCAATTCCACATCGTAATCATTACCGCGAAAACGAAGAATACAATAATACAGTACTATTTTCAAAAACAAAACAACTGGAACGGTCTGCAGCCGCAATTATTTGATATTGCTGAATTGTCCAGATTGACTTATAAAATATAGGTATCGAAATTTAGCGCCCTCATTACATTGGCGTCTGACGCAAATGTCTCAATCGCCTCATCCTTGATAGACTCTACTATTGAATATTGGAAAATGGAAATGCATGGCAAACAAGGTAGTAGGTGAATTAATTGTTCACATTCAATAGTACGGAAATGAGTTTTTAACGGTTGTGACTTATTGTAAGGTTTGGGCCAAAAAGGTTTTCCTCTTTTGAATTAGGACTTATGAATATCTAAATAACGGTCTTAGAAGATTTTTGATTTATTTAATCTTTTCTGCAATCTAAAATTGTGCTTAAAATAAATGAATAAATGATAAGCCACAATTAATGTTCACGATTTTTCCTCCATGATAATATGTATTGAATTGGTTTTTATTTCCCATAGCCGGACGCATATGGTCACACTGTAGGCGTACTATGTTGTGGATTGGCTGGTCAACAGCAGCAGGACGCGAGGGCCAATTCGCGTTCGCTGACGTTCGCGCGCTGTCTCATTGGTGACCAGGATTTCGGCCAATCATCGGAAATAGTCTTCGGACCAATATCCATTTATCCAATGTAAGTTCGCTTTTTAAATATTCGCATGGGACTTGTTCACCGCGCGTATTTTTTCGCTACTGCTGGCGGATCTATTCCCGTCGACCCCAACTATGGGTTGCTCTAGTGACTTGTTTCGGTTCGTCGTTTATTACGATGAAATTACGTTTTCACAGTTTTTGCCTTTTGTTTATAAAACGCGCGCTCCAATTATCCCCTGGCTTCTGGGTGACAAGTCAGGTTGCGTATCTGATAACGCACATTTCCTAATACTAATAGTGTTGATGATAATGATTGTACCGTTTACGTCAGAATTGATACATGGATCAGCAGATCAGTTCGGACGGTAGTGGTGGCGGCGGTCATATGACCGTCGTCCAAACAATTCCGCCGTCCAACAACCAAGTACAGGTCGTCCAAGCCGGTCAAGTGTTACAGAGCGCCAACGGTCAACAAATTGTTGTGCATGCCGTTCCTCAAAATTCGGGACAACAAGTACACTTGGGTTCGCAGGGCAATCAACAATTGCAGTTACTCCAGTTACCTGTACAGGTATGTACATTTCAACTGATTTTATTTTCAAAGTGTTTATGATAGTTCTTGTATGTGCACAGCAGCAAGCACAAGCACAGCTAATACAAACACCTGATGGCCAGACTTTTATTTACCAACCAGTACAAGTGGATAATTCTCAATCGATTGCTCAGCAACAACAAACTCAACCTACATGTAAGTTTTAATGTTTAGAATTTTTTTTGGATTGTGCCGTTTTATATTTGTATTATTTTAGTGATTAGCATAAATGGAAACATAATGCAACTATCCAGTCCGCCTGCTAATAATTCTCCTACAGTTACTCAAACAGCTACTACTGTTTCACAAGGAGTTCCTCAAAACCAACAAAATATCGTAATGGTAAGTTATTATTATCAGTGTCATATTTTAAGAAAGAGGTTGTCCTACATGTCTGAACATTTCTTGATTTAAATAAATAGTTCAATATTTTAATGTTGTCATTAATTATGTTTATCAAAAAAAAAAAAAAGTAACAGCTAAAACAAAATTAAATTTAAATTTATGTTTGTAGAGTCCATTTTGTATGAGCTATGAACTTTTGAAAGTTTTTTATGATTACATTTTCAAAAATAAATTGTAATATGATAGATCTAAAATGTATTAAATTTAAGTTTAATAATACAAGTTCTGATATAATTTATTCTTTTAATATTTTAGGTGAGACTCATTCCTTTTAGCATGAGCTACCACTAGATAGTAATTATATATATAAAAAAAAAAATTGTATCATAAATTATTATACAATATTTAAACTATTTAAAATTTGACGCAACAGGTTATGTATATTTACAAGTATTGTAATTTTTAGCATATGGGATGATTTCATGTATTTAATACTTAAATTTGAGGTCATAGAAGTGTAATATTACTTGTCAAGTACTGTCATATTTTTATTTTGTACAGTAGTTTGAAATAAATAAGTTCAGTGTCTTTTTTTATCCATGAATAATTCTATAAATGGGTTTCTGAGATTCTTAACATTTTGGACATTCTCCCCAAAATTTACTACTTATTATTAAAACATAAGTTCTATTAATTTAAATATATAATGGTATATTTAAAAATGTATATTAATAAAATGTCATCATGTCTAATTTAAAAACGAAATTTAAAGTAAAAATTTGAGATAAAATTTGGACATAAAAATTTTTTATTTAATGTCAATGTAACAGATAAAATTACTGTCTTAATGATACAACAATTTCAAACGTTAGAGTTAACTATGTAAATCATATTAAATAGTTAAATTATAATAGTATAATCATTTTTATCAATATATCTTAATTATCTATTAATAATATTTGATATTACAAAAAATTATACTGAAATAAATTTATAGTGTATATATTTCTATAGGTTTTTGTACTTGATAAACGAATAAATTGACAATAATTATAAACATTTAAAAGTAATAAAAACATATTTTTTTTAACAATCTGATGATTGGTTAAATGATCGCTTATATTTCCGCATCTTCCAGTATGTTCTTATTCCGGTATCTTTGTTATTAAACTTGCCTGTTAAATAGAATAGAATTGTATTTTGAATATAATATCTTTAATTTGTCTACTTTTTTATTAAAAATTTGCTTTATAAATTTAAAATTATCATTATACGCTTAATTATTTAATTTTACTTTTAATTGATCAAATACTTTTTGGTTTATTAAAGATGGTCCCAAACAATACAGCCAATACTAGCAATCAATTTCAACGGTTACCAACTACAACGGAATTTCTTGAAGAAGAACCATTGTACGTAAATGCCAAACAATATAAAAGGATACTAAAAAGAAGACAAGCTAGAGCAAAATTGGAAGCTGAAGGAAAGATCCCTAAAACTCGACAAGTAAATATTTCAGTTTTTGAGTATATCTTAAAGTATTTATATTATATCATTTACTAACTTTACATTTTTATTTTAGAAATATCTTTATGAATCACGTCATAAACATGCAATGAACCGTATAAGAGGAGAAGGTGGCCGTTTCCATTCAGGATCATTGAAGAGGATGAGTATGTCAAACAATAAAAATATGCAAAATGACAACTGTAATATAAGAATGGTTGATAACCATAGTTACCATGTTACTATTAAACGACAAATTGATGATGAACAAAATCTGCAGTCGCACAATGGTTTGGTCTATAGCATAAGTGGCTAGTGAAATGGCCAATTTTCTCAATGAAACCTAAATGTTGTATGTTGTTCTCTGTTAAATTTAATACAGTTAAGTGTTCTGTTGATTAACTTTTAAGACTTAAAAAATTAGTATTCAAATTTTATTGATGTATACTTGTCAAGTTAAGAATCATTCTATGTCAAATACACTTATGCTATAATACACCTTTTGTTTGTAAAAGATAATAATTATTATTTTTTTATATATAAATAAAATTTAATGTATCAAAGATAAATAGATAATTTTTAAAATGTAAATATAATTTAAAATGTTTAAAAAAAAAAGTTTTTATTTTACCTATAACATTATTACCTTGTTAATTAGGTTAAATAAAAAATTAAAGATAATACAATATATGCAAATATATATATATATATTCATCTACTTGTACAATACACAATAGTATTTGTAGAATATTCTTAACAACTATTCATAACAATTGATTACACATTTTTTTTACTACAATTAGTTATATTAATTTTATCAAAATGTTTTAAAGTTAGTTAGAGGCCAAATTCGACAAACAACTCGTCCCTGTATTAATCCTTTTGGCACAGGGCCAAAATCCCAAGAATCACTTGAAGTTGCTTGATTGTCACCTTCCAACCATACTGATCCTCTCGGAACCTAGAAAAATAAAATTTGAAATGAAATCGACATTTATTTAACATAACACTTTTAACACTAAACAAAAATTCAACGTATAGTAAAAATCATTTAAAATGTTTTTTGATACCATTGACTATTAAAAAAATTTAAATTTAGTTGAAATTAACAATAAGATATTAAATATTTATAGTTATTTAATTTTTTACTTATGATTAATGTAATAAGGATATAATAAACATCTACTTAAATGTTCTTAGATAATAATAAGGTGAGAATTGAAATGTTGATAAAAATTCTATGCAATTGAAAATATTTTATTCATTGACATAGTGAAAGAGTATACAACAATTAGGAATTACATACATTTACACTTGAAAATGTAAGAGAAATAATAATTAGGTTAAGGTTAAATCTATCAAATCAAATGCATGTTATTGATTAGATTATCTTAAGCTCGTTCTCATAAGTTAAGTTTAGTTGTTTGACAAAAATAGAATATGACTTGAATCAGTTTTTGTCGGTATATTTCAACTATTATTCTTCAATATTTCTTCCAGTTAAATTTGAATGATTTCTATTCAATTCCTTTTCATTTTTGTAGTTTTTATAATTTTATGGCACCTATTTAACTTATAGATTAGTTAAAAATGGTGCTGAAAGCAGTTGTGTGTGAAAATGTTAGTACAACTAGTGTTTTGTTAAAAAAACTTAAATACAATTTTAGTTAATATGTGTAAAAATCATCAGAAACTCTTGACTGAGTCAAACTTTTCTTGATCAACTAAATAGTTGTTCAAATTTATTGAAACAAAGGTTCCCTCTATAGATTTCATTCCACTTTTGTTGATCAACTATAATCATTCAACTAAACTTAATTTGTGAGAACGCACCTTTAAGAAATTGAATGAGTTGAAACATTAATACTTGTCTATTTCCATAGATTAAAGGTTTAAAGGTACTTTGGAGCCTATAAGTAATGATATTAATTGTGCTAAATTTTGTAAATTATAGGGTATTGTATAATAATCATACAGGTAACACTGACATTTCAGATCCATAAACAGGTATTTTTAAAGTCGATATCTAGATAATGATAATCAACCAGATACAGGTAATATATTGTCAATAATATATGAAAAACTATAAAACATTTAAATAATAATAGAAAGTACTGATTATACTAAGTAGATGCAAACATATGATTTAAAATTAATATTGAAAAATAATTACTGTTTCAAAATGTATGCCTCTTCTAACTACTTGTCCATCAACAGCCTTCACTCTCTTCAAAATAAATTGTTTATAATCGGCTGGAGACTTGGAAACTACCAAATCTCCTTTATCGATGTCATTGAAAACTTTTGAAAACCGACGAATAACTACTAAGTCACCAGATTGTATCGATGGCTCCATGGAATTACCTGAACACTAATGAATTTAATGAAAATCACACATACATACATACATACTTACACATAGTACTATAAGTATTCTACTTACCAGAAACACGTCTCCTACATGTTCTGTTATACAGTGAGCAACACAGAAATATTTAAAGCATGTAAAACTGGTTCTACCAAATTGTTTAAGCATTGGTCATTTAACATAATTTCCCCGCATGTCACGATATATATATGTATATGTAATAATTATAGTTATAAAATAATGAATAAGTCATACATATAAATGTTAGAAATAAATTGGAAAACCTTACAATACTTATTCTGTTGAAGCACGAGAAGGAAAATTAATGAAAAAAACATTAACATGCGAGTATAATGAATTTTTATTTTTTAATCTATTATATTATCAAATTTTAAACGATAATACCGTATTAAGGGTCTGTCAAACAGAGCGCGTTATTCACGCGCGCGAAAGCGTTATTAACGTCGCGTTATAGACCGCCGCGTTGTATTCAATTACAAATCATATCGACCGTCAAACATAGCCCATCAGCGTGATTAACGCGGCGGTAGAACGCGACGTTGTACAAAATTACAAAATCACGCGCGTTACGACGTTATATTTGACGAAAAGTTAGTAAAATACGTTCGTACAATTCTTCAAAACTATCTTGGGACATCCGGAAGTATAAATTAAAACGGTCTTCATGTGACTTCAGTTCACGACATAAACGGTGGTATTCGCCATAATTTTCTCTTTTTTTATGTAATTCATGAACCCAAATTTGCTTCCTTTTTTGTTGACTTTCAGCTATTGTATATAAAAGTAAAAGTTCTTCTTCATCTGAACTACTGAACATATTTTTAATATAAACAATACCGTCTATATCTTGCAAACGTACCAACAACACTGCTATAATATCAACTACTATCAACCTTTCAACCTACGTACTTTATGCGACGTTTTGGTTTCTGTGTGACGTATGTAACGTAAACGGTAACGCGACGTGATTAACGCGTTCTGTTTGACAGAGCCTTTAACGGATATCTATAGATAAAATAATATATCTTGTACATAACCGTTGTTATCATATAATATCACAGTTTAATGTTCTGATGTTAACATTGTTGTTATGTTATCATAATTGATTTTACTTCCTACAATTTTAAATTATTTAAAGACTACTTTTAGTATTAAATCTCTTTTGTTTAGATTTGTGAATATGTTAAATAGTCAATATATTCTAGTCGATAGCATTATTTTTTATCTAAATATAATATTAAAAATTTAAATATAAAAATATCTAAAAATAATGTTACTCGAATAATAATAAATAATAATTATGAAAATGAATAATTTATTATTTTTATTTCAATAAAAACTTTGTTTTTTAATTAATAAAAATTAATACAGTAAATAAAAAAGTTATAGATGCTGAGGTCAAACCATGTTTTGCTAAAATGTTTAACAACAACATTGAAGGTATACAAGTTAAAATAATTAGTTAAACAGTTTTAATATTCAGAACCAAAATAAAATATACCTGTTGATATAAGAAAATCATCAATGAAACCTAGTATTTTTAATCGCCGAAAAACGTAGGGCCCGTTCCTGTTGGCAAAGATCAAGATTACCTTCCGACAAATCAGCCTTCAATAATCTATCTAACACCATTCAAAAATATAAAAATGATGTTTTTAATACAAAATTCAAATCATTAAACACCCAAGATAAATCATTGTGGAGAACCAATAAAAATATGCTTACATTAAAAGAATATTCCTGTCCTATTAAAAATTAGATGGATCGTTCGCACCATCAGATCTTGATAAAGCCAATCTATTTGGGGAACATCTCTTTAGCATTTTCACACTATAGCCAGATATTCCTAGTACATCATAATTAGTCAAAATTAGCAACTTCCTTGATACTCCACTTCCTATGTCTCGTCCTATCAAACATGTCTCCTCAATCGAAATTTCTAATCTGATTATCCAAAAGATCCCCAAGTCATGACTTAATAACTTATAAGATGTTAAAACAACTCCCTAAAAAAACAATTATGTTGTTAACTTTAATATTTAATACTATGTTAAAATTATCGTATTTTTCTGTCATTTGGAAACTGTCCATTATTATTCTCATACTAAAACCAAGTAAATCCCCCAACTTAGCAACTTCTTATAGATCCATTAGCGTACTAACAAAGCCTACTACAAGTAATCGGTAATCTATTCAAAAAAATCATTTTGAAGAAATTAAGACCGATCATTGAGACCGAAAATGCAATATCCAACGCCCAATTTGGGTTTCGTGCAAATCATTCCACTGTACAATAAGTACACAGACTAGTCGATAAAATTACTTCTTCTTTTGAAATTAAATATTATTGCCCTGATGTTTTCCTTGATGTAGTTCAAGCTTTTGATAGAGTTTGGCACCCAGGCTTACTCTACAAAATTAAATCACTCCCCTCAGTTTCTCTTTATTTATTAATTCGTTCATACCTTGAAAACAGGACCTTTAAAGTTCGTCATGGTAATTATCTTTCCTATCCTAGCAGGAGTTTCTCAAGGAAGTGACCTCCCTCCCTCCCTTTACAATATCTTCACTCCAGACATCCACCAAATTCCAAATACCTGTCTAGCTACTTACGCCGATGATACATTAATTTTATCTTCCAATTGTGACCAGATTGAAACATCCACTGCCCACCAATACTAACTCGAACTTATAGGGAATTGGCCTGTGAACAGTTTTCCATTATCAAAATAAACGCTGACAAACCGTTCATGTTCTTTTCACTCTTAACAAACAAATTTTTCCTACTCTTTTTCTCCAAGGAGGTTAAATGCCCTCCTTGACTCAAGTCAAATATCTAGGTATTATTTTAGATAAAAGATTAACCTGGAATCCTCACTTAAAAATCAAAAAGATTGATTTTCCTTCGTGCAATCCATAGACCATAAGTATTATACGAGTATACTAGTATAAGGTCTATGGTACAATCACATCCGCCCAGGGTTTGTTTCTAATTTCACCCTTCACTTGACTATAAATAAATATAATTTAATATAATTAAATATCGAACCAGTTATTAATTTAGTTAAGACCCACTATAAAAGATTCCTATTGAAACTGGCCTAAAGGGTTCTATCACTGGATATTTTCCCTGATCAATTTCTCGAAGTACAGTTTATATAATTATCATATTTACTTCTTGTATTTATTTTAATATAGATTTTAAATTTATTCATTTTTAATAATAAAAAAAAAAAAAATGTTTACATTATTTTAACTGATAAATTAGTTATATGTCGATTTCCAATTGTTAATATTATGACATTGATTTTTTAATCAATATTAAATCCTAATAATCGGTATCAATGAAGTGCCCCATTATCAAAACATATATTATCGAATTATAGATGTATATTACCTACAAATAACTTTTATCAGTTTCGCTCTATATTTTTATTAACATATTTTATAATATAAAAATAAAAACTAAACACAAATATATTTTAACTCATTCAAGTTAATGAGTGCTATTATTAAAATTTGAAAATATACATAATCATGGACGTCACAAGGATACACTTGCATTCCCTTCGATTATAAAAAAAAAAAAATAATAAAATGAAGTATAGAGACCATTACTGTCATCAATGGTAGAATTGACTAGTTTTAAATGCCTCCTTTTTTTGGAACTGTTTTTTAAATATACTTATATTATGATGAAAATAATATTATACTTTCTACGTATTAAATAATAAATATCTGGTAATTGTTTATATAATCATAGCAATAAGCATCTGCATTTGAAATTAAAAATATGCCTAATTATAATTCATTTATATTTACAATTGACTATAGTAAATATACTATGTTTGTATACTATTACTTTATTATCTTAGTACGCAAGACAATACTACAATACATTATAATAGTGTATTAGTATTATTTAGGTTTTTAACTTATTAACTTGTAACAATATATATAATAAAATTGTATTTTTTTCAACAACAAAAGATCCAAACAAATTGTGGTTTTATACAATTAAAGCAAATATAATTTGTTCACAATACTACGTGATGTACTTCATTATATATTTTGAATATTTTTATATGTACAACAATATAAAGGAATAGATTGATTATAATATGGTAAACACACATATAACAGGAAAACAATATTAAATTGAATAAACGGTTTTTTTTTTTTTAACAAAATAATGTACATATTTTATTTATTTAACAATTGTTTTTAAGAATGTTTAAAACTTTGTAAATATACAGTAGCATTTTCATACACATGTTCATAAAAATTATTGTTGACTTGTATTATTTTTGTAATAACTTGATATTTGTTTTATTAAATTAAATTTTAAATATTGAAAATAAAAATAATAAATAAACTTTTTTAATATTATGTAAGTAATAATAATTATAATAATAATAATAAAAATAAAGTCAAGTTTGATCTTTTGATTGAAACAACAAATAATAAGTTAAGCATTTTATAGTAACAATTTGTTTTTGATAAAATTTTAATTATGATTAAAGTAAAATATTATATTGAATATATTATATATTATTTTCATAAATAACTTATTCTAATGAAAATTCTTAACAGAAATAAGAATAAATCAAAAAAAAAAATAAATAATATATATACACACACACACACACACATATGTATATATATACAAACATACATACATGCATGTATATATATACAAATATGTAATAACAATCAAATGATAAAATATCTCTGAACAATTATTCTAAAGTAAAAAGTTACAAAAAGCAAATTATCGTCTTTGGGCACTAAAACAGTATATGGCTAAGTTAATATTAAAAATAATAAAATTACATTCATTATTATTAACTATGTATTATTTGAAATTGTGTTAGGCGCTAATTGTGAATAAGGATGCCTTTTTGACTGACTGTTTTCTAATGAGGTTCTATTTTGTGGAGAAACGGACATATCTAAAACAAAAATAAATTTAGAATTCGATTAAAAATAAAAATTAATCTTGTTATAGAATAATTTTGTGCCAAGATAGCTTTAGAACTGTTTAGTCGTGACATATTTAATTGTTATACTTTATAATAACATTAAAATAAAAAGATGAATTATAAAATTGTGAGGTTATACTAAACATTGTAATGTTACAAAAAATGGTAAAGCAGTAAATGATTTGGGCCAAATTTTTACTTTTTTTATATCCATTGCATTAGTATTTTATAATATTACTACTAATAATATTTTAATAGTAAGAAAGGTATAAGATACATAAACTTTAATTTTTCTTTATTATTAAATTACATTTGCACAAATCTTTGTGGAAGGGAATCAGAATACTTTCACGATTCCTCAGCTAGTCATAAGATGTGACTAATGACGTTGCGTCAGGTTAAAAGCTGGTGTAAACATTTTGTCAAAAAGAATGAGGATTCTAAAACAATACTTATGCGGTTTGTTTCATCTCAAACTTGGCGATAAGCAAGAATAAAATACTTCAAAGTTAATTTTTTCAGTAGTAGTTCATATTATTTTAATATTTCAATATAATGCTAATGTCAACTAGTTTTTTGATAATAATTGTTCTAGTTGAATAAAATATATTAATCCACTTTGGGTGATAAATCACTTTATTTTTAAGTATTGAAACATCAATATGTTTTTTTGTTATGTTTTTATTGTATCAATGATCATTGTTAAATATTAAAATATATATTTAATTTAAAATTAAACACAAACATTGTAAATGCAATTTTGAATTGAAATAAAGTATAACTAAGCTGATTTTGAATATAATTTATAAAATGTTATAACAATATTTTTTATTTAAACATTAACAAGTATTTATTTCAAGTTTTATTTATTTTTGCACTACAGTTTAAATATAATATATATATATTTATATTTACTTGGAGATGATCCCATTTTTGAACTTTCTGATGAAGTTGTCATGCGTGAAAAAGCAATCAGAGTGTCTGGGAAATTGGGTGGTGTAGCTGGAGTATTACAAGGTGTCATCTGAAAAATTGAATAAATAATATAGGTATGAAAATTGAATATTTAATAATAAAAAATTACTTGTCCAAAGCCAAACTGTGCTGAATTTTGATTGCAACTCGTGACAGAAGAATCTTGGAAAAAAATGCTGAGTGCAGTCTAAAATAATATAATATTTAAAATATTAATACCATAAAAATTGACATTAAGCAATACAATTTATGTCATTAAAAATATTATTTTGTACTAGTTAAGAATGATTTATAATTTAAAAACTACTAAATTTTATAAATTTTAGCTTATAATAAATAAATTCATAAGTTATTTGTATTCAGATTAAAATAATTAATGTGTAGTTAAACATCTTATATACATAATAATTAGAAATATAGGTACCTATAGGTATTATTTGGATTTTTGTAAACAATTTTATTACATAGTCTAGAAATAGATAATATTAGTTAAATACAATTCAAGAGTCTTCTAAATTTAATAAATTTTTAGTATAAAATTACACTTGTAAAATAAATTACGAAATCGCTAACAATGAAGACATAACTATCCAATTTATAAAGGTTTACAGGATGTGCAAGAATTACATAAAAGAGAAAGAATTGATAAATTTTATATCAAAAGATGATTAATGATAAGAGTACAAGGGATGGACAATAACAGAAGTGATCACAAAATCAAATAGGTATTAGTGCAAGAAACAGTGATGACTGCATAAAAAGATGTAAAGAAGTAAGTGCAACACAAAAACAATGGTCAGCAGTTTGAAATTAAGTTCAAGGTCATGAAGAAGAACAATAAAGAAAACAACAATAAACAAAAACCAAATTTCTGACAACTAATTTTGTTTGATGTACAACACACCCGGGGACAGTGTTGACATACCTATATATTATACTATATTAGGTGCGTGTGGTGTCGATTGAATGTCGCATAGGAAAGGGATGAGTTTGCGCTGTTGATGGTGAATGTAATATTTACTTCAAACTGCCAGTGAGCGGCTTGCAGCAGTTGTTTGGCCTGGTCCCTGGCGCATCCAGCGGCCAGCACGAATTGATTGATCATTACTTGTTCGCGCAATGAGTCCATGGCGGACACGATGTTCCTTCTCCGACACCGAGGTGTAAACGACGGCGCGAGAACAAGCGTGTCTTTAAACAGTCCTCTTCGCGTCGGCGGTAGCAGAAATGGAAAACGGCACACCTACGTCGAGCGGCGAACGTTTACACAAGCCTGCGAACGACAAGCCGATCAAAACAAACTGTTATCGGTCAACGAATACCCGATGGTAGCCGCAGTTGGGCGGACCGAACGAAAATAATACTATTATTGAAATCAATCGAAGGTTGTACGGCCGGCGACAGACACATACGAATGCCTACGCCGTCGTCGTAACCACTAATATTTGTACACCGATACGCGGGTTTCGACTAGGAAAATATTACCATTACTAACAACACTACGTACCTCGCGTCGTCCGTGAACAGCGACGTTGAAATAATAACTCGGTTACTCCGTGAGCGTTGCAATTGTTTTCTCTCATTTCATTTCCATTATCAGCGAACAGTAAATTAATTTATTACACTACTGTTATTATTATTAATGGCTAAGGATACACTAGCACACACGCACGCGCGCACATTAATTGCGCGGATCCAACGATAGCGCGCAGATCAGTAGATGACGGACAACAGACGGAGACGTGTAGAAAACACGGTCGCGCGGGTTAGCGGGCAGGAGTGAGAAAGAGCGAGTGAGAGATAGTGAGAGAGCGAGAGTGAGTGACAAGATGAGATAGCACGGCGGGCGGACGGGTGGAAAAAAAAAAAAAATAATAATAATAATAACAACAATAATAAAAACAGTCAACAGCGGCGCTTGCGCAGTGGTGACACGATTGCACGGGACACGTTCGCACGCACTCGCAATGATCACACGCCGCCCCGCCCGTCCCGCACACGAACCCCGCAACCGCAACGACCTATCGTAAAACCGCGGCGCACGTCACACCGATGCCGCCCCGCGATGCACTACCCATGGATCACGAAACGCCACTCCCATACCGGTAACAGCTGATCGAACGCCGCTGCGCGTGTAAACACACTCGCTGACGCTGCCGCCTGGTCGACCTCGCGTGAATATATTACGTTAACATTATTATTATTATTATTATTATTATTATTATTATTGTTGTTGTTATTTCATATTACCAGTGCTGTCATGCGTGCTGAATCCGTAACCGGACTACTGCCGGTATTCGCGATCGCGTAAGAGAAAACGTACCCTCAGTGATCGCTGAAGTAAACGGGATAGAAGACAAATGATAAAAAAAAAAAAAAACAATATTACCATTTTTATTCTTCGCACTCGCGAAATCGTAATAATAATAATAATAATAGTATTGTTGCATTTTGCAGTACAATGTGCACCGGTGGTATGTGTACGGCGAACAGCTACAAGAATATATGGGTCACCGCAGTGACGCACCTACAGGGTGACATGACGAGCGATGGGCCCGTGACTCCGGAGGGCCCATCAAAGAATGTCGTGAATCCGAAAAACCTACCACAAAGTTATCGCAAAGTTCGAGTGTACCATATTATTCGGAAAAAAAACTATTTTCAAATAAAATGAAATTCATTTGAAATAAAATAAATGTATTATTTAAAAAAATTGCCGATACACGTTCATAGATTATTTTATGTGCAGCGTTTGCTCTACAGCGCGCGGCGTCTGCGATTTTAATGTACATGAGTACAATAATTATTTCGGAAGAGAAGTAACAAGAAAACGTACTCTACATTTGGAACGGTACAACCTAAGTCCAGGAAATTCTATTAGCGATTGTCGATTACTCGATCCGTATATATGTTAAGATCTTTTAAGTGGCCTACCGTTACTTTCAATCGAATAAGACACAGCGCGTGAGGTGAATTTCGGAGATTTAATCGATAAGTTTGCTGATGTAAAAGCAAGAAAGAAAAAAATTTTCATGAAATTGACTTTAAAACGTTTCTTTAAATATAAATTAAATATTTTACATTTTTTTACTGCCTCGTTTGTATTATTTAAACCAAAAACACGAGATACATATAATGTGTTTTTAATTATTTATTACATATTAGCAGGAGTGGATCTTAAATAAGGTCAAGAGTCAATTTTTCCACGGGCAATCGAAGTTTTTGTTACACCACTGACACAGTGATTTTCGCATGCTGAGAAAAGAAAATTAATAATAATAATAATAATACGTTGACCGCCATTGACAGTTTAATCGATTTACGATTCCCCGATTTCCGTCACCTCCTACACTTTCATACACGCGCTTCGATATAACCTCCCCTCCCACCATCATTGCCATTATCGAGTGTATCGACACTGTTCGTCGACCGCTATTATTATTATTATTATTATTACGTGAACGAAATCCCGCGCGCGCACTTGTTAAGCCGCGTCCAGACTAGAGCATATTTTGACGCATGCCGTATTTAAAATCGCATTCTGAGCGTACGACTAAAATATTCAAGTGTGGATGTTGAGCAATATGCTCAGCTCGTGCGTTTGCGTTCGCGACGTACGACACATCATCGGCTATCCGTCGCTTGTCGGTAAACCGCCCGAGATCAAAGGAAATGAGCATGCGTGCGTGGCGCAGTTTGGACGGGTTTCTATTATTATGATACAAACAATGTATGCACAAAATATCTTCCTCTCTAGTTAAAATTATAAAAAAAAATTAAAATTATTTAAGAATAAAAAATGTGAGGCATATGAACTAACCGTATAGGGTATTATATTTAAATTGTTGATATACACTGTTTGGAAATTTTGAAGAGATATTGTAAGCTAGTATAAGAATCGCCCGTGGCAAGGAAACAAAGTGTCAATAACAAGCTTTCTCTTGCAGATATTGCTGGTCTTAAAAAAGTGTTTTGTTTTTCAATTTTGGGTTCAACCAAATTTAACAAAAACTCAAAATCCGCTTGTGCCATGCGAGTAAAATTCTTAAAGTGACCCGTACTCTCATCAGAAAGTATTGTTCTTAATAATGTAGAGCCTCCTCATTCATCTTTGTTTTGATACATGTTTGTCATCCACGTGGATACCACATGGTACCATCGTCTTTCTCGGCGTTTCTCCTTGTCGCATGCTTTTTAAGAATTGAACACATTACTATAAAAACAGCACATTTCTTTTTGAGGTCAACTTGTACAATTTCTGACATTTTAAAACCGAAAAAAGCAAGATTATAAAAAAGCGCTTGTGTTCAGTTGTACAATCAAATCACAACTATGAGAATATACTTCAAAATTCGTCGCATATTCAAATCGGCGCACAACGCACACAGCACAGCACACGACGTACGCGGTATTTAGAAAAATTTAGCCACGCACGAGCATGTTCGATTTCAAATACAACGTATGCATAAATATGCTCTAGTCTGGACGCGGCTTTACGCGTAAAGTCACCGAAATAAATACGAGTATTTTCTTTTATTTTAGATTCTGAACGGAGTGATGGAATCTATTGGTTTTACAATGATGTGTGTTTTTTTTTATTTTTATTTTTTTATTTTTGTGTCTGACGACACCTTTTTTGGCAGTAAAAATGCTTCGATTTGCTTATGTAGCAACTTTTCTGAAAGGAAAGTGAATCTAGTTGGTACTTTGGGGGTCAACAGTAAAAAATGTTCAATATTTTTTAAATGCGACGGGAAAAACCCTAAAAAAATAAGGGAAAAACGGGAGTTTTTACGCAAAACCAGTTTTCGACAAAATCAAATTTTTTATTTTGCTATAACTCAAAAACTAATCAATGTAAATACTTGAAATTTTCACTAAATGTCAAACTATTGCCATGATCAAAAACAAACAACAAACGACACAACAATGAAAATTAAGTCCTAATGTTTTACGGGTTAGTGTTGAGTAGAAAAACGACAAAAAGTAAATAGTCATAAGCTTATTAAATTTTATATAGCAAATAAACGGTTATCAACCTGGGGCGTATCCCCTTAGGGAGGTGTGACAACATTTCTGAGGAGGCATAAACATTATTAAAAACTATATAACACAAAACGTTTTTACTATTATTTGTATTTTATCGAGTGTTATTGAGTAATTACGTTATCTTCTATTTCTGCATACTATAAATGTTGTCGTTTAACATTAAAAAATTAATTAAAGGTAAACAATGCCACACCTTTCACTAGTTTATACTTAATAGTAATAAGTTTATAATTTAATATTTAAAATGTTAATATAATATTAAAATACACTTCGAATTAAAAATTAAATATTGTAATAACATTTTTTCCCTCTACAAATAGATTCATTAAATTTCAATTAACTGTTGATATAATATTATATAATGTAAAATAATATACATAATAATGATTGGTGCAACCATTATATTTCAATCTTGTAGTAGCAAAAGGAGCGTCACCTCATACAATAGTGTGCAAGTATGCTTGGACTTCAAAGGTTGAGAACCTATGTATTAAATGTTTTTTAAAAAAGGTGTATAGTTAAAAATTGGTATATTTGACTTTTACAAAAATAGAAGTATTGCATTTACTCATAAACGATAAAAGTAAACAATATATAGTAAAGTAAGATTTTAAGAACTTAATGCAAGATACACCAAAAGAAATTACTAAGATGTAAAAGATCGGAAATATTTGAAACAACATTAAGTTGTTATATTAACTATTAGTTATTACTCATGATTATTATTACTATTATAATTTATAAACATTGCAGGAATTTAAAATATTTTATTTACTTTCATATTTTTAAGTCAAAAGTTTGGACTGAAGAAGATAAATATATATACATAGGTACATAAATAGATTAAAATTAATGTAGGGTAAAATAACGAAACGTGTATGCTGTATGTTAAAATATAATGCGAAAAAGTATTAAAGCATAGTTTTTTTTTAAATAATTAGACTCTTATTTAGATTTATAAAAGTAGAAGAAAAATGTATGTTGTAAGCAAGTAGGTACTCGGGTGTATTATTTTTAGTTATACTGTAATAATATACTTAATATGATATAGTTGATTGTTAACGTATGTAGTAATGGTGTAATGATTAGTAGGGAACGGATTTTAATGCAAATTGCATTTTTTTCTGAATGCCCGAAAATATTGTTTTCCAAGCACAAAGTTTACTTCATACATCAATGAATTAAAAAAAATAACTTTTATTTTGCATTTGTTGACATTTTTAGAGCATTTTTATATTTTTTAATAATTTTTAAATAAGAATGGATGGATTTGATTAAAATTTAGTTAAAAATCATTCATACTCGTATTTATGAATTAAATTCATTTGAAATACTAAGTAAAAGTAAAGTATAACCAATGTATTTATCTAATTTGTTTATTCATTTTTTGGAAATAATTTTCAGGTAAAAGATAAATGAAGATGAATAATTAATAAGACTACGAATTTACAACAATAAAACAAATTTTTCAATGTTAAAAATAATTTTTAGAGCACTTTTTTAGTGCATTTTAAAAAAAAAGTCTGTTCCGAGTGCATTAATACGTATTTTTTTAAGGCATTTCTCTTATTTTTAAGAGCATTTAAATTCATTCTTTAGTGATTAGTGAACAAGCTAAATACTTTATTTTTGGTTTTATAACAATAAATTGTAAATTTTTTGTACAGGCATATTATTTATAAATAAATAAATTATATATTCATTGTTCGTAGAATAAATTTGTTCTTATCACAGGGTCGATAATCAATTTTAAGTATTTATTGAAAAATTAACTAAGCTATATTTTATGTTTTTTTTTTTTTTTTTTTTAAAATGATATTTATAACTACATAATGACTTATAAATTAACTGATCATTAAATTTTCATAAAATCGTAATTCATATTGTTGTCTAAAATGTAGGCAAATATCCATCACTATTCCTTCAAAAAATTCAAATTCAAAAGAAATGTAGGATTTTATTTGTTTATTATTTTTATTCAAACTTTACATTAAATGACTGAATAAGTCTATGTAAAAACCTAATTTAAATGAAGTCAAGACATGCGATTATGTCGTACTAATTTGTTATACACATATAAATAAAAATGTACGTACTCAATAGAGTGTTCTGAAGTCTTTAACAATCAAAACCATTCTCGAATATTACAATAAGAAGAGTCTCACTCAGCCATCACTAACCTTTATTTGGCATTCCATAGTCAATAAGAATACCTACTAACTGTGAAGGCACAATGTTTTACTTTTATTATAAACAAAAATTGATGATTATAAAAAAAATCTTAGTGATTGATAGGTGTATATGTACTCAATTTTTTTCTCCGTATAATCGTTTTCAAATATAACGTAAAATATTATAAAAATAATATTATAATTTTATATTTTATTTATATAATTTTTATTTAATATATATTTGTATTTTTTTATTTTTATAATAACTAAATATTAAATGCATTTAAAACGCATATTGTTAATTTCATAAACGTCTATGATTTAACCCTAGAGAAAATGTATTTATAATGGATAATAATGTTCATGAAAAAATAAACAAATACATTTCGTCATATTTTTCACTCGTCAATAATTATTTAATATACATAAGTAGAATCATTAAAATCAATTTATGTTTACTATTTATATATAATGTATGAAGCCTTTGTGTTATATATTTGTTTTGCTAGTTATTTTAAACAATGGAATAATATGATTAATTAATTAAAATATTTGATAAGCTTTTTGGTTTGTACGAATGAGAGATGATTTGAGAATATTGATATTCAAAGATAATATACATATAATATAATAAGGAAAAAGCTATAGTATTTTTGTGTAAGTGCAAAAAATGTTTCTTTTTGTGAAAATGTACATAATGGAATTTTCTGAAGAAAATCATTCTGTTATAGACATCCAATTAATTCGAAAAACTTTGTTTACTATTTTCAAAAAGATAAATAATATTTTTGGACGTAATTTCACGATTTACTCAACTGGTTACATTTCCATATAAATTACATTTTATAAGTATATAATAATAAACGGTCAGAGAATATATTTAATCTCCGAGTTGATATAACTTTAGCACTGATAGCATCACACATAGGTTTCATCTAATTAAATCATTTGCATATGTAATAAACAATTGAAAATGTTGATATTGGATACGAAAAAATGTTATTTTACGAATTACCTTTATAAGTGTAGGTTATGCCAAGTTTAAAATAATGACCGCAGTTAAAAATATGAGACTAAACGGATGTTGTTCTAAATTCGCTGACAACCCATAAAATAGACGTAATGGGCGTCGTATCTTCGTAGGGACTTAACTTTGACAAGACACATCTGGCGATGCCCGTGTATAAGAAAATAATCAATGTTAATTTTTTCTTTTTATGCAAACCTCTAATAGTACGTAATAGACTGAGCTCTATATTATTTAAAATTAAAACATTTTATTATTCTATACTATATATTTTAAAGTCTAAATTAATTAAATTTTTACCTATCATTTTTTAGTAAAATATAAATGTAATCAAAAAAGGTGACTTAAAATAATTATACATGTTACATTATTATAATATGCATTTGTTTTAGTTTGATTCTGTAATAAAATATGTTTCAATTTATATTTCAGATAAAATTATTGATATGTTTAATTTATTTATAAATATCGATATAATATTTTTATCTAACATTTTACAATAATTGATTTGAATGTAATATTGTTGCTTAGTGCTACAAAGACTTACATATAAGTAAATTATATGTTATATTTACGACTAATAAGTATTTAATTATTTTAATGAGCTGTAAAACTTTTAAATGTATTATTATTATTATTTTTTCTTAATATTTTTATTTATAAAAGTTAATAATATAATATCTTGATAAATTGCAATAGAAAATTATTTCTTATAATAATTAATGACGTCACATGAAGTTTGTAGGAAGTAAAAAAAAAAGCGTTCTAATGTTTATTAGCATACATTTAATTAATTTCGTAATTTATTTTATAAACATAATATTTTTAATGATTAGAGATATTTCCATTTTCACATAAGCATTATTAGTTGGCAAAAGGTTATATTTTATTTGATAAATCTTATTTAATATGTATTCTAAGACGATTTTTAATAAACATTTTTAAATGTAAAATAATTCATTCAGTTTTAATCGAATTTGATCAAATTAAAGACATAGTGTTTTTATTATTCAATATTGTGTTTTAATGATAATAATTTTTAGCTACTAGTCATAATATATTGTACATTATGTTTTTACTTTGAATTTAATATTTTTTTACAATCCCATTTAGGTATCATGTTAAACAAATAATTATTAACTTTATTTGTATTATCTGTACTGTGTGTATTAGGGATGTAACGTATATTCGAATAATCAAATATGATCAGTTTTACCGTAAATGATTCGAATACTCGAATATTCGAACATTTGATTATTAGTATTCGACACTACATTCCCTATTTCCTACCATTGCTTTACTTTTAAAAACTACTTGCTAATGATATTAATAATAATAATACACAAAACACATAAGCCATTTAATATTATTATTAAATGTTTTATGGGGAATTACACGAAAACGTAAACGAATTATTTTCGTTACGTATTGCAGTGTAGTATCGAATACTGATATTTGAATATTTGAATTGTTTATGGTAGAACTATTCGAATTCGAGAATTTGAATACTCGAATATTCGAATATTTCCCATCACTCGTGGATATATAATAATTTTTTAATAAATTAGTTGCGAATTACATACCTAATTTAGATTGTGACGATTAATGGCAAAGTAAAACAAATTTTAAAATATAATTTAAAATTTAATTATAAGTTTTAAAGCTTTACTATTATGTAGATAAGATTTAAGAAATCATAATTATTCTTATATAAAGGTAATTATTTATTTTATCACTAATATTTCTATACATTCATAGATTTAAAAGTGAATAAAAATAAAGTAAAAAAAAAATAAATCGATTAACTGTTGTTATTTTAATACTATATTATATAAGTGTACTAGAATGACTATAAATGGAATAGACTTAAAGCATTATGAATGCAAAAATCTTATTTATAAAATAAGCTTTTGTAAAGCACAAATCATACTATTTAATACTTAAGCATCACATATAATTGAAAATATAATTTATCATGTTATATCAAACGAAACAGTAAATACGAGTATAAAAATCATACGTTTTTGGTATTATTGTAAACGTATTTGATGTTAATAGGAAACTTATTATGAATATCTTATTTATTTATTTGGAATCGAAATTCAGTTCTATTGAAATGTAAACTGGTGCGGATCCAAAAAGAGTAAAAAGCTACTCCAAAAATAAGATTGTTTTATAAAATTGTTATTGCTTTATATTTTTTATAATTCATTATGAGTACTTATTTATAATATTTATAGTATTTATTATTTATGTGATTTAAACCTTATTTACCGTGAAACTTTCACTGTAGTCAACTTTTTAAGTGTCACTCCCATGAAATCTTTTTGGAATCATGCCTCGCTTTAACTATACTTCACAATAGTTTTATTCGTATTATTCTTGGTTAAGTACAGAAATAATTAGTGTAAGGGACTTATAAAAATGTATAAATTTATAATTGAAATTGATATTTTTCCAGAAAAGCTAAATATAAATAACATTGACATATCAAAATTAATAATTCAATATTGTTATTATTGATAACTTCACCAGCCGCCAATTCATTAATTTTTGATATTTTATTTTGAAAATTCAAGATATTAAGCTATGTGTTTTTAATATTGAATCGATTTAGATCATTATAAAAATAATAAAATATTTGAAGTAAAATACATCGAAATAAATTAGAAAATCAGTAACGAAAATTGAAAAAACCCTATGGAGTATCTCGGGAGCACAAAGCTTTAATTATTACTCATAATTATTTATCCACGAAAAATTGTAGGTAGAAGTGTGCATATGTAATTTACTAGTCTGTGTATTTTTAACAATTAAATATAATCGTTTTTTTCGTAGACATTTTATTCAAGTTCGTAACAATTAATTCCACGGGTTTGAAATGTCGTGTGTATTCTTCCTATACAATGTTTTTCATTCAACGATTGAAAAATTATTTTTTTGTAAATATACACGTACTTTCTGTTATAAAATTATTTTTTTTTTACAATAAGTTAACAAATTCAACATCGATTTATCTGTAGTGATGACGTTTCCTGGACGATGAGTTGAGGTATTATACGAGTATAGGTCAAGTGATTTGCCCACAAATCAAATAAATTAATGATACTTTACGGCACTTTAAATCACTGTGCTATATTTTATATGTAAATAAATTAATAATGAAATGTAAGTGTATACAAATAATATTAAATCACTGAGGAGGCGGAGGGTGTATTCAACAGAAAAATACTGTACGTGATCGTAACGGTTAGGGTTAGGGATAATCATGACTGCAGGATTGTGATATACTAAATATATTAAAAATGCATGGTGTTTTAAAAATTATTTATATTTTTTATGGTTATTCTGAAGTTTCCGGTATTGAAAAAATCAAGTGTAATAATTAAATTTTCAAGTTTAATGTCACATCTTAACATAATAATAAACTAGCTCTAACTATAATAGAATATGGTTAGACGATTTTAATAATTAGGTCCAACATCAATATCAGTTGGACTTATATATTATTATACTACTAAATCTCATATTAATTATTTTTAGTATAAGTAAATAAGTTATAACTTATACTTAACAGTGTGGTGAGCTGAGTAGGTAACCGTCTTTCTCTTAGAGAAATGAGCTCTACAGCCAAACATTATTTCTCATTAGAGAGGTAGAACTTACATTGAGTTTTTAAAATTTAATCAGTTCAAATAATTTACCAATGGTAGGTCAATTTTTCGTAATTATATTTTATTAACTTACAACCTTAATTTACCCTCATTAGCTTAATTTGTGTCCGGAATAAGGAAGAACCTAGTTATGTTTTTAAATTAATTATTATACTTTCAATGAACCACTCATAGTAATACATGAAAATAAATCACTTAATATTGTTGAAATCAATCAAATATATTGTTTAAGTAATAGATAAAAAAATCTAGTTATATTAAATTAAAAAGTATTCCCTTAAAGTATATATTTAATAATATAATTTAAAAAAAATTATAAATTGATATAATAATTATTATTAATTAAAACAACTAATTTATTACAATTCCATGTGTTTAACGATTCAATATAAAAAATTATACATTACTAGCTGAACCCTTGCATTTAGTAGCCCGTAAAAATCTTACCTCTTATATGTTTCAAACTGTGTAATAATTCGTTAATAATTTATTCCGCACTAATTATTATTATTAAGATAAATAAAATATAAATAATAAATTATTAAAATTTCCATCGTAAATATCAAAATGTCTGATTGAGCACCACCCAGGGTTACTATCACTTTTTAACTTAGCCTATCTTATGCCAGTAGGTCTAATATATCTCTGTACCAAATTATATATAATACTATGTTGTTGATTTCGATTCCATCGATTCTGTTCAACTTCATTCCATATTTCGCGTTGCTCGTCAGTTTGACTTGCTCTTCTATATTTTTGACTCACAGAATTACGAGTTCTGCGACTTAAGTTTATACGTCTAATTGCTAACATTTTAAAAAAAAAAACATACCAAAACTCATTTAAAATGATTAACACTTATCAATAAACTTACTGTACCGTAGAATTTTGACGGATGCATCTGATTTATACGAAAAACTGTAATTACGTAATTCGGTAACCAAGGAAATACATATGTATATTTATACACGCCGATAAAAAACACACACAAAAAAAAAAAGTAAGGTTGCAGTTAGCTTTACAGGTATACAATTTACACGGTTATATTAGTTTTTAATTTTCCGTGCAACTTTTTTTATTTTTTTTTTGTGTCCGTGAAGTTGGCCGCGCAAAGTTGGCCCTCAAAGCAAAAATTTGGTTTATTATTAGTAAGCCATTAATAAGAATTAGTAAGCATAAATTCAGAATTTGTAAGTACAACCCACACCAATTATCCCTAAAACTAAATTTCCGACTAACTTCCCGGCAGCCGGAATATTATTGACTTTTAAAGTTTTTTTTTTAATATTTAGTAAGTAATTAATAAGTATTTTTAAGCACAATTTCCAAATTTGTAAGTCAAAATTTACTCGATTATCCCAAAAAGTTTGCCAGTCGGAAATTTTTGAATTTTAAAGTTTTTTTTTTTCAATGTTTAGTAAGTAATTATTAAGTATTTGTAAGCCACCAACCAAAGCTTTTAAGCGTGTACTTTCAAAGTTCTGTCCAACAAAAGTTATTAAAATTGTATTGGGAATATGTATCATTAAATCTTTATTATTAAATCATATGTATTGGGACAAAGCAGTATGGTAAATAGATACCAATGATTTCACATAATTATTTTTTTATAACATAAAAATAATTATGATTTAAAATTGTCATAAAATTTTAATATTTTTTAAATTCAATTTAATAGGGTAGATCTAATGGGCAAACTCTCATTTGTCACAATCAATCTATAACTGATCACTAACCTCAACCATTATATTATATTCGGTGTCACACTTTCGGAATTTTAATACTTCATCGAACGAATTTTTTATAATTATTTCTAATTAATCAAAGTTTTCTAATAGCAAGGTAAATATCTTTATTTTATTGCACCACACAATATTACAATCAATGTGTATGACTCTGTAGCACTTTCTAGGCTAAATGTATAATGTATATAATGTATATTACATGTATATATAATGTATAATGTAAAATGTATAGCAGATAATAGTGATTCAACTGATATTTATAATATTACGATTATAATTGGTGTGGGTTGTACTTACAAATTCTGAATTTATGCTTACTAATTCTTACTAATGGCTTACTAATTTAAACTAAATTTTTGCTTTGAGGGCTAACTTTGCGCGTCCAACTTCACGGACATTTTTTTTTTTTTACATAAGAACCTTATCCTGGCAATAACGAACAATTAAAAAAAAAGCCTAGCCGTTCCCAATTGATGAATTGTTAAATATTTTTGGCTCCATTTATATATATAAATATATAAATAATATTATCGCACATAATATTTGAAAGCAGGCATTATAAAAATACTTATAAGTAATGATGGAAAAAACTTTCAGAAAATATATTAAGAATACAGGCACTGTCGTAAAATATACATAAGAATTTAATCATTGAATGCAAAAACGGTACATGTTCATGATTTTCATTAAGTCACATTTTTAAAGATTTTCGTCAAGGTTTGATAAATATATCAAATATCAGATTAATTTTTCTTCTGTGCAAACGATGCACATGTCCAGTTCACAGGTACATTATAAATGTTAAATGTTCTAGACATATGACTATTTTGTCCAGAATAGTTATTATATAAGAATAACTAAATGCAAGAATGGCACATGGCCACATTTCATAAATTATTCAGGAGAAACAAAAAACTTAATATCTCTGGAAAAAAGTAATAAAATGAATTTCTTTCAACATTTTCTATGTATCATAAGTATTGTTTTTGTACTTTCAATTTTTACAAATTACAATTTTTTCAAAAAGGACACATTTCTAAGGATTTAAAAACGTTGTATGACAAGTAATTTTATAGAATTTTATAGCATTTTTTCAGAATCTTACATATCATTGTAATTTCTATAATATTTTCAATTTTTCCTTCAATATTTTACAGAGATATTTAGTTATTAATTATAAGCTAAGATATTATACAATATATATTATAAGTTATTATTATCAAGTCGCGATGTAAAGTTTTTTCTCTCTCTTGTTTTAATTTATGAAATGTGGACATGTGCCCTTCTTGCATTTAGTGATTCAATTATTAAATGACGTGTGCCTTTGTGTATGCGTAACGCCAATATTCTCGTGTATTCCAGTTAAATATACAATGATAAATGAACAAAACGTTTTGAAAATGACAAGAATAAATATATTTTTTTGGGTAAAATATAAGAACTGTTCGCTACTGCAATAAGATTTATAGTCTGCGCAGCAGACGAATGAACGGAGTCACACGTATGACGGCGGGTTGATGTGCGTGCGGACGGGGAAGACTTTTTTTCTTATTATTTATTTATTTAGGCTCCAAAAAGACCCACGTAGGTACTTGCAGCAGGCCTGTATTTATACCTATTAAAACATAATAAATGTGCGATGAGCCGGCCGTCAACTAGGTGTCATATTCTTAAACGGCATCTCAGCTGCTGCCCGGGTACGATGACGTCCGAAGACAAATAACAAAAATAATAGTTATAAAATGCCACCGAATGTTCACGGGTCGCGACTAAGGGTTCGAAGTGCATATATAATACGTAGCAGGTCTACGGCGTATAAAGAAACAGGGTAGTGCTCATAACGAGTCAAGTTTTTAAGAAATGATGATCGATGCACTATGACTACATATATTATAGTTTCAATGTCCGTTTTTTTTTCATCTCGCGAAATTCGTTGTACCGGGAATGCGGCTGTTCTATATCAACGATTTCAATACATGTACTTGGTATAAAAATATAAATCATAATATTCTGCATATTATTCTGCGGGGAAGTTGAAAAAATAATTCACTTTAAAAACTACCATTTTTTAATTATACTGTTATCCAATATTGAAACGCATATAGGTATTTATAATAATAGTAAATAGTAAAATAAAAGTGTTTAAACCTTTAAGTATTTTCACAATTCATAGTAGTTAATTATTACACATTATAGGTATATTGTTATAAATATTATTTCATACTTCTTGTTTCACAATTTTTAGTAAAATAGTTTTAAAAACAGATTTTTATTCATACGAACATGCATTTCATAGTGAAAGATATGTTTATTTATTTATATCTTTATTGCAACTATGAAACAATAAATATACAAATTATAATACCACTTCATAATATTTTTAGCCCCAAGGGGAGGAGTGGAATTCAAACCCTTCCCACTGTAGGTAAACCACTGATTATGCATGTGGGCTGTGATCGTGTTGATTATTTACAAGCGTGTAAACAAATTGCGATCTGCTTTGAACTGATTACATTTTTGTTTACTTGTTACATCATAATCCACTGATGTTTGTGATATACTTTGTAATTTGACCAGCGTATAAACCGTTTACTTTGTACGTACAACTATGTACCTATGTGATATTATACTGTGTTCGAACCGGACAAACTCTACAGGTCAAAGAACGAAGGGTGTATCTATAATATGCGAACATTGCTTTTTATAGTAATAAAACATAATATCTACATAGACTGCATATAAATCATAAATTACACGACAATGAAGCATACAGATACGAAATTATAATTTATGTATTTTTACTAATAAAAGGTATTGTTACAGTTTTCCCGTATGTCCCTATTTATTTTTATTTTGAAGCCAGGTACGACTATAGTTAAAAAAATGTGATTTGACTTGAAAAAATGTAACAGGTATATGTATATTTACGTGTACAATGATGACAAATAATAACATTAAATTTGAATCAATCAAAAATTAATTTATGAATAACTCGCGAAAGGCAATTAGAATTTTTCATTTAATTCTTACGATTCATTTAGTAAACGTTTTTTATAAAAAAAAATTCTTAAACATTTGAATATATTTGAGTACCAACAAACAGCGTTAGAGTTTCATAAAGTTTTATAAATCATAAGAAAAAATAAATGACTAACATTACATGGAAATTTAGTAAATTGATGTATAATTATATATAAGCTAAAATTTAAACACTTTTTGTTTTATAATTGTTATTAAATACAAGTTTTATAAAAATTATACACATAATAGTTCTATCGTTTAAATATATTTTTGCAATGTAATTTTGTCAGTTCATTTTTTTTTTTGTGTATCCGTTTTATCACGTTTTCCATTGGTATGCTTACATTTGTTTTACGACATAATTTTGTAGGGGGCCCTTCTGCATACGGTTAACACAAACATGCTGACAAAAATAAACTTGTCTAATCTCGGGGTTGATATCTATTTAAAACGAATGATATCCTCCTCTAACCGTGTGCTATTGGTAGTCGATTTTTAAGGAACCTATTGAAGCTCCACCCATTACGTTAAATCAGAAACATCTTATTTTTAGTTGTAAGAGTCTCTTTTAAACGTTACGAATTACTTTAATTTTACTCTTGGATGCTGACCGGGAAATTCATTGTAAGTCAACTTTATTATATTTTTAATTTATTCTACAATAACATTATTTAAATATTTATATTTATATATTGTTTTCATTAATTATGCATTCATTTTAAACAGTAATAATTTAATGTTTACATAACTGTTTTAAAATTATTTTGATAATATTTGAACAGAAAACTTATTGCATTAATATTTTAAAAATATTTCAATAAAGCACTAAAACAGCATACACATTGTAAAACATTTAAAATACTATATTTATTTTATTATTACGTTTTCTTCTCGGATTATATTAATTTTATTTTAATATACTCCTGATATATATTCATAAAAACAAAAATTTGTTTTTTTTATTAAAATTCTTATTTAAAAATGTATAATATAAAGAAATAATGTGATTTTTTCATTGTTTAAGTAAATAAACGAAATAGTCTCTAATTTCGCTATTTGTTGTTAAAGTTACCATTGATTAAAAAAAATGTATTTTGTAAGAAATTTGCAAGAGTTGAATAGGGAGTTAGTTTTGTAAAATTTGCACAAAATTAGTGATGATTGGAATTAAATATTAGTTATAAAAACATAAAATGCAATATTTACTTTTTCTAATATATCTACATAAGTATTAATATTTAAGTACCTATTTTTTTCAAATTACAAAATATATCTTAACACTGTGTAGGATCATAATAGTTTTATGATTTAAAATTATTTCTTGTATTAATTCTAGCCTAATAAATTGTCAATATTATTATAAAAATGTTAGTCATTAAGTAATAAATAAATATATGAATATATTTTTTTAAGTAAAATTTGGCAATATTAAAAAGTCTTTGAATTTATTTCTTATGAAATATGACATAAACAAAAATAAATAATTAATGCCTCTGTTATTTATATTTATACTAAGACACGTATTATTTTTAAATTTAAATTCCGAGCATAAGACGTATATACGTATAAGGACAATATTAATAATTTATTACATAACTAATCAAACGGTGTTTTGTGTTTAAACTTTGTTCAAATAAACTTGTAGATTTTTCATGTATTTTTCTATTGATATTCAGTTTTATCAGCATAAATATGATATTTTATATGTATTGAAGATTACAGTGCTCATATTTTCTATTGTTATTGTAGTTATAGACAGGGACTGAAACTGAACTGAAAATAACTGGTTCTGGAATAGAATCCTTGACCAAATTTTTGATTGATTATAGTAATGACTATACAAACTATTTATTTTTGTTTTAGTTCTAACAATGATCAAACATCACAGTTGACAGCTTCAGAAAAAATAGTATCATATCAAACAAATTTCTCACCAAAATTAAAATGAATTATAAAAGTTATTTTTGCCTCTTATATAAATATTACCTATGTATTAATATAATATTTAAATAAATAAAATTTTATTTTGTTATTATTATTTTAACATAGAGCAACATTTTTTTTTTATATTTTAACTGCAGTAACATTTTTTAAAATTTGTCCTAAAAGATAAAACCAAAATTTAAGTATATTAAAATAACTTTAAGGGCTTATAATGAAGAATAAAACAAAAAAAAATATACTTTACATTAATTTAACTTGATAGCAAGATCTATATGAGTACCTACAATTTTTTTTTTATGATAATAATTTTATACTATTTTAATAAAATTAAAATTTTTTCAATATAAAAGTATAATATTTCATATTTAAATGCATATTCTATACTTTTTAAGTGATGTATAGATTTAATATATATTTCTAGCATAAACTAAAATAATTAGGTAATGTAATTGAACAACTAGAGTGGAGTAAAAATACAGAAAAATATTTAACATCTTAAGTCCTTTAGCTGTACTATAAGAGTTGATACATTTGGTATTTTGATACATAAAATTATGAATTTCTCATCGAAAAATGTTGTGTGTATATGTGTGTGTATGTGTGTGTGTGTATGTGTGTGTGTGCATGTTGACAATGAGAGATAGAAATTAAATTTATCACGAACAATTTAAAATGAACACTTCACCTTAACAAACGATTTAGAGGTGAAAACAAAGTTTTGCATAACTGTATTGCATACGTCGCATGCCGCAGTTTATAATATCGGATATACCAAACATGGCATGTAATATGGCCAACTATATAGTGCACGTTCCTGTGATTTTTATCTGTATTTATAGCGCATTTTATTTGTATATATTTATTCAATTAAGTCCCAAGCGTATATTGTAGCTGTTTAGCGTTTTATCAAACATTTTTAACAATATATAAACATTATTGTAGTCGAGTTCTAAACAACGAGTGTCAAAAAAAGAAATTAGCGTGGGTGCATTTTTATTTTATACTAGTTTAGTGCACTTCACCGGAAATCTATGTTTTTGTCACTGAAAAGTTTATTAAATATGAATAACCAATAAGTCTATTCATATTCATTTAATTTTTTATTTTAAATATCATTTTGGTTTGAAATCATTTAGATACTATAATGATGTATGTATTACAACGTTTGGATAATAAACATATGAAAATAAACATGTGTGATGTATACAGTGGCGTATATTGATGTCCTTGCACCCCTGACAAACTAAGAATAAATACGTTTTTATCAATAAAAATTTAAAGTGATAATATTTTTTTAATTATTAATTTTACTAATTTTTTTATAGAATACAATTCATATTTATTATTTATTATTATAGTGAAGACTTTAAATGTAAATAATTTGTTTTTCTCGCTTTAAGACTAGCAAATTCGTCGGTAATATGAAATTCCTAACATTATTCCCATGTGAAATTTTAAATTATTAAATTCTCATGTAGTATGTACAATTAGACAAAATCTGCATTTTTCAAAAAGTATAACAGAAGTTTTGGTGGTAGAATTAATATACTAAATAATTTTGCGCCTCTGGTGTAGGCATAGTTCGCCATCTCTGCCACTCTATGCCACTGAATTTATGTGCATCTTACAATACCAAGTCGATATACTTACATAAAATTAAAACTAAAAATAATCTCCGACGAAAATTTATGCTTGGAAACGTTTTTTGAGTGATTAGGATAGGTCAAAGGCACCAAACTTTTAAAATAAATAAGCCAGTTTTTCTACTAACACCCAAATATATACAGATGTGATAGCAATTAAAAAACGAATTAATGATTAAAGTAGTACCAACTGCAGGCACACTCCGAATAAGTCAAATGCACATATTATTATATATTAGTAAAGCGTTTTTTACCATATTTATACAAAAATATAACGTAGACACAACTAATATTAAGACACCATCAAAGTGTCGGGACAATAATATAAAAATAAATTTTCCTCTTGGTTAGGATCTAATTGAGATATTGACGCATTTGATTTTTTTTATGAATGTATGTGTTTTGTAATAAGGCGAGGTGTAATTAAATGTATTGTCTATAACAGAGATTCCCAAACTGTGGGTCGCGACCCAAAATTGGGTCGCAATTATATTTTTGGTGGGTCACGCTATATTTTTATATTAAAAATAAATATATATTTTTTGTTGTAAGCAACTGGTTCACTAAAAATAATAGGTCATTCATTGATATTGTGGGTCGCCAAATTTTGAAAAATTCCCAAAATGGGTCGTATAATAAAAAGTTTAGGAACCTCTGGTCTATAAGCTTATAAACTGATGACCAAATAATGTATTTCATATTTTGCCAACATACATTTGTATGTGGGTTTGCATGCATATATATTTATATATTATATATATTATACTACATACAATTTTCCAAATATTACATATATTTTATTGTGTATACTATCTTTATCAAAGCAATTGATTCAAATTAAAAGGAAGCCAAACCCGCATGTGTAGTCTCATTATAAGCGTAATACAACATGGCTATAGTCTGCGTTCATTCAATAGAACCGATTTAGTACGTTCATAATTAGCTAAAAATTTAAATATCGTAAAAAAACCCGACATATCTACAAACACGAATAATATTCTTACCTTTAATTGTTTGATAATGTGCCAGTTTACTAAAGTTTAAGTTAACACAAATTGGTTCTATCGAATATATATTTACCTTATAGCACGTTTGTGAAACAGAGATAATACCTAGCTATACATCTTCTTAAAGATATCAAACAAGTACCTAGATAATTCCAGTGTTGTATGGTATTGTAGAATTTACACACTCATAATTAATGCTCGTTAAATTGAAACGTTGATTTTTGTATCGTTGTGCTTATTTGTAATTTTCGTCGTATTATATTTTGTTATTATGTTACATATATCAACTATTATATTTCTATGCAAATGAAACATTAATATTTTGGTAATTTACGACTAATTTATAATCATTAAGTAAAACGCTTACAACTATTTGTGTAAAGAAGGAGTAATAATCGATTAGTTTATAACGTTTAATACATTGCGTGTTTAATATAATGAATCAAAGATAAGATCTTTAAGTATCTATTATGTAGGTAAGTGTTAGACTGTGTAGTTATTCCTGTAACAGGCAGTTTGTTAGGGGCATATTTGCTTTTAAAATACTATAAGCAATACTGCTTAAAGTTTTACCATCTCGCGATGTGTACACATAATATGTAATATGTTTGTTCTACCGTAAATAATTATTAAAAGTTTCTTCTACATTTATGCAAATGTGTTATTACTTATTATGAATGCAGCAACACTTGTTGTTTTACACGCATTAAAACAGTGCTGTAATTTCTGATATTGATTTTTAAAAATGTTGCCTTGGATATTAATTTTATACTTGCACATATATAATATGTGTATACGAGTATAATACTTTACATTATAATCCTATTATGCTAAAATCATAGTAAAATTTGTTGATTTTACTTAAGAGTCATTTTAATGTTAAAATCCGTTTTAGATCATTTAAACGTATTGTCTTATAACGGAATACGTGTATAGTATAAAGGATAAAATATTATCTTTTGTTATCAACGTTAATTTTCGTGGAATTTGATAATATACAATTAAGTTATTCTATTTTATCTTTTAATGCTGCCCTTTTAAATATATTATAGATGAGCAAAAAAACAAATTGGCAAAATTTTCACGTTTTCACGTTTCAATAACATTTTACATAGGTACAGTTTTATAACAACGTAATATAATGTTACGAACGTGTTTTTAAAGATACTAAAATGAGACTTTTTTTTTTTGTTTCATAAATGCCGTATATATTCAGGTATTAATGATATTGTAGATATTATGATAATATGTAGGAGTGAAAAAGGAAATGAAAAATGTATTCATCGTTAATTACTTTAAAATGCACACGATGTAGTGAGCTTATGCGGTTAAAATTAATTTATAAACAAATCGCGGACAGGTTAGGTTAAGTAAAAAAATAATACAACGAAGAAACGTTTGTAGAAAAAAAAAACTAAGTAACAATAATTATAAAATTTGAGATTTTTTATCCTGGAAAATTGTAAAATATATTGCACTATATGTTAAAAACCATGAGGCACTTGCACTTGACAAACAACATAAATGATATACTACGTGAAGTTCTGGATTTAAACTTACTATAACTGTTTTTTATACGGGAATTAATTTTAATTCGCAAAGTTTAATAGTAATTTATCTAGCGGAGGGAAGAAATCCTAATTATATATTATTATTTACAAAATCATGGAAATACGCGTGAATTGGCCGCGTGTGCCTACCAACTACGTTCAATATAACTACGTGATTAATGTACAGCGTATTTAAGACCTAATTTCATGGGCGAGAGCAGAGGAGAAGTGATTATTTTGGGATTATTTGTCACCTGGATCAGTTTGCTCTCAAACATTTTCAATAGGCCCGTCAACAGAGGGTTGTTCGTCAAGCCATAAAATTCTTAAGTTTTTATTTTTCCCTTAATGTATTGAAAGTTTTGTTTTTACTGTTTTTGATTGCTGTTTATAAATCGTTATAACGGTTACTTTTACGTAATAAAAATAATATCGTTATCGTCATCGTTACAGATGTGACATGGGCAGACGTAAACCGGACTGGTGGTCGGAACAACAGCAACAGCAGGAGCAGCAGGAGCAGCAGGACTTGCAAGACGATGGATGTCCGAGAAACGCGGCCAACGCGAGGGAAAGGGCTCGGATGCGAGTGTTGAGTAAGGCGTTCAGTCGGCTAAAAACTACGCTGCCGTGGGTGCCAGCCGATACCAAGCTGTCTAAGCTGGACACTCTTCGGTTGGCCACCACGTACATAGCCCACCTGAGCTCGTTGCTCACGGCTTCCGATCAGTCGATCGCAGACTCAGTGCACACGTCAGCTACTCCGGACACGGTCAACTCGTCGCGTCCGCAAAACTTCGCAATGGTAATGTTGTAATATCACAGCGCCATTTTAAACGCTAAAATATGCAAGTATTTTTCACTGTGTTTGTCCGATTTTTTTCGACGTTTCTTTAAATGTTTTTTTATTTTTATGAAACGGCTAATGATTATACTATAGTGGTCAAATATTGCCGCACGCGCTGACTCGTATAGTAACTGCGTAATGTTAACGATGTTCCGACTCGCGTCACGTCGTTCAATTTATTCACAATATTAAATACGTATTGTTTGGAATCGTTTAACATGATCTTAAAATTTATTTTTTTTCGACATCGCTGTTTCTGTGCTAATTCGTCTGTAATGACTCTAACATAGGCCATTTAGGTCTAATGCATACCGACAGCAGTGCATTACAATACGTGCGTATAATATACATGCGTTAAATTATAAACATAATAACCCCTAAATAATGAAGCAAGCAAGCAAGCATAATGTAGTGGTTTTACACAAAGCGATTCCGTTAGAATAGACTGGGTAAATCGTGTTTGTATAATATCATATACCTAATTTATATAATATCCCGAAGAATAAAGTATTTGACGGACGTTTGTGAAGTTGCCCCCCCACTTTTTCCAATCGGATCCGGACCTGTCCTCAAATTTAGTCACCTTTTAGTAACTAATTGTAACCGATACCAAACAATTTGTAACCAAACAGTTTTCGAGAAAACTTAACTTTCATTTCGGGAGGGCTAACATTTTAATATCGCTTATTGGACACAGGAAAAATAAAAATTATATCTTTTATTCTATATAAGGTATGTGGCAGTTTAAAAGTAAAAACATAAATCTGATCACGGTAACGGTGATGCATATGTAGCATAGATATTAAATTTATTTTTTAACTATTAACTGAATTTTACCAACATCTTGGTATATTGTTTCCGTTAAATCAATTGTTGGGTTATGTATACAGTGAAATTTGTAAATGCATTTCAAGCGTGCGCTTGAACGTAATAATACAATGATTAATTAAACATTTTTACACTCTATACGCGTGGTATAATTACACAATTCTTAAAAAAAAATAATAAATAAATAAAATAATTATACGTTACGCTCCGTAAGGATATTTCAAGTTTTGAAATATGACTTGGTAGTCGCTTTGCGAACTGCAGGACGTCACCGCTGCCCGAGTTGTAATTAATCGTAGATAGCATAGTCATAAGCATTGTGATAAAATATGGAAGTGCATAACATTATCATAGCGAAATTAATGGTTTTTCATTTGTTCGGCGTCGAGTGGTATGTATGAGCACACCACGGACGTAGCGTTTCGATCGAGAGGAATAAATACGGTGTACTAGATAGGTAAATAAGTATATCATAATGCGTATAATGTACGACGCACGTGTGAAATTATATTTAAGTGTACATAATTAATAGTGTACAACTGCGGTCTACCTGAACACATGAAGGCATATCATCATGTTCATCGTCTTCGGGAGTGTATATACGCCAATTGTTCGAGTTAGTTAATGTTAATGTTAGTTAAGTTGTTTTAGTTAATCAAATCGTTAGTATGCATACAAATACAATACGCATGCGTGCGCGTTCGTTTCAATACATCCATGAGTGTTCATCAGAACCGAATCATGGGAAATAGCACACGGTATTTCCTCGGGCACTGATCGATTACTATAAATGTTTGCCCCCCCCTCTACTCCTTCCGGTTGAACGAGAAACCAAGTTGCAATCACGGAATACGAACTTATCACAGACACGTGTTTAAGTGCTAAACGACGATAGGGAAAAAATAAACGACTCTGTGTAAAAACCTGAAACACGATCGTTTTCGGCGTATAGACGGCAACATTTTATTTCGCATTATCTTTTTCTGTTTTTTGAAAACCTGATGAGACGGCACATACACGCTCTCATTTGGGGCTTAAGTGTAGTTTCCATTTGTCATATTTTACTTCTGAGACCACGTCCGTATGCCTTAAATCCGCGCGTCACTGATACACAGGGGAGGACTAAGGCCTTTGAGGATCGTGGGGGGGGGAAGGTATAAATTGTACAAACTATTAGTTTTCATAGCCATTGTAGTTTCAGTCGGGAACAGTCCCAGTTGTTTTATTTTTGTAAACTGTATTATTTCCTTCATTATTTGTTATCTGTTAAGGCCTCCATACACGTCAAACAAATTTGTGCAACCTCTGTTTTTGTGCAAATACGATGTTTGTACAAACTTTAGACACACACGTTCTAATGGCTTGTGCCAACTTCAGTTCAATTTTCGACTTTGTCAAAGTATATTCAGTGTATATTCTGCAAGAATATAATAATATGTCTGACACCGATGATACTTGTGTTGTGGTAGTGATTGTTTGTTTGACGGAAAAGAAAAAAGTAAAGCGAAAAAGAAAGCAGAGGATGTGGGTGAAGGAATGACTGAAGAAGAGGGATCAATTTAGCCATGATCGATTAGTAGCAGAGCTTAAAATAAGTTCAGCCGTTGATTATAGAAACTATCTACGAATGAATGCAGATAATTAATAATGAATATTACCTATTTCATACGTTTTTCCAATCGTCTTGAGGTTTTTGACGGCCGATGCTTGTCAAACACTACCATACACATACGACTAGAGTTATGAGCTAGGTAAATTTACCCGTTAAAATTTACGGGTAAAAGTAAATTTTCGTAAATTTTATCGAGTATTTTTTTACCAGGTAAATTTTTTTTACTGTTGAAAAAAATTGAGTGACCCCTCATTTTCAATGTTTTTACAAGCGGGATAAATTTTATCATAGATTATTATAAATACTAGTGTTTATAATCAACGGTTTTACCCAAAGCCAGTGTATCGAATACGTGAATACGTCAATAAAATGCAAACACTATATTTTAGTTTATTATCTATTTATACATTAATTTAAAAGTAAACACTGACCACCATATTCCCGTTCTGTCGTTACTTGTTCTATGTGACTGTTAGTTGTTACAACACACTTACAAAGTTATACATTTATGCTTGCACTGTATTAAACATGCAGGAATAAGCATGATTAATATTGTCGTTGTTTATTCCCTAGTTTTAAAATTAATTGTCGGTCATCACTTATCAGTGTTATTAGTGTTATTACGCCTTATTGCAATTTATATGAATTATATTTCTTATATAAATATATTTTTTGAAAATTATTTTATAATAACACAAGTCAATATAACAAAGATGAAACCAAAAGTAATAAAAAATAAATGCTACATAAAACATGGTGACAAGTATTTATGTAAATATTGTAACAAACCATACAAGGAAAATGTCACCAGAATAGCAATACATATAAAAAAAGAATATACAAAAGTACCGAAGTATACATTAGACAACTTTTCTTAAATAAATATTCTTCCAACATTTGAATAGTTCATAAAAATTTGAAGAAGGTAAGAAATTTAGTATTTAAGCATTATTTGAAAATCAAAAAAAAAAATTACACCTAAAATTTTGTTTTTCAAATTTTACCAATTTACTGAATTTTACGTAAATTTACCGAAAATTTTTTACGAGTAAATTCCACATCTCTACATACGACAGATTGTCAATCGTGAAGCGATATTTCGAACTCGACCGATTTGTTTCAAACCGTTGCGCAACTACTCAAACAACGCCATACGCGCTCAAAATGTTTGCACAAACACAGAGGTTGCGCGAATTTGTTTGACGTGTATGGGAGCCTTACGATTACGGTATGACCATAGGTGTGCATAGGTGGATGCCGGGGTTAGGTGGTTACTCGACTCGTACAAGATGAGCAGCACGGACGTCTACACCGTCAGATAATCGTCAGCGCCGCGGATTCGAGACACGGAGTTGGATGTAAAATATGACTAATGGAAACCGCGATTTACGCACTGCCACTAAAATGCGAAACTTGTTTTCCGCCTTTCGCAGAGGATAAACAAAGATGGCAAAAGTTGGGCGTTACAGGTACCCGCATCGATGCAATTACTTACATCTATGTTGACGGCGATGCAAATAATTGTTTCACGAGTGTTGTATACTCAAAAACCATTTGTGCCCAATGCGACTGGATTAGGACGCGTTTTAAAAACACAGCGTTCAAACGCCGAAAATGAAACATGCGCGTCTATAGGAGCATCGACCGCTGTCAAGTGCGTACGGCTCCGCGTTTCAGCGTATGCAGACCATTAATTTTCATTTTTCGGCGTTTTTAAAACGAGTACGCTAGTTTTTAAAATGCATGATAAAACAAGTTTTCTATAAGTCGAAACCGCCACGGGTGCGACATTTCTACAATTTTTGGACAAAACGTCATTTAATTCAACGATAAAAACCTTAACAGATTTATTCGTTACTTTATCAATTGATAGGGATTAGCCATCAATTAATATTTTTTAAAGATTATCTTATTTATCCTCTATGTTCTTCATTGATTTTCATCTCAAAATACTGTTTGAAGTTTTAAAGGTTTTCGTTTTCTAATTGCAAATGAGTTTACGTCGGTATTCCATTTATTTTATACCTAATAAAAATAATTTAGATTTTGAGTTTTATTTATTTATATTTATCATATTATAAGAAATATACCCGTTTAAATGCTTTATAAATAAAAACATTTAATAAAAAAAATATTTTTAGAATAAATATTGTTATTACTGAATCGGTAATTACGATATTTATTTACTGTTTAGCTGAAAAATAAAATCTTTTTACAATGTTGTTAGAAGAAATACATTCGATTTTAATTAATTTTTGTTTGTGAATAATTAACCATAAAATATATAATTTATTCATTTAACGATGTTATTATCGTTTTTAAATATTTTTAAACAAACGTTTAGTTTACTTTTTTTTTATTTTAGTCAACGGAAAATCATATTTTATAGAAATTAATTTTTCATAAAAATACTTAAATAATTAAAAAAATTAAAATTTTTTTTTTATGATTAAATTACTAATCAGTTGTAAAATAAAACTATATTAGTTTTGACCAAACCAAAAAAGTTATGTATTAAGATTAATACCTATCTAATCAATATTTATTTGAAAATGCATTTAGACAATATAGTTTGATCACAATAATATTTTGAAAATTAATAATGTAGTTCAGTTTTTTAATAAAATATTAAACAGATGATTGAGATCGAATAAACAAAATGAAATTATTATGGTAAACCATTTCATATTTCTCAATATAATTTTTCTACGCATTATTTTGTATATTTCAGCCATCTAATTTCTAAACTATACTTTACATTATTTGCTTGATCTAAATTAATATAATTAAAAAATTATTTAAGAACTTCTTATTTCACCGTTAGAAGTTTTCTAAACCGAATAAATAACAAAAATATATCCATTTTAAATAATTTAACAAACTTTACTGATTGAAACTTGTTAAAATATAAGAATACAGTGAACAATATTATACGTTGGTCGATGGATATATTATTTGTTTGATAACACTGCTGCAAAGCAAGGTAAATTGAAAAATGTATTTAATAACTAGACTGAATAAATAGCTAAATCAGTAAGAGTAATAAAAAAAAAAAAAATAATAAAACCGCTGCATATGAATAAATTATGACCCTAAATATCAATGTTAAATTTCCATTAAAGAATTTAATTAAGAATTTAATAATGTTTGTTAATGGAGTTTTTTCTATTCTTTATCGGTCAAAAGTTAAACAATTAATCTCATTTAATATTGCCGTGAGTGCGAATAGTTTGGTAAAAAATTGAAAATACATTTAATACATTATTTTGATTCTATTATCCGTGTAATTGGTAATGTGTACCCGGAACACTAGGAAGGTTTCGACATATATCAGAACGGTTTTATGATTTGTAATTTGCACAGAGATTTTGAATTTCATTAAAAACATTTCTACTAGCTGCGTGTCACTTTCTTATTTACATTTTATAAGGCACACACGTATCTCTAAATGTCATCACACGTGATCGTCGTGACATCCGTAACGGAAGATTTTGATTTGTTCTTTTGCATCGTCTACCCGAAAGCGACAATATACAGTAAAACTTTGCTTAGACGGAACTTCGGAAACCTTGGTGTTACGAAAAATTTGTTTGGTCCTGTTTCAAATTAAATATAATTTTATACCGTCAAGACGGAAACGGACACGTTTTTGTAATAAAATTTGATGAAAGCCCTCGCTAAAACGGAAATATAACATGATTTTCGTAAAAAAAGTTTATTTTCGTATTATCGATACCCATAGATAATCTATATATTTGTACGATGACATAACATTATTATGGTAATACAGATACAAAAAAAAATTAACATCCAATTTTTTTCAAAAAATATAATCATTATTTATGTATACTGGCTAAAAATAAGTATGTAATTTTTAATTTAATTCAGTTTTATTTTTTAAACCCTGTCAAGACGGAAACCCCGTTAACACGGAAAAATTGCATGGTTCCAAGCGATTCCGTATTATTGAGGTTTTACTGTATTAAGTAATAAATGGTCAACATTGTCGGCATGATTATAGCAACGGAATATCACACATGCATTGGGCGTGCAATTAAAAAGCAGTAATACGCGTTTATGTGTGAACGGTACATCGTGCGTTAGCCTATATTATGTTCCTGTGCACAAACATGTCTTTGAAAACAAGTCTTTCGGGGACGTTACAGTATTCAACTCAGCCATCGCATGTCATTAATTTCCGAATGAAAACGAGACGTGTGATTCACGATTTGTAAACGTTCACATTGATCGAGTAAACCTACACGGCAGCGTACATGATAAACACTTATTTATTGTACTTCTTCCTCTCACTCCCCCTTTTTTTTTTCTTTTTTCCGCCATCCGTTACGTCAATCAATCCCGTTTAACGATGTAGTTATATACATATTATATACACTCGTATATACTTGTGTGTGGGTGCACGCAGTAAAAACGACCCTTGCGGCCTATTTCACATGTGTGCATCATGGCTTCGAGTTTCGGGTCGATGGTTCATTTAGGATTTTTTTTTTTTCTAACGGTAGGATTACGATTATATCGAGTAATGATTCAAATAGAAAAAATGATAGCGGCTATCGTTCAATTTATGTAACACATGCATAATTATCGTAACAATGTCGTATCACTCCTGATGGTCCCGTCCATCCTGTATATGCTAATATTTCGGAGTTTTTAACCAGAGCTGATGTTGATTAAAAAAATACGTTTTTGTTTTTTATACATTTTGGTGAGTGTTATGCACTACGACGTATATATAACCATTCAATTTTTTGGTGGTTTTTTAAAAAAGTGGTTAGATATAGACTTTGGACGAAGAACTCAGGAACGCTCCTCAATTTTTGGTGACGTTAGTCCTCCCTCAACATTATTCCCATTTTAACCACTGAGTATAAATTATTTTTGTTAAACTCTCTTGGTATCTTAGGTGAATAATATTACATAATTGAAATACTAGGTACGAATGACTAAACCAACAAATAATTAAATGGTCGAACCTCTTCACTTTAATTTCCGGCTATCCTGAATATGTATTTTTCAAATAATTTTCGTCCGTTTGTGTGCATCAATCAACATGTTATCTGTCAATTTTAAATCATTGATGAATTTCTTTTAGATATCTTACAATTCTTACAATTTATATGCATACGCGATGTTTGCAACATTGAAAACTTATAATTTTGTTTAAAGATAAATAAGAAAAATAATATTGTTACATATGTCATCGGAAGTCGCTAAATGTAACGCAGTTATAACAATATTTACTTACGAATGTAATAAAATGATATTAGATTTACTGTCGAAATAAAATAAACTAATTTCAAATAAAAATGCTAAAATTATATTTTGAATTAGAAAATGATTACAATTTATTAATAAATAATGGCGTTTAAAAATGTATAAATTTTTATCTTTTCGTCATGGATAATGTATCTTCTATGGATCTGAAATTGCAGATAAGCAGTAGAATTGAATTTTAAATAAACTAATTAGATAAGAAAAAATAATTTTTATTTTATATTTATTAAAAAATATTTTTTATCCATTAATGTTATATATTATTACATTAATATTATCCATTTCTTACACTTCTAAACTAGTATACATATTTAAAGATTTTAAAATTAAAATACTATTAGCGATCTATAATATTAACATTTAAACCGCGTTGCCTTTCATAAATAATTTTAAAACTTTATAAAAGGAGAAAAAAAGTAACTCAGTATATATTTGTGTGTTAAATTGCAAAGATATATTAATATAAATATATTTAATTTTGTGTACCTAAGTAGAGTTAACATTTAAAAACGATATTACTCCGAGACAGTGTGGAAATGTTTAATTTTAATAATAGCTTGTTAAGTCGAGAATTGAATTAAATATATTCAATTTGGATACTACAATAGGTATGAATAATAGTGGCATTCACATAGATTATCAAGCAGTTCAACAGTACTTTTAGGTTGCTATGGGTAGGTGGTGATAATATAAATCAAAATAAATTTATAATTTTTATTTTTTACTGGCGTTGATTATAATTTATAAATAATAGTTAAACAATCAATCGATTGCATCGTTGTTTTTGTATTTACAATAAAGTAGCTAACTATTATGGTCGACAAATTTTTAATACCTAATTGAATGCATATGCATAATGTAATAAATAAATCACAATGTTTTCGATCAATTCAAACACATGGTCTTAATTTTGAGATTTAATCGTTCGAATAAAACATTTTTATTTATATTATTTTAGTTCCCAAACGAAACAACTTAAGTTATATATACATAAGTACATGTTATACTGTATATATATATAGTTCAATTAAACGTATTCGAGTGAATCGTTTAAGTGTCAAATTATGCTGTTTCTACATTTCGAATCATGTCTTCAAGTTGCGATGTGATAAATGTTGTAAGCAATAATAAATAATAATAGTAGCTTGCTATGTCATGAACACTTTGTTAACATCAAAAGAGTCGAATTTCTACTAGTCTCATCTTTATACTTATAATATACTAATATATTATAAATAAATTATATATACTTCGACTCAAGTCTTTTGATCTTATTATATATGTCTAATTACTACTGCACCCGTTCCCACGGTCTTGTAAAAACGGATTTGTTTAAATAGTTTTAGTGTTTTCGATGCAACCGTTTAGGACACGCGCACACACACGGTAATTCGGCGATGATGACGCGTTTTGTTTGTCAGATTTACACAGTTATATATATGCCTTCAGTCATACAAGTTAGCTTTTATTATGTATACATATATTTATTATACAAGATCATAAATCAAAACACACATGCAATTGTTTAGGATTACGATACATTCAATAAACACAAATCTCGTCGGAACTCATAAATATCGTCTCTATGTATTCGAAAACACATGTCTTTACAAAAACAATATTTTCTATCGTCATGTTTATACTTCAATATGTAGTATACAATATTATTTTTATATTATGTTGTAGATATTTTATTGTACACTTTTTTTCGGTGAAAAATATTATTGTTAATCTTAAGGATGAGACATAAATCTAGAATATTATTGGTTAGTCTATTACACCTTCATTGGATCGTTCGACTATATTCAGTTTTTCATTACTATATATACGTCTATCTAACATAAAAATGTACACGCTTTCACAATCGAAACCTTCTGTTAATAGGTTCGAAACGTTATGAATTTAATTTAATTTTCAGAGACATCAATACTTAAGTTTATTATAATTGTCAGAAAAACCCGGAACCTCGAACTCTTAATAAATATATATTTCAATAGAAAAATCGATGAGATAAGTTTTTTTTATACTTATAGAAAATGAATTTGTGATGAAAAACTAATATTTACTAAGCAACCAGTCTGGATAATCGAAAATCATGTAAAATAAGTTATGAGTTGAAAATTTGAATCAAATTAAATTTTAAATTTGAGACAAATGTTTTGGTTGAGTTCATTACGAATGCGTGTTTAAAACTAGCAAACAACTATTATAAAAATATATAGTTCAATGTATAATATTGGATTTGAAATGTATTATTATTTTCTTCTGAAATATTGAAATTGAATTGTATTGAAATTTCACGAAAAAAATCATTTTAAAAATATTACGTCAAATAAGGCGTTTACCATAGGCAATTACTTTTACATAAATTGAAGAAATAATACTTTTTATAGGGCAACAATAGTTAATTTAAAAATAATTAATATTAATATAATAATTTGTTTTAAAAAATATTAAAATATTTTGATTCCAGTGTATATAATAATATTATGATATATATGTATCATATTCAGATTCAGTGATAAAAAGTACACATATTATACTTAAATCTGTAAACCAACATTATCATTGTTAATTTGATATCATTTTTATGTTAAATACTATAAAATTCGATTTTTTTGAAATTATTGTTCTTAAAAATAAAAATTAAATATGTACGAGCGTAAAATAATTATTTAAAAAAAATTATTTAAGAAGGTTTTTAAATACATCTTTTTTTGTAATATTCGAGAATAATTTTTTTTTTTGTAATTTTTAATCAATGTTATTTCATATTTGAATTATATAACATTATTCATATCAATATTTTCTAAATAGTGTTTAAAAAATATATAGTTCCATAAATATTGAATTTTTAAAATGTTACATTTTGTTTTTTGATGATACGTGCCAATGTTTAGTATGTATTAAAATAAATAAATAAATTGTTTACCTAATAATAAGTTCATAACTTTGATTTGTATTCAAACTTTCACACGTAAATCATGAATAATAATAATATAATTAAAAGACTCCCAGTAAATTCACTGTTAAGTGATTATTTGCTATACAAAGCTTCTTGAATTCCTTTTAGTTTTTTTTTGTGAAAGCAATAATCTTCGACAATTAATTTCAGAGTGTTAAATTGAAAAAAATTCTACATTCAAATTGTTAAGAAAAAAAAAACTGCCGCTTAACTTTGTAGTAATATCGTTTGTTCAGACGGAAAACGAAAAGAAAAATATAAACAAGTGCTTTAGCGGCACAACGATGCATTATTGTTTTTGACATATTATTTTGAGAACAAAAATGCCGTTCAGTTAAGTGATTGAGTGACTAATTGATTCAGTCAATTAATTCACTCAGTAGCATAAAATATGAACAAATTAAGTAAAGGCGCGTTTGGCCTGTAAGACATGTATTCAATCACAGTCACCTCGTCAACCATATTATGTATTGTACTTTATTTTGAGTTATTTTTGGTTTTTTCGTCCGAGATTAGAATTTCTTTAAATACCGTTTAATATTTAAAAATATAGTTTTATTTAAATTGTATCGTATGCATCGCTATATTAATATACAATACATTTTATACCGATAATAAGTGATAAGTACATCTTTCAAACATTTCGTGTGTATATACTCGTATGATAATCAAAAAAAAATAAAAAATTAAAAAATCTTTATATTAGCACAGAATATATGAAATCAGAATGGTCACTTTTAAACAGGATGTAGTTGCCATATTTATGGAATCCTAGTTTCTTATTATTTTAAAAGTAATAAAATTTATTCTGTGATAATTGTATTGAAAACGTATTGAACGTACTTCATTGTTTTTATTTATATAATTTATTTAAACAATAGAATATATGAAATATATATACGTTGGGATTCCATAACACTGGCCGTATGATTTTTGAACTTTCCTATGTAACCTGTGTAAAATCTTATCAGTGACCATTCTGATTTTATATATTCTGCAATATCATATGCATGTATCAAAGTAAATGTACATTTTTAAAATATAATTTTGTTGCTTGTTTCATTAATAAAATTCATTTTTTCAACCACATAATACTGAACTTTTACGATTTACTATTGCTGCTATGCACACAAACGTAAAAAAAATATTTATTTATATTTACCAAGGAACATTTTTTCTATTGTAGACTTAGTCATATAAACAATCCATAAGAAAACAAAACGAAAAGCACTAACAGCTGTTTTAAGATTTAATTTGCTGTAACATTTGTTAAAATCTAAACTAAATCAAATCAATAAAATACTAAGATGTTAATATACAAATCATTATTTATTCCATTGGCTATTAATGAAGATTAAATTTAGGGCGTATCCTAATCGTCAAGTATAAAAATATTTAAAGCGCACCAATCGAGTTACTTAAAATAATAATGAATCCCTTGAGGTACGAAGTAATGTAACACTACAATTGTCATGATTTTAAGATACCTCAAACTTGATAAATTATTACATCATAAACTGCAAAAACATGTAAATTCACGAATTATCTTTAGATGAACTTCCAAATGCTGTCGTTCGTCGTTAAAAAGAAAGTGAAACAGATACAACTTGGATTACAGTACCTGTTATCTTGAATTTGGATTAGAATATAATATTTTAACATGTAGATATATATTGTAATTTTTATTTATTATACTTCGAATATATTTTCTAAACATAACACTACAATAATATTAAAAAAAAAAAAATTAATTTACTATTGTCCTACCACTGATCAATCAATCATTCCTATGTAAAATTGTATTAGAATTTATGTTATGTAAATCCACGTAACCTAATGCTTGATATATTAATTATTAGTTGAGTTTTATTGTTTAAATTCAAATAATAGTATGAAAAAAACTGAGTTGCCAACTCTCTTGTGTTGCTGGTGCGGCAGTGTTAGTGTGACGACGGTGGCTGCGGTTTAAAAATGGGAACTTATAAATACCGACGACGGTGGCCCATTGGGTTTGACAAATGAGTACCGGGCCAAAAAAAGACAAATGGTCCGACCGCCGACAGGTGTAATTTGTCACATCTCGAAACAGCAGCGGTGTCAATTGGTTTCGTTCGGGTTTTGGAGTCGTCATTGTCGTTGCCTTCGGTGGGGTTGGGTGGTTACGGGCGGTTTCGCAGCGGCACGAAAAAATATTAATAAACGTGACGTGCGCTGCCGCCGCGGAGTTTTTCGTTTCCGACGATTCCGATGAAATTACCGCAATGAATAAAATTAAAAATCCGTCCGGGAAAATTACTACGATTTTTATACTTGCACAGCAGTAATTACGACGGAGAAATGTTAAGTCATTGTTTTTCGATCTTTATACATATATCGTAAGACGTTTATTCATCACAATGCATACTTACTATACGTGTTCTATACGTTTATACTTATATTTCAATTTTCCTTTTTTCTGTATTTATATTTTAATGCAAAAACACTGTGTACTCTGTTTCAATTAAAACTGCCTCTAACGATTATTGTTGACATTAATTGGATGCGATCTATGTGGGAATAATATTTAAATACTATTTGTGGACCAATAGAAATCCTAATCCATCGCAATATACGTATTATAATACGATTCAATTGGTAATTCATAATTAAAATGTACTAAATATATTTTCTATATTCATAATATTTAGTATGAAGTAACAATGATATCTATTTAAATAAATACCTGATTATTATGTAAAACCTAGTAAATCGTTGATTATTAAATTATGTTTTCGTTGAGTTACCGTTGAGAACAGTGACTATTTGCGCTTTAAATAACATTGTTGATCTAATTTTATGGTTCATACATTCACAATTGCACTTGCATTTTATTGCTATCGAAAATGTGAATGATTTGTTTATATGATTCATACTTTTTATTCTAGCTTTTATACAAGTAATTGTATTATATTAAATATTTTGTGCAAAGATTTATTGTATTTCATTTTCATATTATTAAAAACCATTTGGTGTTCGAAAAGATATTTTGCGTGATTATTGGTTAACTCCGTCGTTGTCGGTTTATCAAAAACAAAATCATCGTCGCCCAAACGTCTAACAAGTCTAAACTTAATTACATAGCACTCGTTGTCGGTTAATCCGAATTAGCCGTAGACGCATCGTCATAAAATTATCCACTATCGAACTTGTATAATAATCGTAATGATAGACCAATATTATTTGTACGCAGATGTTAGATTCGATAACATCAATTAAAAATGGAATCCAAATGAAAATAACGTGTATACAATAATTGTAAATGTTACAACGAAAAAAACAATTGTTCTACATATACTTAGTCAAGCTCTATTAATAACAATACGCATTCAAAAAAAGTGCATAAGTTTTAGCAAGCTTGAATTCTTGAGCTCTTCGTCTACAATACTTGATTATTATTTTGGCTTGTAAACGTATTTGACGTGTGATTTCAGTAGATACACGCGGTATTTCTAATGTGACAATCAACATAATCGTGATCCATAGGTTTTACGAAATTCTACATAGCTTTTGACGATTTTGCATTTAAGTGATTACAAGAAGGTTATTGTGTTCAAACGTCGTATTTAATAAAAATGAATAATTCTATGTTTTTGACGTAAGTTACAAATTTTATTTTTATAAAACCAATTTTTTTTTTCATAGAATAATAAATAACAATGCAACTTCAAAGGAATAAAAAATCTAATAATAAATTCGGAACATGTTTTCTCACCACTCAGTCGAGTAGTCATAAATATAATATTTAATATTTTAAAATATTTTTTCAAAAGTTATTATTTTATAAAATATTTTTTTGGTTATATTTAAATCTTTTGTGGTAAATCATTTTTTTCTTAAGCTTAAAATATATTTATCATTGTTTGACGATAATTTATTTATGTTTAATTATTTAATATTTTGCTATATATACTAATTGAACTAATATTATACAATAATACGTACATCATTCCTTAACGTTTATTGGCTTTGATGGTTATCATAATTAGAATATTTTTCATTGTCTCAGTAGTTAACTACAAGTATCTTACATGTACTCGAACTTCATAGTTATAGTTCATAAGGAGTTTTTGCTCGGATTTTTATGTTACTGGTGCACATATTCAATTTATAACACGACTAAACGTTCTGTTCACTCATAGAATAAATGTATTACTTTTAGTTTATTGAATGACACAAATAGAAAATATGTTACATTAAATCTATTCTTTTGTTACATATTTTTCTATCTATATTCTGCTAATATCATTTTATACAAGTATTATATAATCTTCAACATTTGAGATGAAATAACCCATATTGTTTGTATACTATGATATTGTACAACTATAATGGTTTAAACTATAGAAAACAACAGAAATAAAAAAAAAAATTTGTTTTGATAATTTATAGCAATAAAGGATAACATAATGTATGTAATACACGAATTAATTCGAAACCAATCGTACCTTACAAATATAATAATACAACATTTATTTATTTCTCCGTGTAAATTATTGTTGACATATTTTATTTAAATTTTAATTAGCGATTATTAACCATTTACTAATTTTTATTTAATGTCTTATTATATTTTTATTTATCTAAATTATCTTATATAATAATGTGATGCGTTTTTGCAATGGACAAAAAAATATTGGTAAGTCAAGTATTAAGAATACAACGTGTGAACACTTTTTATTGCGTATTAGTCAAATAAATAAAAACAATAATTACAATAATAATAAAAAATTGGAACGATTTGATAATAAAATCTCAAAATACATACGTTTAAACAACGTCGAATATAAGTTCCAATACAAACTCGATCAACGGGTCGAGCACGGAGTGGGGTAAAACATGTTGTTGATATTGTTTAACGCGTACACAGAATGCGTGTTGTCGGCCGAAAAAAAAAAAATAAAAATTAGAAAACGTATAATTCGTGTCGAACGAATAATGATTATTATCGATGCAGTTGCACGCCAGTTGCATCCGGGACTGTTGTCGTCTATGGCCCGTAATGCACGGACACACGAGATCGCTGTCGAAACGCATTGCCGTTAGTGAGAAGTTGTCGCTTCGTAACCGCCATCACTGCGTTCACTCCTGTCGCTTTCGAGTCGTGCACGTATTATCGAACGACGAAAACGAATCGGTCCTCGGCGGGTACCCAAACATGGCTGATACGAGTCATACCTATGGCTGACGGATTTCGCATAAACATTTCGTTAGTGATTTCATATTCGCAAGCCGTAAAAAAGTGCACATATCAAGTTAGGCACAAATCCAGGCACGTATACAAGGGTAAGAGGTTCAACCCACCTTTATATCCGAATAATTTGTAAGAAATTATGCTTTATGTTTTTGCACCCTCGCTCTTACATCCGGTAGTTCTTGTCCATGTAAAAGTTATTCGATAGGTAAATGTAGCTATATCAAAATTTCCACCGTTATTTCTTAATAACTGTTGTTATTGCAGTCATTAAAACCTTAATATCCTTTTCGAAATACTTTCGTTGTACTTACTCACCAACTCGAATACATACACCTTTAGAATTGACGGTGTTGAACATTAGCATAAAAAAAAGTGTATACATTTTTACGTATAAAAGTGGGTAAAAAGTAATCTGTAGCAAAAAGTACCAAGAACACTATTTGTCCTGTTGTTTAATATGCTAGCCGCGGATACTAATTAAGTTGAAAAAAAAGAAAAAATGTGGCAAAGGTTTCATCGTGAAATCTTTAATGATATTAGAGATTTATTTTTATCTTTTGACCAATCGGATCGTAATATGAATTTAATAATTAATTACTTGAAATAATTTGTCTCAGTTTTTAATATAAATAATTCATAGATAACTTTAAAATTTTAATATTTATAATGTATATATAGAGCCGTAGCAATCATATATTGTGTCCGGGATAAAACTTCAAAATTGGGCCTTTTGTGGTTTTTAATTTAAAAATATTATAACTGTTAGATATGATTTTCAACAATTTCTTTAGTTAATGTAAAAGAAATTAAATTTTTATAAATAAAATATGCAATATTGACCGTTATAATTTTTTCCGTAAAATACAAATTTATCACTTTTGCGGTCTCCTAGAATTGCGCCCGAGGCTTAGGCAATTCTCGCCCTTCTCATAATACGGTCTTCTGTATATATTATGTAAAAACTATGAATTTGTTCTTTTTGTAGTGTTATTATTTTAGTGTTTAAAGAACTTATTGAGCATTCAAGAAGATTTGTTATTAATTTTTAAATATGTCACTTTTATGCATATGAATGAAATTATATACATTTTCTTGAAAACTTTGTTAATTCAGTTTCGATAAACTAAATAATAACACATTTTAGATTTTAATTTCTGTATAGTTAATTTTGTAAAATTGAAAAGTCAGTACTTTGTAAGAGAGTGTTGAAATTTTAAAAATTTTAATTTTTTTTTTCGGTGCGCTATTGCCTACAGTAGTATAAAATATCCAAGATTGTCACGTTATTGGGTGGATCGTGTACAATTGCTCTGCAACCGTTGCAAAAATATTTATTTTACACGTCATGTCAATAAAATATAACTGATTTTTATTTGCATATGGACGAATAAATGAAATTATTGTAGGAATGTCATATTTTTTATTTTAAAATCCCCGGTTTAAGTTTTAGTAACATATGGTGTATAATATACACTGTATATATAGTAGAAAAGATGCTGAAAAGTGATGAAATAGAGATTAAATAAAAACGAAACTACGTTTGAACATAAAATCTGTTATAAGAAAATTGTAGGGTAAATGTTACAGTAGACAAGATGATATACAAAATCTACCCTTATGGTACGTTTTTCCTGTAGCGTCCAGACGCAACTTAAGCCTGTTTTTTCTGTATGCGTTTTTGTTTTTATCGATCAAACTGCGTTCATTGAAATTCTATCGTAGTGTTTGAACCAGTAATATAATACACACGTGGTTTTTTAAATTGATTTTATAAATACCTTCATCATGACGCAAGGTTAATTAATTTTAAATAATAATAATTTTATTAATGGATTGCTCAAAAAAGAACAAAAGTTTGAAGATGAATTACTTTTAAGAATGATTCCTAAACAGAAGAAGTAGGTATACATTCAAAAGTATAGTCAGAATTCTTAATTTAAAAAATATTTAAATACTAGCGTGAAAATTGACTACTAATGAACTTCTTCGTGAGCCATAACCATAATATGTACGTAAAAAAATTGTATGTTGTAAACCAATTTTTTTTTTTTTAAATTATGTTCCAGATATCTGGTTACAGACGAATCTATCCGTTATTTGTCGTTTGCTTTTCGAATTTCTTACAGTTATATTAGTATTATTGTGAAAAAAAAGGTTAGCACTGTAAAAAATCTCCCTCTTTTGTTCAAGTAATTCAATTAAAATTTCATCCTAGGTTGATGAAAATACAAATTTTTTGGACATTTTTAATGCGTTAACACAGGACGTCCAGGCTAGTTGGTAGTGAATATCTGGGCGCATTGCGTTATTTTACCGATACGCAGTGTTGGTCTAGCTCATGATCAGGCCTCCGTCAAAAAATGTTTAATGGGCCCTAAAAAACATAATATTGGAGTGAGCTTCAATAACAACCTACTCAAAAAATTTTTTTTATCACTACGCTCCCACTCTACTAAAAATTGTAATCTATTTTTTTTTTGTATTTTTTCAAAGCCAATATTATCATTGTTTTGTACTTATATATATGATCGTTAACAATACTTATCTCAATTTTTCAAAGTACAGTAAACTCTCAATAAGACGGAATCGCTTGGGACTATGCAATTTTTCCGTAGTTAACGGGGTTTCCGTCTTGATGGGGTTTAAAAAATAAAATTGAATCAAATTAAAGATTACACACTTGTTTTTAGCCAATATACATAAATAATGATTATATGTTTGAAAATTGGTTGTTGATTTTTTTTGTATTTGTATTACCATAATAATGTAATGTCATCGTACTATATTGATCATCTATGGGTATCGATAATACGAAAATAAACTTATTATACGAAAATCATGTTATATTTTCGTCTTAGCAAGGGTTTTCATCATCTTTTGTTACAAAAACGTGTCCGTTTCCGTCTTGGCGGGATAAAATAATATGTAATTTAAAACGGGACCAAATAAAGTTTCCGTAATACCGAGGTGTCCGTCTTACCGAAGTTCCGTCTAAGCGAGGTTTTACTGTATTTATACTTATTGTCGTTCGATTTCGATCAAGAAACCAAAATGTACGAGCTAAGAGAGTTATATTATATCACATCAATAATAATATTTCGTTCAGAATAAAATAATTTTAATTTAGTTTAAGAAAACAATTTTTATGATTTTTCATATTAGCTTAGTTGTGTTGGCGTTACGCGTCCCTGTACACGCCGCACAATGATTAGCGTACATGCGATCGTCGACTGAACAATCGACGCTCACCAGTCTTTAGTATGTATAGCGGCAGTTAGTGTGCCATTTCATTATCCGGATGGGCCATACCGACACTGCCTATACGCGATGTTGACGCGAACAAGAAAACGGTTACTTAAAAAAACGCCCTCAGTCCAGTGACAATGCGTTTGGACGCTGCAGAGAAAACGTACCTTTAACGGTCTCTTCCTTTAGCCTTCTACTGATCGACAAGCAATCAGTGATCTCGGGCTACCGATAGATTTGCGAATTCTTTCCCCTCCCAGTTTTAGCAGTTCACTGCGTAGACACCACGTGGTAAGACGACGGATAAATAATGTATGAATCGCGGAATTTAATTTCGGGATTATATAGATCTCCAGGATTTGCGCCCACGTTTTAAAGTTAACACATAATATATATATATATATATATATATATATATATATATCGCGCCCGCGAAACACTTACCCGGATGCACTTCGCAGTTCCTCTGCAGCTGGACGTACTTGAGCGCCAACGGCCAGTTGTCGCAGTTCTTCGCCTCCTCCCACGCGTCCACCATTTGTATGATGTGCTCGCGGTCTACGCTCTTGCTCCGGTCGCACGGCTTCGGCTCCGCGTACTCGATCCTCGCCCAGTCCCACACGGAACGTATGTGATCGATGACGGAGCCGACGAACTCGCTGCCGCACATCGACTCCAGCACGGCGGGCACGCCGAACACCGCGTACACGTCCAACAGACCCAGCGCGACTTCCTCGGGCCGTATGGACCGGAGCGCGATCAGGTGCACGAACTTGGTGGCGTGGTCGCGGTGCCTGACCACGAACCGGTAACCATCGTAGACGCGCTCCTGCATGTCGATCAGCTCGATGCGGCCGCGGGACACGCGGCCGCGGCCGACGGCGGCCGACGGGCTGTGCCGGACGCAGCGAGCGCACAGCTTCAGGTACGTCATCACCGCCTCTTTGGTCACGTTGCTGTACCGGGCCTTGAGCACGGGCAACATGCGGTTCCGGCCGCCGTGGTCAACATCCTGGTGCGCCTTGTGCAGCACGTCGAACAGCTGCTCGTTGGTCACGTACTCCGTGCCGGTCACCGGCCTGATCAGACGCTCGCGGCCGTCCGCGTCCACCGTCACGTCGTACTTGCGCACCATACGGTAGTCCTTGGCCGTCTTCTTCTCGCCCGCGGTCCGCAGCACCAGCCGCGACCGTTTCACATCGCGCACCCGGCACTCGTACTCGTCCGCGCTCAGGAACGCCCGGTTGTCCTTGCGCTTTTGCCGCAGCAACGCCGCCACGGCCTCGTCGAATTTCGTGCGCATCTCCTCGTCCGGGTCCATCGCGTCCCCGCAATCGTCTCGCCGCTACCGCACCACGGGCGTTCTACGTGCATGTAAATCCGATCGCGTGACGCGCGGTTACGATGGTGTCCGACGGGCGGTCCGCTCCGCTCTTGGTGCGGGTCCGCGCGTCGGTTATCGGTGCGGCTCTGGGCGGCACGTGTTTTATTGCAGTTCGCGCGCGTCGTACGTTTCGCGCGATGATCGTAGCAGGCGTTCGCGGGACGATAGCGGAACTGCCGAGATCGCGGCCGACCGCCGAAGGGCAACTGTTCGTCGGCGCAGCGATTTCCCGAGCGGAACATGTACGCCTTACGAGTGGTGCCGGCCCGATAATAGCGATACACGTACATCGCGAAACGGAACACCACGCTATCGGGGCCCGGCATTATTATGCAATACGCGCGCGTGTACACCCGATAAAATAACTAGCCATTAAAGTCGTCAGCGATAATAATGACGATATCGCCCGAGCACTGACGAGTCAGCGGTCTAATGGTCTTGCACCGTGCACGTCAACAACCGGCGACCGATTGGGTTCGGACCGCGACTCGAGCACTTCTCCCGTACCGCGGTTTCAGTGAGCGGTGGGCCGGAGCGACACGAGCTGTGGATATACGGGATCGACGACCAAGTTGATTAATCGAAACAGGATTGGACCGCGACCGCGATGGTACCGAGTGGTCGTATAGACCACGCGTTTACCGGGCGAGCGATATTGGTGAAAGGCTTTTAAGTACATTTAACGTAACCGTTACCGTTGGAAAACGATCCCGAGCGGAGGAGGTCGATCAGCGTCTTTGTCATTTCTAAAGATAGTTCACATCATTATATTAATGTAGTATCTCAGCATACCTTTACGAAAGAATTAAATATACACAACCTTTGGAGTTTGATTAATAATTTAACAGTTAAGATTTTCAATATAAAACTAATATTAATACCTATCCAGCTTATGTCTCAAATCCTTCAACGGTTGATATTGTTAGCCGACAAAATGGCTTCATCTGTCGAAATTATATAATTAATCGAAATTCGTATAAAAAATGTAAATAATCTATCGGTTTTCGTTAAAATATTCGATAGGGTTCTTTTTTTTTTTTCCAGAGAATTTTGTCTTTTTCCCTCACTTTTTTCTTCTACAAACTACATATTCTGAACAGTTATCGTATTAGTTTTTCAAAGCTGTTCATGATTTTGATTTAGATGTGTCGAAATTCGAACATTTAAATTCTAAAAATAAAAGCTGTAATTCTTTATTTTTTGTATTGCAACAAAACCGACTTATGAGGATTTTGATTAACGATTTTGAGCAGTCAAACCAACAATTAAAATTATTATTAAGTTATAATAAACTAAAAGTTAACGAACATCGAAAACGCACTATATTTCGATAACACAAGTTTCATTATATTTCATTAATATATTTCGAAAATTATAAGTGATTTATAGAGTATTGCTGTCGGATTAATGTGTTTAGAATAATATTATACATATTGGATACAATTTTTCATATGGATTATATTGGTTATTATTTATATAAACATATTATTGGTAACAAAATATCGATAAATTCAAAACATGAAATATTCTGTACGTTTTCACTGTTCCGAACCCAACGTTGTGTATTTTATGTGTTTTACTATTAATGGTTTGAAGTCAGCAGCAATGAATTCAGAGAAGTCATTGCAATATAAGTTTAAATTCTGAGTAAAGCGGGTTTAGGTATTACTATTATGTTTTTTTTTTTGTAAACACGTTTGTGGGCAATAAATATTTTATGCTGCAAACACATTTTTCAATAGGAAATTGTATGGACGCAAAAGATATTTTCCAAAGATTCGATTTTCTTTAGTTATAGTTTTTAAAGCGCGAGAAAAAATGGAAAAAAGATTTGGAAATAACGTTAAATGTCATTCCGTAATAACGTAAATAGGGAAGTTGTTAATATTTGTATATTAAAAATATTAATTATTAAAAATATTATAAAATTGTGTTAAATGGCTTAACATTTTCCATGGAATATACGTATTATATCTTAAATCTTTCAGTGTTGTTATTTACTTTTTTCGTTCTCTTGTTTATATTTGTAATTTATGAATTACAATGTATCTCAGTTTATTACTTGTCATTCCTATGACATTACTGTATTATTATTACCGTATATACAAGCAAAATATTTGTTATGGACTTACGTCCATTTATATTTAAAAAAAATAAATAAATAAAATAAATATATACTGAAAGGCATTTACAATTGCAATTTAATAAAATTTGGGGATTCATCTTTAACAGATAAACTGAATAAATAGCCAAACAACTATCTTATATAGTTCTTATGACAGGTAACAAATATTTGAAAAATTAATAGCATCACTAAGCTTTGCAAAACTTAACAGCTGATACGCGTATTTGGGCTTGATTACGCTGCAACTTTAGGATGTATTTTATTTTCCACAAAAACAAGCATTTTTGTTAATTACAATTTATCGGAGTGTACTTATGAAAATCGTTTTAATGACCGTTGGCATGCTGTGACCTTCAAATGGCACAACAAAGTATTGACGTAATATTATTACTGTACAATGTTACCTATCTCAATTATCTACTTTTCAATTAGAAAATTTAAGGCTGATTAATTTTATTTAGTCAACAAAATATTATGTATTATAAATATATTATAATAAATTATAAGTGAAATAACTTTTTAAAATTTCGACCTTAGTATTTTAAAATGTTTCACTTTCTGACTAATTTCCAAATTATATATTTATATCGCAGATAAGTATAAACATCCTTGATAAGTTGATAAAATATTTTATGATATATTATAAAGTATAGCTTTAGGACGAATTAAGTTGTTAACAAATGAAATAATAAATAAAGTGTTATTATGTTTAATAATAAAGTTATAAAATGTAAAATAAGTAAAATAGGAAATTTTAAAATAAATTTCAAGTCTTAATATTTATAATAATTTTACGGTAAATGCGTGTACTGATATATATTATATTGTATATTATTGAATATACGAGTATTAACCCTTTTTTTTCTATTAAATTATATTATCAGTAAATCTATATATTCTAAGTTAGTACAAGTAATAATTCAAAATAAATAAGAATAGTTCAAAATAAGAAAGTAAAGTAAAATAAGTTAATATTTCTTATTGAAGCTGCAGTTATGGATGATGTAAGTTATTGGAATTTAATATAGTGGTTTTTTTTTTTTTTTTATTTTTGATTAAGAATAATTTAATGTATGTAGTTAATGATGAAAGTTTCTAAATAAATACACACACACATTTATATATATATTAGGTAAACCTATAGTACTATAAAAGTCCGACGTTCATATACCTACGAGTGAATTAAAGAGTATACTTAATTAATTTAGAAGAGTTATACAAAACACAAACATATATAGTTTGAAAAATTTAAAGATACTTTAGAGTTCAACTCAAAAAAGTTTTAAATTCTAGTTCAATTTGGTTATCTGCGTATAATCACTCAATAAAACTAATCAAAATAGTAATAATCCAACATTATCAATTCAATTAGATCATTAGGTTAGGCCTTTTAGGAACCGAAAGTCATTAGGATGCTTAATATAAAATGCTTTGTTACACGAAATTATATCGAAGACATGAAAATGGTTATCATCAGTGAATTATATCATGCCAAAATCCCATTCGTGTCAAAAATAAATTATAGACTAAAAATATTTAGTAAATAAAGTTGTAAACTAACTTTTGAGCTTTCAATTATTTGATTTTTTTTATAGTAATAATATTTTTGTTTGGATAGATCATAATATAGGTAACATAATAATGGAATAATGTATTATATTTGGATAGAATTCATATTTATAGAAATATTGATTACTATTAAAGTATTACATAATGGAAACATTTGAAGAACCAAATTAAACGAATAAGTATAGGCTATGCCGTGTTTAAGATGTATACTATAACAAATTTATATTAAAATATTCAATAGTTTTGAGAACGTTTTGGTATTTTAGATTCTGAACGGAGTGAAGAATGTATTGATTTTACAATGATGTGTGTTTTTTTTTTTTTTTTTTTTTTTTTTTTTTTTTTTTTGTGTCTGTCGACACGTTTTGGGGCAGTAAAAATGCTTCGATTGCCTTATGTAGCAACTTTTCTGAAAGGAAAGTGAATCTATTTGGTACTTTGGGGGGTCAAAAGTTAAAAATTTCCAATATTTTTTAAATGCGACGGGAAAAACCATAAAAAAATTTGGGAAAAACGGAAGTTTTTACGCAAAACCAGTTTTTGACATAATCAAATTTTTTATTTTGCTATAACTCAAAAACTAATCAATGTAAATACTTGAAATTTTCACCAAATGTTAAGATTAGCGTTCTCTATACACCATTAAATTTTCAAAGTATTTTGACTTTTATTGAGCTATTTATAGACAATTGAAATTTTCAATTTTTTTAAGTAATTTTTTTTTAAATAACGATAAAATTTTTTTGGCTGCCTAGAAAATCTTGAAAATTTAATACAAGGTTTCTTATAAGTTGTTCCTTAACTGATAAAAAAAAATCTAAAATCGTAAGTCACAATTTTTTTTTATAAGTGCTCAAAGTTCCAATTTATACGAAATATGTAAAAATCACGATAATTTGCAAGTTATTTTGTAGATAAAAATTCGTAAAATTTTTTCTGTTCATACTTAAGGTTCAAAATTTTAACACGAGGTTATCTATAAGCTACTCTTCAAAAATCTTTAAAAAAATTTCTACCGGAATTAGAGGAAAAAATTTTATGAATGTTTGAAATTTAAATATTTACGAAATTGCATAAAATAGCGATTTATTCTCAAACGATTTTAAATATTTTTTATAATTCAAAAAGTATAAGTCGCAGATTTTTGAAATTTCTACCAGTTGTTAAGATTGGCATTTCCTTTATGTCATATTTTTTTCAAAATATTATATTGATTTTTAAGCCACTTATAGGCATTTAAAATATTCGATTTTTTTACATTTTTTTTTTATAATCGGTGATAAAAAAAATTTGGCTCGTACAAAATACTTGAAAATTTAATAGAAGATTCCACAGAAGTAGTTCTTAATGTCATTCAAAAATTATTAAAATCCATAGGCACAATTTTTTTTTATAAGCGTTTGAACAGCGAATATTGACAAAAAATTACATGTAAAATATAATATAATGTATAATATTCTAGACTGACAAAGATATCGGTTTTTTTTTAAAATGCTCTAACTCAAAAACAAAAAACCACAACAACTTGAAATTTTCACCAAATCTTTATATTGACGTTTTCTAAACATGGTTAAGTTTTCAAAGTATTTTGACATATTTTGACTTATTTATAGACAATTTAAATTTTCGATTTTTCTAAATTTTTCGTTTTTAAACATCTATAAAATTTAATTGGCAGACCGAAAACTCTTGAAAATTTAATACAAGGTTTATAATAAGTTAAACTTATCGTAACTAAAAAATATCAGTGATCGGTTTACTCAAATTTTTTTTATATACCCTTAAAGCTCAAATTTGTATAAAATGTGTAAAAATCACGATAATTTGCAAGTTATTTTGTAGATAAAAATTCATAAAATTTTTTTTGTTCATACTTAAGGTTCAAAATTTTAACACTAGGTTATCTATGAGCTACTCTTCAAAAATCTTTAAAAAAATTTCTACCGGACTAAGAGGAAAAAATTGTATGACTGTTTGAAATTTAAATATTTACGAAATTGCATAAAATAGCGATTTATTCTCAAACGATTTTAAATATTTTTTATAATTCAAAAAGTATAAGTCGCAGATTTTTGAAATTTCTACCAGCTGTTAAGATTGGTACTTCCTTTATGTCATATTTTTTTCAAAATATTATATTGATTTTTAAGCCACTTATAGGCATTTAAAATATTCGATTTTTTTACATTTTTTTTTTATAATCGGTGATAAAAAAAATTTGGCTTCTACAAAATACTTGAAAATTTAATCGAAGATTCCACAGAAGTAGTTCTTAATGTCATTCAAAAATTATTAAAATCCATAGGCACAATTTTTTTTATAAGCGTTTGAACATCGAATATTGACATAAAATTACATGTAAAATATAATATAATGTAGAATGTTCTAGACTGACAAATGATATCGGTTTTTTCAAAATGCCCTAACTCAAAAACGAAAAACCGCAACAACTTGAAATTATCATTAAATCTTTATATTGACGTTTTCTATACATGGTTAAAATTTCAAAGTATTTTGACATATTTTGACTTATTTATAGACAATTTAAATTTTCGGTTTTTCTAAATTTTTCGTTTAAAAATAAAATATACTTATATAATATTTATAAATAACATTGTATTATATTCTAGACTAACATATGAACTCCGTTCAGAATCGTTATTCGTATACAATGATATCTATCATTGCATTCAAATTTAACAAATCCATTATAATAATGACCTATCCTATAAGCGAGGTGCACTCCACCCCTAACTGTACAGCAGAGCGAGGCCCATCCGGTTCTTTTTTAAATTTATTTTTATTGTTTTAAATTTTTTCTTTTTTCAGACATGGCCGTACAATGTACATAACAGCGTAAAAGAATGTTCATCGCCTGAAGATGACTATAGATACAACTGTTATAATACATTGGAACAAAAACCTTATGCGACTTATGACACTTATTACACATCATCAATCAATTCGTGAATTTATACATTTTTTTTAATATAGACTTATATATATATATAAAAACTTGAATATTTATATCTTTATTACTTATACAATATTTGTATTTAAATGATCATATATTATTACTATATATTTTATTATATAACCGATGATCGGCGTTCAACACTTCTATACAATGTATGTTTTAATTAATTATTACAAAATTTAATGACACTGATTGAAATCCTATGACAATCATTATTTTTATTTGGCGAATTCAAATCAGACGTTCCATTAAATGGACTTGAGTTCGTGTGAATAACAAAATAATTGAATTATTCGCAGGAAAGTTTCATCTTCTATACACGTGTATATACGTATAATATAAGAATATATATCAAGTCTAACTTATTTGTGTGTATACCATCAGTTTAAATTTATTAACAAGCTGTTTTGTTAGCTTTGAAGAAATATATTTGCATTTCATGTACATATTTATTAATTAACTAAAAAGTCAATCACCATCAAAGCCTTACTCAGAAAAATATTTTAAAGAGGAGGTTTAAAATATAAATATGTATTTTAACTAGCAAATTTAAAAATTTAAAATGTAATAGACATTTAAAATCTTTAAATATTTAGTAAGCTATTTAATTACTTTTAATTTAGTTTTTAATTAATTTATTCATTAAATTATATTTATGAAAAATTTGGAGGGGGAGGGGTAGTCTGAACTCTAATTGTCCTTAGCTGCAGACTTGATCATCATAACAAAAGTTTTTTTATGTAGCTTAAGAGTATTTTTTTTTACTATAACTTAAAAAATAAAAATACAAAAATGTTTATATTTTTTTGATTTTTTTAAATTAAAAAAAAAAAAAAAAAATTAAACTTTGCCATTTAAAGGTATTTTAGAATAATAAATTTAAAATTGGTTGAGTTTTCAATGAATAAGAGCAATTCATAGCAGTGCCGGGCCCGATGTTAGCACCCGGTGCCAACAATTATTTTTAACACCCCTACCGCTTTTACTAAATATCTTTATACCTGTAGGCTATAAGGGGACTATATAAGTTTAGGGGGTTCTATATAACTATTTATTTTAAATTTATTAAATTAATAACATAAATAATTTACAACTAAATACAATACATGTAATATAACTCAAATTGTATAGGTAGAACAAAACAAGTTATAATAACTTATGATATTAAACCAATAAAATTTGTACAAATTGAATTTATTCGATTGCACAAAAAATAACTGACCTTTAAATATTTGCTGAAGAAAAATAATTAGGTACCTATTTAACTTTTGCATTCATGGACTATGATTTGAACACTATCATAGATCTATACATATATACATATATCATAAATCTATTAGATGGGTTCAAAATAAAATCATACAACTCGTTTATGTTAGTAATGTTATTAATTTAATTATGTCGAATAACAATAACTTTAGAGTGTAACTGGTATATTATTATTAACATGTTCCCTGTCCGATGACCCATATGTGATTCATGGTTTATTTATTGAATTAGCATGTAGTCCATACTAATAAATCTACAGGAAAATAAATGTATGAAATTAACCACATATGGATCATGGATTGATAAAATATGTTTAACATGACCCATATATGAGTCAAAGAACTGATCAATTTTGATTAAATTAAACATATGAATAGTGAACGTGTTAATTTGTTATCGACAACGTCGTAATTTCGGGGAAAAATAAATAATACCAATACTTAAAATAAACTAGCAAATAAAGATGCGGAAATAATATCTATATTATCGTTATGTCGATATTTTAGTAAAAAATATCAATATTTTAATGTTGATATTTATCGTTTGGTATTTTTATAATGTCGGTGAAAATAATTATATCGATATTTTGTAACATAGATTTATATATATTTTCAAATAACATAAATATCGTTTACTATATTTATACAGGGTTATATTTAAAATGTTGGTACCCTCGTGCAATAATTTATGCCTTGCCTCTTTATTCTCAAATTAACATTATTAACATTACACCAATTATTCCATCTACGATCAAGATCCTTTAATATTTTTCTTATATTTATACGTTTAATGTTCTTAGTATATATTTCAGTATTAATATTTTTAGGTTTGAAATGTCGACATTATACTTCTTAAATAATTTTGTGTCGATAAATCAATTTTTGAAATATTTGATGCATCCTTAATAGCAACATCGTCGATCAGAACATTGAATGATGTCGACTACGCGCCGAGACCATGACGTTGATCGTTTTAGATAGGTTAATAGGCCTATTGGGTCTATGGGTTAGATAGGCCTATTGTGAATTAAATAATATGATTAATTTTCAGTGACATTACTTATATTTATTATGAAAAAGCATTTGGTGTCCGGGGCCACACACTTCTTGCACCTCCCTAGATACGGCCCTGATTCGTAGTTTAAAAATACAGCAAGTATATATACAAATTTTTAAATTTGTATATGGTTTTTATTTCACGAACGATTTATCGATATATATGTAAATATATATTGACTAATCTTGGATGTGCTATAGTTTTCGATGTCCATCCAAATGAGAAAAATATGAGACACTTAAAACGTCATCTTACCTGTAGTACATGTATCTTCTTCTTCTTTTTTCTTAGTTTCGCTCTTTTAGAGTCTAAAATTTAGACCATATTTCTAAGCATATATTCATCTATTTATCCTTGTCTTTCGCTGCTTCTCTCCATTTGGTATCAGATTCTATTCTTTTAACTTGATTCTTCACATTATCTTCTCCTCTTAGCTCAGGTTTAATTAATAGTATTTTTTCCATAGAGTTATCTTCAATCTCTCATTTAACTAAAGTTCCCTGTTTACACTTAGCATGACCTTCCAAACTTAATTTTTGTTTGGCAATCTCTCAAACGATGTTCAGTTTCTGAAATAGTCTTGAGAGTTCATCATTATGTAGTTTTCTTCGTTCATTGATTATCTTATCATAAACTAGGCCGTGGATTTTCCATAGAACTTACTTTTCGAAAACCGTTAGTTTCTCTTTTGTTTTTATTATCACTCACGATTCCGATCCGTATAGAACAATAATTGTGGTGTTTGGGTAAAGGGGGTTAAGTTCATATTTGGTAATGTTTAGGAAACGCATTTGAAATTTTGAAAATTTATTGAGAAAAATCTTTTATTCTATTTGAAGAAGACCAAAATGTATTTAATAATTTAACTTCTTGTCAAGCTATATTTCTAAATATTAATGTAATGAAACAAAAAATTCTCCACGTCCCTTACATGATATCTCAAAATACACATTTTTTGACTTATCCCCCTTTACCCAAACACCACAGAATTGGTCTTAGTAGTGTCATGTATATATTTATTTTTAGGTTTTTGAATGAGACCTTCAATTTTAGAACTTTTTCTAATCTATAATATCCTTTATTAGCTTGTATCCTTGATGACACCTTTGTCTGAAAAATCGTTATCCTAAATTATAATTGACCCTAGATATTTAAATTGTGACACTCTTTTGAACCTGCCCTCTTCTATTTCCAATATATAGTTTTTGTCCACAATTTATATTTCTTCGACTGGCCATTAAGTACTTTGTTTTATCATAATTAACGGTTAAGTCCACTTTTTTTGTCATACTTAAATAAATAAATGTATTAGGTATTTGAAAAAATTTCATGGTGATAGATTTAAAAAAAAAAGTAATTTTCTTTAAAATATATACATATGCCCAGAATTTGGCAAAATGTTATTTGAATCATTATTCGAATAAATATGTAATCAAATAAGCAATTATTTAAATTATTTGAATAATTTTTCTAACTTAATTATTTGAATAAAAAATTACTCGAATAATTTTCAAACCTTATTATTTAAATAAAATTTATTTGATTCATTTTCGTTTATTTTATTTGATTGTACATTCGTATATTCGTTGACAATTTATAACACGCAAATAAATTCAAAAAATATTTTTACGAAAACAAACATAGAACTTTTAATAATTATTATATATATATATTATATATTTAATATAAAAAATTCATAATAAAATTAATTTTTATTTGATATATGAAATACGATTGTCACACATGTATCCGAACTGAACATTTATAGAACTACTATCGTGAAAACACTGGAAATACGATACAAGTAATCATAAAATAATCGATATAGTTTATGAAGTACAAATTAAAAAATACTTGTATAGTTGATAAAACTACTTTTACAATGGCAATTGATATTATAAGATTAAACAGATAATATTAATAATTATAACTTATACTCGTACATCACATCACATGTGACATGCTACTATAAACAGGATTCACTTATGACTTTTTACAATACATTTTAGCCAAAAAATAAAAATATTTGCATATATTTGAAAATTATTCGAATAATTGTAAAAATTTCCCTTTTGCAATAATCTATTCAAGTATAATTTTCTTTAAATAATCATCTAAATAAAATGTTTTATAAATACATCTCTACTTTGCATATACCTATCATATACTAAATCTATATAAAAAAAAATTATAATAATTATAATTAATTTAATGAAATGTATAAAACATATTACTACATATGTCCAGTTATGGGCGATTAAAAATTAAAAAATACGAGTTATTTATTAAAGTAAGAAACAATTTTAACAATAAAAAATACATTAGATCAGAATATAATAATAATATTAAAATATTTAATAGATTTAAGCCACTATACTGCAGTGACTCCATTTTTTTTTATACTGATATGAGAGTTAATATGTTTATGTTTTATTCTTCGTAATTTTATAACCAATTAATCGAATTCAATATAATTTAGTTTATTTTAGAAATAATAATTATAAATATTAATAATATTCATATTAACTATTATTGAATCAATATAATTTCATAATTTTGACTATACTGTATGTGGACGTGACAAATTTGTCAATGTGTTGTATACGTACAAAATCTTAGGAAACTTTTTCCATGAACATTTTCAAACATTTTGAACGCCTTAAAAATATGTTAATAAACACACAGTTAATTTGTATTTAATATTGTATATTATTCTTTGTTTGAACGTTATATTATTTTTATTTATTTGACGTATACGATATTTACATTTACTGTATTACGAGTAATATGTACATCATATAATACAATTTAACATCCGCTTATAAATAAAAGTATTTTACATATACTCTAACTTTTTGACAGTCGTTACTAAATTTCAGTTTCTAATTTTCCTCGTTGTTACTATTTTTAGTTTAATGTCTGAAATTTTAGTTTTTTGATCAACGACTTGAAATATCTCTTTCGAATACCTAGCTCTTTTCCAAAAACAATTCATACTGCCTAATACTTGCAGAGTGCAGTTAGGTTTTACAGCAGTATGTATTTTCTAGAATAACTAGCACAAAAGCAAACAACGAAGATTATTTAATTCATATAATTTATTGTGATGAATATGAACACTTATGTTCTTTAAATGTATTATTAAAAGAAATTACCAAATACAACTACAACTATTTACGCTGAAGATACAGCTATACTGGCTTCTGACGTAGAAACTATATTAACTTCTTCTACCTTCATACCCATCTTGACTTAATAAATATATGGGTTACCCAATGGCGAATAAAAATTAAGCTTGAAATATAATTTTATGTAGTATTTAATTTTACGTAAAATAGACTACTCATTATTGAAATCGCAAGGGATAGTTAACCCCCAACCTCACAGATAAAATATCTAGGACTTATACTCGATAAAAACCTAACCTAAGAGCTTATCTAAAATCAAAACGTAAAACGTTTAAAACGTTTCACCCTATATTTAAATTTAAATTATCAATCCATACAAAACTAATTTTATATAAATCCTTATTAAGGTTTATCTGGAATTATAGCTTGCAAATCTGGGGCAGCTCCAAATAAAGCGCTACATATAGATTTGAAAATAATTGACTCAGTCTATCAACTAGCCAAAAAATACTATAACAAATAAAGCGCTACATATAGATTTGAAAATAATTGACTCAGTCGATCAACTAGTCAAAAATTACTATAACAAAACTTTTTATAAAATGTCAACGCTATCAAAATTCACCCATATTACACTTATCTCTATGTACACTACAAGAAAATTCCTGTACATCGTCTCAAAAGACGATGGTGTCAAGATGTGGTGTGATGGAGCCTAACCTCTTTAACTAATGAATTAATAACTATCATGCTCTGAAGAGTTCTATAAATGGATAGTCTCCCTTATCAAGTCACGCTGTTAATGTAAATATTATTTTTGTACAAAGTCCTCATATTTACTTACTGTGTTTTTTTTTTTCAAATACAGATTGTAAGTTTTCTTAACATAAAAAAATACTAATATACGACGTGCGACTCGGTCTGTAATGTTATGATGCTGAGAAACTAAGTGCACGAGAATATTTTAAGAATTATTGCACATCATTATGTAAGTATAGCTCAAAAGTTATTATTTTTGACTACACAGTATGAAGTAAATCTGATTTTATTGGCTTAGCTAATAGGATAATTTTTTTGAAATATTAGCAGAATAAATAAATCATAGTTAATTTATATACATGCATAATTTTAAAGCAAGGTACCATCCATTGATGATGTTTTTGGTTTTCATTTGTTATATAATTATGAATTTAGATAGAGATCATAAATAACTGGTCATTTAACCTATACTGGTTGGACCTAAAAACTATAAAAGTAATTTAATAGAAAAAAGAATATGTTTAATACAAAAAGAACATAATTAAAAGTTTGTAAAGTATAGATTATTCAACATTTATATTTAAATTTATTCTATTCCTTGTCAATTTTAAAATTCGAAAAAAAAACATTTTTATCAGTTCAATATATGTTTTAATATCAATGCGATATGTGTCACCTTAGACTTTTTAGAGTTGCGTTCCTAGAATAGGTTAAAGAAAATAAGCATTCATAATAAAGTTTAGAAAATCGTGCGATAAGTGTCTCATTTCGTTCAGCACTTCAGATTAAATAAACAAAATGTTTATATTTTCTTACCTACCATAATACATAAAAATGGTATACAATAAATATACAGTTATTCGTCATAATTTCTTGTCTTAAACACGGCATCAGGAAAAATATTTTTTATAAATTGTATAAAGGTATAATTACACATAATTTTTATTTCCTGTATAGTTCAACTCTTTCGCTGTGTATGTAGTACACTCTAAATTTTCTACAGACTAACGAGACAAACATCATGAGATTATATTAGTTAGTCCTTGCGCAATGTATGTACACATAATATCCGTATACAAATTAAATCCGTTTTCGTACGGTGTATACTATACATAAATTTATAATATATATATATATGATTGAATGATGAAAGGATGATGTGTATGTTATAAATGTTTTGCATATACTGCGTTTAGGTATCAATAGGTAATTAGTATGCGGTTCAAAAGTTGGTCGAGTGTAGGCGCTTTTGAAATCGGTTAACAACTACGGGACGAGCGGAGACGCTGTTCCGGTATTCCATTATTATAATATTATATTATACGAGATGATGATGGACATGAAAATATTTTCGCTCGCAATCAGTGTAATAAATAGGTATAATAAAATACATTTTATAATACAGGGAGAAACGTTTATATCTGATGTCTGAATCCGATTGCGAAGGCGTTATTGCATCAAAACGTAGGTGTGTACAGTGATTTTATATCAAAACTCTTCGTTAGATTTTTAAAACTTTAAGCGTTTGTCAATAATTATAACTACTAATTCAATATTCGATTTATACGCTTCGAAGTTTTCAGAAAAATATTATTCTTCACAAAAATAAAATGTAATATATGTATATATATTTTTTTCTGTTTGAACCGAAGACGCCGCGGGAACTGCTTTCGCATTACGTCCGTGGCGAATATATATATATATATAAGTATATAATTTATTATCTAAAAAACTTAAAAAGTTTAAACGATATATAAAAGTATAAAATATAACGTAATTATTCACAATTATGTCGATAAAACAAACAGACGATAACGGTTTGAAATAATATCAAAAATCGACTGAGAAAATAGTGTTGAACAACAAAAAAAAGTATTAACAAAAAAAAAATCACCCTGTTTATGTACTATGCTTTACTGCAAAGTTTACGTGTTATTTGTTACGTGTCATTTTGACATCTCATCGATGCGTAGAATCGTGTGCGATTAAAGATGATACACATCGAAAAGATTCATACAAGTTTAAAAGGATTAACTGATTTCTGTGTTCGCATAACATTGTACACACTACAACAAACGATAAAGCGTTTACGTGATTGGAATTGTTAAAAAGGGCGTCGCGTCGGTGTGATTACGAAAAATCAATCGAGATATATTGTTTTAAAAACGTCGATCTTCTACCCGATGGTTAATTTTTCTAACTGTTAGGCCGAACAGATAGGTACACGGTTGGATGACTGGCGAATATTGCCATTAGGAAATTCTATCGCGTACGAGCGGACGGTCACATTTTAATACAATACAAAAGACAATATTACAATGTATTGTTCCCTGCAATGTACAGTTCGAAGGATTTGAGGACATCGCATAAACCCACGGTTCTGCGAGAGTGCTTAGAGCCACGAGACAAAAGCTTATTGAAATTTTCTAGAGCTATAATTTTTAAATCGTTAGAAATCTCTGTACGCACCAAAACTATTTACGTGTGCCCAACTTTAACACGGGTCGTACTGTACAGCTACTTCGGTGGCTTATCGACCTTCCCAGAAAAAGTTTTTTTAGGAGTTCTGAATTACATTTGGTTATTTTTTTTTTCAAAGTTCATTAATTTCGGAAACTAAATTTCACTGTAAAACGCAGATCACATTATTCAGACTATATCTACTTCGTAATATGTTTACTTTAATTATCAAATATAAAAATAAGTATAATGGCACGTGTCTAATCTTTTATATCTGATATTTGATATATTTTGAGCTCTGTCACGTGCCAGATATACGCAATATTAAAACGACAATATCATTATGGAATAAAAGTCGCAATCATCTAATTCATTGTACATTAGATAGTTTATGGTTGTACGGATTATGTGATACTATAGACGATATAAATTATGACAAGAATTGATATTTCTTTTTTCAATCATACCATTTCATTTCTGTCTATACTTTTATAAATCGATACAGCAGACGTACATTCCATTGACACAACAAAATGAGTATAGGAGAAGACTTATAAAACCGAAAATTATATATTAATATATTTTATTCATTCGTGATATTTAATATATTTAATTCAGAAATTGTTTATTGATATCGGCTATCAGGTTTACGAGACGACTTAAATAATGAAAATATTATTAGTAAACACTTTCAAATATTTTTTAAATATAATTTTCATATTATATTTTCTATATATACATTAAAATTTAAAATATAGTTGTATTATTTGTACACGACACACGTAATATTTACCAATTAATAGATTTTCCGGGTAGAAAATGTATTATAAATCAGGTACCGAGTATTAACTGAATATAAATTTCAATATTAATCCGAGTACAGGGTAAGGGCTGAATAAAAATGCAGAGTTACGTCGGGTACCGGTTAAGGACCGAATAAAAAATCAATGTTACGCCGGTACCGGGCAAGGATCGAGTTGTAATTATTACATTGAGAATTACCGGATATCCGTAGTACCTCTATTTTATATTAATTTAAAACAAAATTAAAGGAACTACACTGCGCTTCTTTATCATTGTCGATTGAACTCATATTTATTGATTGAATAAAAAAAAATTTAAAGTTTTTGATAAATTTAAAATTATAAACAAGCAACAAGCGAAGTAAGAACAACAGCAAAAGTAATAACAAGTGTGTCGCGCGTTGTGACTGTTAATGGATAATGTTAGTTATAACTAATAATAATAATAATAATAATAATAATAATAATAATAATAATAATAATAACAATAATAACCATTATAATGGCCTATGGGAAATAATGTGTTTTGATTTCAGATTGTTAAAATATAATTTGTTAATAACTACCAGATTTAATTTTCAAAATCATAGAACAATACACCATTTATTCATAATAATAACCAGCTGTGTAAATTAGTTCGTTAATTCTAAAGCCGCGTCTGCACTATGCCAAATGGTATCGATCAACTTTTAAGTTGTCCTAACTAACATTAATATGTGTGGACTAGTTGACCGAAAGAAGATTACCGACTCGATATCGAGTGTAGTTTATCGAACGCTTTTTTTTCATTAGTATAGTGTTTACATAAATGTAATTGTAATTTATGTTATTGGTAAATAAAATAAATGATACCGAAGAAATTACAGTAGATGTTGCAACAATTATCATAGGAATTGTTTAAAGACAACAGGATCGTCACTGTCGCCTTAGAAGGTTTGGGTGAGGCCCAGCCTAGTTCAAGGCAGATAAAAGTACAGTACAGATGAATTCATATGTGCGTGAAGTTGGCACCCCGACTTTGTTCGATCGGCTCCAAACCGGTGTCATTTTTTTGCAACGAATTTGCAACAATTTGCAACGTTAATAAAAAAATTTGCAACACATTTTTTACGGTGGTAGAGACGAATTCTTAAATAAAAGGTGATAGATTATCCGCGTATTATCTGCCAGGTTTATCCAACGATATTTTTAAATTAACTAAATATTTTCCGCTATGGACAAATGTAATGCAACTCTTTTTTAAATCTCCTTACAAAACTGCCACATCAGCATCAGTTGAAAGTGATTTTTCCGAATTGAAAAATAAAATTCTTCGTTTCGATAAAAAACCAATGACTATTGATCGGTTTCTTGCTAAACATTTGCAAAGCATTGATAGTAATACTAAACTATTTAGAAGTTCACAACTAAAGAAAAATAGTAAAAATGCAATTCAAAATCTGAGTTTAAAAAAAAGCTCCACAATAAATGAACATTAAACAACTCATGCAATTTGACCAACCATGTGTTATTTACTTTCATATATTATAATTTTTTAAACTTTGTTAAATAGACACATAGATACGCATACATTTCAGTGCGAATTAGCCTATCGGATCTAAAATGTTGTGGTCGAATAAAATATCACTTAATCGTCTACCAAAATTTAAAAATGACAAAATAAAAAAGTTTTATACAATTTTAAAAACGTGTTATGATATTATTATAGATGTCTTTTTCAAAATGAAAATTATTCAATAATGATCATATGGCTTCGGATTCTCAAATATAAATGGAGAGAAGAGCTCTTAATGTTTTAAAATATCCGTAAAAGCGTAAAATATTTAAATTTTTGTATGCAAATTAATTTTGAAAGAATGTGGGTTATTACAAAAAAAATCAAAAAAATCCCAAGTAAATCAGAATTTTTCAATGAAATTTGATCACAAGTCTGTATAAACGTGAAATAAACGAATAGGTCAATAAGAAATAAAAATTGGTTACTTGGGGGGCTAACCATGTCCTTAGCCCCTCCCTTCTTCAAAGTGTAATATCTCGGAAACCGGTACAACACAAACGACGGGACTAAAAGCACAAATAAGCAAAAACGTAGCACAAACGACTGTAAAAATTTGAACTCGAAAGTCCGAGGTGGGGGGGGGCCGAAATGTCCGGGTCCGCTACAACTACCTCTAAATTCATTTGTATTGACACATTAAATTAATTTTTATTTCATTAATCTTTAAATATAATACTTTTATCAAAATATTCATTTTAAATGCAAAAGTTGTAAATTATAATTTAGTTATTATATAGTTAATAGTGTACAAAATAACTATAAGGCCACTTACCTTTGATTTCTCCATTTTCATACAAATTTACCACACACGATTGAAATAAAATATAATAACTGCTCCAAAAAGACGTTACGAATGACGACTACTTAGTAACACATTATCATAAATGATGAAGGAATTAATACATCAAAACCGAAATGATATATTATTTCAGTCCCTACTCTAAATTGAGTTACAGAAAAACCAATAATAATGTATTATAAGATTTAAGTCCTCGAAGAAAATCGAGTGAGATGATTTATAAATATTATTTATTAACAGTTTATTCATATTGTAGGTATAACATAATTGTGAAATGGGTTTTACTAGCAAAGTTAGAAATCTGTCTGCTGCCAAACAATAGCCGTCCAGATAACTGAAACTTGTTTTTTTTATTATTATTAGCAGCAAATACAATAAATTTTGTTCATTTTTAACGCACGTTTAAATAGTATTTATCAAATGTTCTATTACTAATTTTTCAACGAAAAATTTTTACGAGAAACATATTGGGTTGCAATTTACGAATCCTTCGTTACAAATAGTTGCAAATTGGCCGGAAAATTTTGACATCGGTTTGGAGTCAATAAGACGATATGGGGGGACTATAAGAAGTTGGCACTCCCAATAATGAAATTATAATTGTGTTGAATGTGTTAAGTTGTAAATAGAGTGACCTTTGTTGCAAATAGTTGCAAATTAGCCGGAAAATTTTGACACCGATTTGGATTCGATACGACGATGTGGGGGGCTACCACTTTTTAAATTTAGAGTTTATTATCTATGGCCAATCTAAATTTCAGAGTTTATTGAAAAAAAAAACCGATTTAATTATAGCGAATATAAATATATGCATTTCTGAAGGGAGAATGCGTTGCCCGTTTGAATAAAGAATGTTGACGTGTTATGTTTACGTGTTTTCTTAACGTTTTTGTATATTTTTGAACGTTTATATTTATTGAAAAATATTTTTCCAGAATCAGATGCTAGATGTAGCGTATTTTATTTAGTCACAAAACATATATATTATGTAAACATGTATCGTGTCTTGTAATATTAATCTGCACGATTGAAGTTTAGTTTCAAGATTAAACATACAATAATTAACTTTGCCTACAAACAGTGTTGAGACTTATCTAGATAAATTTGTCTGTATGCAAAATAAATATAATATAAAATTTTATTGTCAGTTTAAACAAGTAATTAAGTAATAATAATTAATTAATTTTAAGTAATTAATACTTGAAATATGAATTCTTAAATAATCAAACAATACATACTAAAACTGTGATGAAGGTTCATAATAATTACAATTTACCGTAACATGTGTAAAATAATTTTTTTCTTGATATTTATACTTAATTTGAAAATGTTTGTTCATTTATACTTATCGATTAATAATAATGTCTATTTTCAACATTAATTTATAAATATAACATGTGTTAAAATAATATTGATTAATTAATTACACTCATTTCGAATCCATTGGACAAAGTCGGGGTGCTACGTGAAGTTGGCACCCTGAAGCTATGTTCGTCTGTACCACCGTAAAAAAATATGTTGCACATTTTTTTATTAACGTTGCAAATTGTTGCAAATTCGTTGCAAAAAAATGACACCGGTTTGGAGTCGATCGGACAAAGTCGGGGTGCCAACTTCACGCACATTGAATTCATGAGAGATGTAATGCTTTATGAGGTTGATCAACTGAACCAGGAACACAGATGTTTCGAAATTTCTTTGAATTTAATAAATCTGATTTTAAAAATATTTTAAGTATGATTGCGCCGAAAATTATTAAAAAACATTTTATTCAGATAAGCCATTCTGGTGAACTTTGCAGTAACACTGCATTTTCTGGCAATTTTTTTTTCTGGTATTCTTACACTTAATTAAAAAACTTCATTAAAAATTTTGATTACGATACGTTTCATTAAAAAAAAAGAACCGGATGGGCCTCGCTCTGCTGTACAGTTGGGGGTGGAGTGCACTTCGTTTATAGGATAGGTCATTATTACAATGAATTTGTTAAATTTGAATGCAATGATAGATATCATTGTATACCAGTGGTGCCCAACCCGCGGCCCGCGGGCCACATGTGGCCCGCGAAGGTATTCTATGTGGCCCGTTACGAATTTTCTAAAATAAATACAATGTATGAAAAAATGTTTAAATTATTTTTTTTCATATATTATTTTTATTTAAATTTATGAATTCGTTTAAATAATTATTCCAAAAAAAAAAACAATTATAATGATAATAATAAAACTAAAAACCTTACAAAAATGTTTTACTTTTATTATTAATGAGAAATTTGAGTTTGTACTTCTTTTACTAATAATGACAATTTTTTTTTGAAAAAACTTTTAAATTATCTATCATAATCTTTTTAATATACAATAAAAGATAAGAAATTAAGTCCAATATATAAGATTATTTTTGTACTTTCATACTTTGTGGACCGCTTGAAGATAGTTGTTTACCAAAGTGGCCCACCAAGGGAAAAAGGTTGGGCATCACTGTTGTATACGAATAACGATTCTGAACGGAGTTCATATGTATGTCTAGGATATAATACATTATTATTTATAAATATGTAAAAAGTATATTTTATTTTGAAACGATAAATATATTTTTCAATTAGGAAGGGTTGGCAGTTGCATACAGCGAAAATTTAAGTGAAACGATCTTCAAAATTTTTTAGTTACGATAAGTTTAACTTATTATAAACCTTATATTAAATTTTCAAGAGTTCAAAAAACTGATATAATTTGTCAGTCTAGAATATAATACATTGTTATTTATAAATATTGTAATAAGTATATTTTATTTTGAAACGAAAAATTTACAAAAATCGAAAATTTAAATTGTCTATAAATAAGTCAAAATATGTCAAAATACATTGAAAAATCAACCATGTATAGAAAACGTCAATATAAAGATTTGGTGATAATTTCAAGTTGTTGCGGTTTTTTGTTTTTGAGTTAGAGCATTTTAAAAAAAACCGATATCTTTGTCAGTCTAGAATATTAAACATTATATTATATTTTACATGTAATTTTATGTCAATATTCGCTGTTCAAACGCTTATAAAAAAAAATTGTGCCTATGGATTTTAATAATTTTTGAATGACATTAAGAACTACTTCTGTGGAATCTTCTATTAAATTTTCAAGTATTTTGTAGGAGCCAAATTTTTTTTATTACCGATTATAAAAATAAAATGTAAAAAAATCGAATATTTTAAATGCCTATAAGTGGCTTAAAAATCAATATAATATTTTGAAAAAAATATGATATAAAGGAAATTACAATCTTAACAGCTGGTAAAAATTTCAAAAATCTGCGACTCATACTTTTTGAATTATAACAAATATTTAAAATCGTTCGAGAATAAATCGCTATTTTATGCAATTTCGTAAATATTTGAATTTCAAACAGTCATAACATTTTTTCCTCTTAGTCCGGTAGAAATTTTTTTAAAGATTTTTGAAGAGTAGCTTATAGATAACCTAGTGTTAAAGTTTTGAATCTTAAGTATGAACAAAACAAATTTTATGAATTTTTATCTACAAAATAACTTGCAAATTATCGTGATTTTTACACATTTTATACAAATTTGAGCTTTAAGGGCTTATAAAAAAAAATTTGAGTTAACCGATCACCGATATTTTTTGGTTACGATAAGTTTAACTTATTATAAACCTTGTATTAAATTTTCAAGAGTTTTCGGTCTGCCAATTAAATTTTATAGATGTTTAAAAACAAAAATTTTACAAAAATCGAAAATTTAAATTGTCTATAAATAAGTCAAAATATGTCAAAATACTTTGAAAACTTAACCATGTATAGAAAACGTCAATATAAAGATTTGGTGAAAATTTCAAGTTGTTGCGGTTTTTCGTTTTTGAGTTAGAGCATTTAAAAAAAACCGATATCATTTGTCAGTCTAGATTATTATACATTATATTATATTTTACATGTAATTTTATGTCAATATTCGCTGTTCAAACGCTTATAAAAAAAAATTGTGCCTATGGATTTTAATAATTTTTGAATAGAAAAAATTTTTGAACAGAAAAAATTTTATGAATTTTTATCTACAAAATAACTTGCAAATTATCGTGATTTTTACATATTTCATAAGGCAATCGAAGCATTTTTACTGCCCCAAATCGTGTCGACAGACACAAAAAAAAAAAAAACACACATCATTGTAAAATCAATACATTCTTCACTCCATTCAGAAACTAAAATAACAATGACACACGACCGATTCTGACGAGAAGCAGACTCGAAGTGGTTCGACATTGATTGCCGAGTCTAGAAATGCGCTGAGCAACGCCATTTGGGATCACCACGACTCATGTAGACCCTCTACTATACTCGATTCGTCCAGGTTTGGTTACAGTTTTTTACAATTTATCCATTTGTCATGACGCAGCACCAACTGGTGAATTAAAATAAACATTTGAAATTATTTCCAACTACAAATGTTTCTGCTTGATATTGTTTGTACTTTGTGATGATCTAGCAACAAACAACTAGACTGTGACCGTTCGAGTATGAACGACTTGGGACCGTAGCTTGATTGTGACTGTTGCGTCATCGGATCGTTGCGTTACCTGTAGTGCGAATAGTGTCTAAATGTACAAAAATAAATTATAATTCACAACTTAGGATTTATTATGTTATATTAATAGATGTACATAATTTTTTGCACAGATTATCAACCTGTTACTCAGTTTGGGTTGAGTAAAAATGTATTAATAGGTAGAATAACGGGTATTGACTTGCTAAAAAATGCAATATTACACCAAGTATCGGGTAAGGGACGAGTGAACATTCAGTGTTACGATGGGTACCGGGTAAGGGCCGAGTCTTAATTATAACATCGAGTACTCGGCTATCGAGTAATTGCCGGATACCTGGAACATTTCTACTAATTATAGATGTGAGTGAAAATGTATGGATTGGTAAGTTAATTAAAATCTCGACATTTTAATGAAATAGGTTTTACGTATATGAGCAGACAGTTTGTTGTCGTCACGGTAAGGAGAAGGTTCTGTTCATATTCTCAACATTGTGTTTGTTGTCAATCGAATTACGTATAATGTATAAGGCGTATAGAAACACATACTCAACATTGAAATAAATTAGTGAAAAATATTGTATGCTTTATTTTTAACGGAAAAACCTACATACTTAAAATTACTTGGACTTGACGCGTTGGCCATTGCCTGTTGGGTAACATTTTTATACTGTCACGAGTGTGGCAATGGTGTAAAATGAAATAACCAGAAGTGGAGTACAAGCAGTAGTTTGTTACAACAATGGAAAAAAAATGCTCTTCAACTAGGTAATATAGACAATTAGATTTGATCACTATGAAAAGATAGTGCAATGAATTTTAGTAAAATCTTCGTGGTGTTCATTATTGAGTTTCTAATAATCAGCATGTTTATATAATACTATAATTATTACAATAATTTTTACAACGATGAGTAATATATTAGTAATAATAAAAATATTTTTGGTACTGGATAAACTAAAAAAAATGTGTAAAAGATAAAAAGTGATTCAATCGGATAATGCCGTTAGCTTTAAAAACTTAACGAAAATAATGAATTTTTATAATATTATATGCATGACTCTAAATATAAATTAGTAAAAATGTGTACAATGTGTGCAGTGTGTGCCTTAAATTAAAACATTTGAAAAGCAATTATTAAAGTATTAGCGGAGAGATGTCCTTAAATAAATATTAAAATTGATAGTACTATCGATTTATTCTGGAAGTGAAATTGTATGTTTTGGAGATAATTATGAAATTTTTTACGATAAATACAATTTAAAATATATATAATACATCAATTATTTATTCTTATTCAATTATATTTTATACGCTTTTAATCGCTCTTACAATCTTACATATTTTTTTAAATACAATTGTTTATTAAATCTTTGAATTATTTACATATTATAAAAGCTAATCTAATATAAGTTAATATAAGCAGTGACGTAGTCAGGATTTCTTGATGGAAGAGGCTAAAAAAATTGTTGGCCAAGTTAGATAATAAATCTTTGAAAGTTCCCCCATGACCTCCTTTCACCACCACCAAATTTAAAAATATATTTCCGGAATTTTAAAATAATTTTAATAATATTTTTTAAAATATAATTAATAGTAATAATAAATTAACGGTGTCAGTTGTTGTAGCATTGCCACAGGGGTCATTGCATACATATTTTAAAGAATATACTGTGCTATCAAGAACCAAAAAATTAACATTTAATGTAATACAAATATTTTTCTTATTGTCTGTAAAGGACGTGTAAATATATGGGAAAAAAAATGGATAGCAAACTTTTTTAATTAACTTCTTATTTTTTTTATATTATAAGTTTTATAATGTATAGAAGTATTATTTTTAACATACTTTTTTGAATTTAAACAATGGGTAGGTATATAATTGTGGCCACTGTAGTGCTGAATCCCGTTGACACTTTTAATCCCGGTCCACCGCTGATTACTATAGTCAATAGTGTATAATATTTCTGCTATCGATATCATATATAATTATTGACTTACCATTGGTATAATCACGGGAAACATTTAATTTAAAAAATAAACTAAATTTACTTTCGAGGCATTATCTGAATAACCAAAGTTTTTATTTTGTTATGGTATGAGAATATAAACAGAATACCCATTATTTTGTGTAAATATCTTGAGAGTATATGGCGATATGTAGTACACCCTATCCAACACTTTTGGATAATATGGTGTAAAAACTATAGTGATTATGAAATGTAAGTCCTAGACGAGAGTTGCCAAAACTTTCACGATAACCACCGAAAATAGAGTAGTAATCACGGTAGAAATAATACGTTTATGTATTTAACAATGACAAATACCCTTTACTTGTCAATATTTAGTTAGTACCATAGTTCTAGTATATTTAAATGCCACATAGTAGTATACTATAAAAAAATACTTTAGTATATACATGTAAACACAACCCATAGCCCTTTTAGCCCCTCTCCCCTTGGCCACGCCAAAGCATATAATAATATAATGTTTAAAATAAATATTCAGTACAATAAAAATAAAACTTTCGTTACTTTTTTATTAACAATTTGGTTTAATCTAAAATTTTACAATACCATTATTGACCATTGTTTTGAATTACTGGCAATGACAAGCAGTCTGCAAACATATATTTTCTGAATACGCAAAAATGTCGTTGCTTTCGAATTTAAAACAATTCCAACATTTTGGTTTCGACACCTGTCAAATGAACGTGGTTAATTGGACGCATTTTTTTTATATATATCTACTTTAATATTAGTTTTTATAGTTATAAATAACCAATTTCATAAAATTTATCTTTAATGCTATTCGTATCATTAAATGTTCATCACGCATTTTAATTGCACAACATCAGCACACCAACATAATTTATTCGTCAAATGTTCATTGTGACTTGGGCATTATTACTCTTAGCCCTTGTTTAAATGTTTACAAAAATTAATTATTTTACCAATATATACCTATTACCTAATGCTTATTCTATACATATAATGAATAAAGTAGGTGATAGATTGCACCCTGTCTTACTCTTAGAAATTGTAGTCTCCTCTTAGTTGTTATCTTTCTCAGCTTTTATAACTGCCATCTCATTGGTTATTTAAAATTTTTTTATCGTCATAGTCTATTCCAATGTTTTCCATAATCTTAAAAAGATTTGTTCAATTAACATTATCGAATGTCTTCTCTAATTCTACGAAGGCAATAAACAATAGTTTGTTTATTCTAAATATTTTCTCTATGATTATCCTTAAACATAGTTCGCCTCTCTTTTTGTGAGATCGTCATGGCCACTGAAATAATTTATTACGCATTAACGTCATATGTATCTGACTTCAGATCTATTGCGTGACCGATTGCCATATATTGAATGATGAACAAAATGTTTATACGATAAAATTCGAGGAACTATTGTAAAACCGTATAAGTAACACTCCTCGCATCGCGTTCACCATCTAGAATTATTGTATTATAAAATAAATCGGTTAGTATATGATTAAAACGGTATCCAGTGAATTCGTCGCCGGTGAATTGATCGCTGGTGAATTGGTCGCCATAATAATTGATCGCCAAACAAAAATTATTTTTAAAATTTTTGAGTTATAATACTATACTACAGAAAAACTTTCTACATTCTTCCTAAATTTTACTATATTACATGAAGAAGATAAAAGATAAACTAAATGCTGTAGCTGTAAAATTAATAATAAATAATTTACTTTTGTCGATTAACTGACTCACTCGTCAGCTGCGATAAATTATCGTAATCTTTATTCTAGATTATATACGTTTAGTGTATTTTTCCATGCTGGTGCGGTGTCATTTGTGTCAAATTTTTTAAATAATTTTCAAAAAATTTTTTTTATTTAAACATTAATTAGAATATATTATTTTAGAATTTATTTTTTTATTATAAAATCTAAATAATATTTTACAATGACCAAATATAACATAAAACAAAAACATATTATAATTGTATAGTGGAATAGCAATAATAGCATTTTAATATTCGTGTAATTTGTTTTGTGTTATTTCTGTAAAATAGTATAACTAAAACAAATATTAAAAATAATTCTTGTTCGGCGATCAATTTTTATCAATTTTTATTGTACCCGCGATCAATTCACCGGCGATAAATTCACCGGAGATCAATTGTTTGAGATAAATTCACCGCGAGCCGATCAGAACGGTTTTCATGTTGTTCCGATTTAAGTCTGGTTCACACGATGACACTGATGTCGTGATGTGTGTGAAGTTGAATCCTTCCACTTTATCCTATAAATTTAAAATATTCACCAATATCTTGGAACTTATTTGGAACTATTTGGAACCAAGTTATCAAAATTTGGAACTTCACACTTTTCCCGGGAAAAAAGTTTACGGTTGGGCGACTAACTTCACGCAGTCTTCCTACTTTTTCCTATTGAATTTAAACCTTCACTAACATTTTGAAACTTATTTGGAACTATCTGAGACCAATATTTCAGAATTTAGAACATTACACATTTCCTGTAAAAAAAAAGTTTTTTGGTTGAGGGCAACCTTACGGGACCACACGTCACGTTTGGAACGGAATAGTCCCATTTTTCGTATCTTTTTCTTGCTGACATCCGGGGAATTCGAAGCCTTAAAATGTTCCGTTTTCAAAAAGTATTAAAAAATAATTATGGTCAATTTTAATTTGTTAATAAATTTTTGTTTTTAATATATTTAACTAGTATAGGTGCATGTGACGTGTATACACTGTTTTGGGGACGGTGACGAGTGACGACGGCGAATGGCAGGGTATGTGTATGTTATGTATCGGATATCGGTTATCGGATATATAAATACACTTACAAAATATATAATATAAAAAATAAATGCCGCAATATCAGCGGAAATACAAAATTATTTATTATAGTTCATTATTACAGTGTTACAGTATTCTTCAACCGTTGTCTTTACATAGACGTTTTTTTTTTTAATATACCGATAGGTATATAAAAAAAAAAAATGTTTATAATAAAAATTAGTTACTTCTTAATAAGTGTAATTAATTGCTTTATTTTTTTTTTGTTCCTTAAAACCATAATTGTAATTAATTTTGTTAATGATTGTTAAAAAAAAAAAAGATATTGATGAAAATATTTATTTTTTCATCCCGTTTTGACTATAAAAGTATATGATCACCTTAAGTATAAAGCGTAAATTTCCAATTAATTTGTTCGTGTTCCACGGAAGCGTCCTGTCGAAAACATTATTAAGTTCTAGGTATAGCTGCATTTTTGTTTACTCAGACACTACCAGTGATTGTAATTTAAGTGTGCGTTTCCCGTTAAGACTAACCGCTCATTTACCCTTTTCCCGTTCCATCAATAATCGTACCCGTACAGACGCAGAATTTTATTTTGAACTTGCGGATAAAATCAAAACGTAAATCGTACGCCACCCGTCGTTAGGTCTCAATGAAATCGTCGGCGAAACGTAAAAAAATATAAAAACCTATTCCTTCTCTGAAATGTTAGTAGTACTGTTAGTAGTAGTACACTGTACGCAGAAATTGAAATAATACATTCAAGTCTCCAGTGTGAAATAATTTAAACGTTTACGTTCGAATTCCCGTTCATATCTAAACTAAGCTAATATATTTATATATATGTGTGTGTGTGTGTGTGTTAAAAAAAATGTTTAGATTTATCTGTCTAAGTGAAACATAACTTGCGCGTGCGTGTGTACGTTTCTAACAATTTTTTTTCTGTAGAAATTTTTTTATTTGCCTTCTTCAAACCAAAAACATTTGATTACCAAATTAAATTTAAAATAAATTACAGTTTCACGAACCAACATTTCTCTGCGGTCGGCACGAATTAAGTTAATATTCAGCAACGATTCCGATCGAAACGTCTCCTACGTCAAAATATACGCTCAGCATGATATGAGAAATCTATAGTAAATTTTATAATTTAATTTTTCACTATTATCATAAATACATGTATTTTGTATGTGCTGTAGAATATACTGCTTACGATTTCTCCGCAGGAAATAATTATATATTTTCAAATAAATTGACAATACAGTCCAAATGTAAACAACCTTGGCGTCACGTAAAAATGCTTCAAATGTTTTTGCAGGATTGATAGGATTGAAGAAGCACTCTTATTTGGATTGCCTTTTCAGAATGTACGGAACGTTGTTTGAATTTTTTTCGTACTCAACTTTAGCTTGCCGTAATAAGGAGTAAGTAATTCGACCGCAGTTCCCGATGTTTCACGCAGTTTCCCCTGATGCGTGATCAATAACATTTCCATTATGATTTTTAGAGTTAGGAAAATATTGTAATTTTTTCTTTACGTATTATACTCCTCAAACTGATCGGAACAACAATGGTTTGGGTATTTTAAATTATAATAACAGAAGCGATTTTGAGTAAAATGACTCCGTGAATTCATTTGAACTTTTTTTTATGAGGATCAATTATCCTACATAAGTATTTTATAGTTATGTCATGAATTGTTTATATAAATAAAGACGGAAAAGTAGGACTAATAAAACCTATTATTCACATACAGCATCATTAATCCTCAACTTAAATATAATTTGCTGAGACTATTCTGATTATTAAATTATTATAATTCTCATAAATCTAATCGTATAGATATCGTTAATGATTAGTGATAAATAATATTTTTTTCATTGTATTTAATGGATTTGCTTGCTCAAAAACTTTCCCGAATAGAAAATGAATATTTTAAATACCATTTTTTTTTTAAAGTTGTAAAAATCCATTTATACTGTATTTGAAGTGCTGTATACACAAAACCGTAGTCAGGGGATTCAGGGTTCAGACTCCCCAGATTTTTTTTAATTAAATGGTTTCTAAATTACTATAACATTTGAATTTTTAAAATTTAATAGCCGTAAAAAACATAAAAACATATGTATACTCTAAATCTCCTCCCCCCCCCCCCGAAAAATAAATACTTTTTTAGCTATGGCCTTGTATGTAGAGGTATATTCGAGACCTTTCCTGAAATTGTGAGGTAAAAGATATTTTTTCTGTTAACCTTTTTTTTTATGTTATCGTTTCGAATATTAGAAATGCGAAGAAATAGCACTCGTAACGCGTGCGAAGGAATTACAGTTTTTTTTCCGATTGTAAATGCTAAATAAGGAACAACTGAGATGTTGAGCGTTGTATTGGACAAATCTTGAATTTACAATATTTGAGTTATTGGTATAAATATAAAATATACACGATAAAATGTAATACATTAACAGTCAAAATACATTCAATAAATATTCATTATACAACAGCACCCAAACCGTTTTTGCATTTTAAATTATAAATAATTTGAAGAGTAAGAATGGAATTTGTTTTGCATATATTTCAATATGATAAATTATGGGTTAGTCCGTCGTAACTTTCCTCATCGTCTCAATTATAATTCGTTAAAAATACGTCTAAATGTTATTTTTATACATGGTTACTCTTTAGTTCTTTGGTTTTGTGAAAATTTGAATATTTCGTGCGTTTACGAAAAGCTCAGAGCTTAGAACGACGGATTACGCAATCATAATAGTCACTTTCCGAGTTGACCAAATCAAAAGCACTCAAATAACGATAAACAATGCGTCGGTCTGACATAATGACGGTATAGGCACAAATAGAGTACAAATATTGTGGTTGCTGAAAATAAAATTAATGGTATTTCACTGTAATTATTATGGAATAACTCAAAAAAGTTAAAAAAAACAAGGGTGCTTGACTGATGGATGGCGAGAAAACGAAAGTTACACTGTCGGAATGTACGAGGTATCGTGTGCTAAGGGTGGAGGGGTTGGTCGGTAGTGACGATTTGTAAGCACCTTACAGATAGAGCGGTGCACCGGTAAACAATTTTGAGGTGAGTGGATCAGTGGCTCCAGTGCTCAGTAGTTTCATAGCGAAGCCAGAACAAATTTTTCGGGGTATGTGAGTGGTTTAAATTTATCTGCTCCGGCAAGATGTAAATGTTCAAGTCGTCTACTGCGAGGTACCGTTCCAAGCGTCTTGTTTTGGATATCCAAACTGTGTGTTAACTGACTGTGGGTCAGTGGATATCCGGGGGGGGGGAAGGGGAGGGCAATCGAAGACCCAGTATTAGCTAGGGCCGTGCACTTCTCGCGACCACCGGACCGGTACGTCGCTTGACCGGTCGTCCGAACAGCGGTACATGCGATCAGGTACGTTGCACTATCGATGGCGGTGCGGTGGGGACGGGGGTGCGGACGGCGGTCGAACGCGACGAAACTCCGCGACGCGCCGTTCACGTGACACCGACATCCCGGGCCACGTGTGCCGCGTGTTTTCTCAGGACGACGCGAGGGAGGAAAACGCGTGTTCGATTACCGTTCGCGATGAGATAACACGCGTCGTCACTTCTGCCGGTGCAAACGTCACATGACTTCCGGGTGGCCTCGGCCGCACTCGCTGCCGTTGTCTAGACACCGTTCGCGGCCTTTTCCGTTCGACGCGCGCCGCCGTTCTCTTCCCGTTCGTTTACCACCCTCCCACCACCCATCATCGTCCCACGGGTCTGTTGTTGATTCCGTTCCCGCAGCACGGCCCGAATGCGTTGTCAACGAAAATACGAGCCCGCGCGTTTTTACGTCCAACGTTTACAGACAGGGCTGACGCGTTCGGCGGTGCCACGGCGTGGTCGCCGCGGGATAGGGCGTTTCGGGACAGGACTCGTACACCCGTGTCGTCGGAAGAAACACACAGAAATAATGTTTAAACGTATTTTTTTTTTTTTTTTTTTAAATTTATCTTTTAATCGACTGACCTTTTCAATGTGTGCTCGGCTTTTTACATGTACGTGAATGAAATACATTTTATTTTTCGAAACAATCGTACGAGTTCACAACGGCGTTACACTTCCGGTTGAATAATAATAATAATAATAATAATAATAATAAAAAGAAAATAGAACCGAATCGAAAACAATAACACGTCGTCGTATATATGGTACAATTATCATTAAAATCATATCTAAATTAAATAATGTAATAATATAGTGGTACAACGTTACTTAGTCGATTAGCTTCTGTTGTGCACAACACAGTTATATGCAAAAAGTCAACGGCGTAATTTAATACGAAAAATATGTATAAATATTGAATAGAACTGTTGAACCTTTTACCGACCAATCACTATGGTAGTGGAGAAAACGCGGTAATAGTAATATTTTACAGTATATAATATAATATTATAGTAGAATAAAATATAAGTTATAATCAGACAATATAGAAACCGTAGGGTTTTTTCTTGTGTCGTTTTAAGTCAGTTGAGTTCATCAAATAGTATTTAATAGATCTTATGAACAGCAAATAAAAATTAACAGACTACACATATATTTATGACTTGAACAATCTCGTTTATGACTGACAACGTTTTATGAATGTATATTTTTTAAACGACTTTTAACAATAATATTTATATTATTAATATTTTAATTATATTTTTTACAATTTGTATCCACATCATAATCATAATAATAATAATAATAATAATAATAATAATAATAATAATAATAATAATAATAATAATAGCGCGTTAACAAATTTATTTATGACATTTGATTTAATTATAATTGCCTAATAGTATACAACGCAGAAACGAAAAAAGTCAAAATAATTAAATAATAACTGATAATAGTTTTGAAAGAACACAAATAAATAAATAATTATTGTTCGTTGTATGCGTAAATCCTATACAGACAAGGATACGAAGCTGTTGTATTGTGTAATGTTTCTCTTTAAAATATCAGCGCACGGGCCCAACACTCTTTCAAACCTGTAACGAAGATAATGCATCATAAATAAACGTGTACGTTCTTTCATAAATATTTTATGAATACAAATATATGTAATGCGAATAACCATTTCACAATTATTTATAATGCAATTGTTGCAATAGAATATTAAATTCGAATTTGTTGCAATGAATTATCATCGTCCTGTACGTCATATGTTTTAGCCAATTCAACGATTTATATTTTTTATTGTTACATAAATCTAGCCTACTGTCTATGTTCACCAAATTTTATTAAAAGTTAAACTTTGTCAGAATTTTTCATCAGCCTGTGACCATTCTCGCATATTTACAGGCGTACATAAATATATAATACGAGAAGACTACGTACACAATCTAAGCAGTACATTGACATTTAACATTTTTTATTTACTTTATGTTTTATATCATTTGAAACTATGTATAAAAAGAAAGCAATATAACTGCACAATCTTAAAAAATGTGTACATTAATGAGTTATATAGTTAGAGATGTGAAATTTATTGTTTAACTGGAGTTTTAAGTTTTAATGTTTAAATATCCTCAATGCCACATATCACCGGTAAATTATTCTCGTATTTCACTTTTTTTTGTCGATCATTATTGATTATCAATTGATTTTGGATGGAATACCGTCGTAATATAATCATTCACTTCAAATTTCATTATAAAATCTTAAAAATTTCTAACACAAATGGTAAATTAATTTTTACTAATTTATGTTTTCGTAATGCAATAAGATTCGTTTCATTAGAATTCGATTTTGCGTTATTATTTCCAAAATAAAAAAGCAAACGGATGAAAAAAAAAATTAATGCGTTTGGAAATGGAAAAATGATGAACACATTGTGGGTATAGTTTTTCAGTTTAGGTAAGTCGTGATCGATTGGACAACAAAAATTGTTTACTGACCATTATTGAGAGAGAAATTCAATAGCATAATATTTGTAATTTATATCCCAAAGACTTTGTTTGTCTTTTTAAGCATGGCGCCTATTTATTGAGGGACAACATTATACTTTTAATGGTACGCTATCGACCACCTAGGATATTTTGATGGATAGGATCTAAATCGAATAAAAATGCGAAAATTGAAAATAGCGAACAACACTCTCCACGGGGCTGCCATCTCTTTGATTTGCCCAAATAAAAATAATATGACAAACATATTTCTCAAGTATACATTTATAGTTATAGATAGAAAATACATCCGTTGAAATTAACAACGTATATAAATCTCACCACATGTAATGTTTACATTTAATAAATACATAATGATATGATTATGGTATGTCACACTAAATCGAGTTCATAATAACCATCGTAAATGTGCCCAGATTTTCAATCATAACTAAACGCAATATCATACTTTTGTCTGTTTAGTATTTGATAACAATTATTTTATTATTATTTTTAAATATAATTTAGCGACACGTGAAATTTAATACGTATATTAATGTGTCGGGCTATAATAAACATATAGTTATAACACCGCAATTCTAATATTATAAATCGTTTTGCACCAGTTGGGAAACCTTTACTGAACAATGTCATAATTTTGCTATATTGTTACTTTACAATCTATGTTCTCGGTTGAACGTAAGCCTTACTCAAAATGCTGTATACTTTTGATTAATGAACACGTGCTCTCGTATTTTTGCGAATGCCGTGTGGTTTAAAGATTTTACCCGACAGAGCAGGTAATAATAAATAAAACAATAAATAACCGCCAAGTGTATGTGTAGATAAGGTATAAACTGTTTAAATTAATTAATTATATTTGTTTAATATATAAAATTACTGGGACAAGAGTATATTTCATTATTTTCGTCGTTGCTTATTATGGATCACATGCATAATAAGTTCGAACATGTTTTAATGTTTTATTAGTATGGGAAAACAGTAGAGAAATTAATTACATTTCAAAGTACAATATTTATTTATAATATATGAGAATCAAAAATGTAGAAAAATATTTTAAAAAGACAATCAAAGATAGCAAATTTATGAATATCGTCAATTATTAAAATTAATGGAAGTTAAAGAACGCATAGAAATGAATCGTATCTAAAAAAAAAAAAAATATTAAAATTTTTCAAAATTGTCTAGACTATTCGATTTTTTCAAAATAATATAATATACATAATTTATACAAGCTTTTTTTTATAAGTATAGTATTCGTTGAAAAATTAACTCAAAATTAAATTTTTCATTTATAATTGAACAGCAATAAAAAAAAAGTGATAAGAAAAGTAAACATTTTTTCAAACATAAAAATAAAAATATGAAAAGTAAAATAATTGCAGACAATCAAATATAAACTTTACGATGTTACTACCAAAAAATGATTATGTAAAACTTAATAATTTCATAATTGACTGCTGATATTTTGATTATATTTATTTATCTAAATAATTTTAATTGTGTAGTTATTAGGTGATAATAGATAACATAAAAATAATTGTTGAGAAAAATTGCATATTAATTTAACTGCTTAAATACTACGAAGAAATGTAAGAAATACAAATTGTTTAACTATTATTTCTATAATCAAACTTTTATTTCGTGTAAAAGCTAAGTAGTTTTCTGTAGTGAATTATGATAAATTAACAATTTGTTCAAGAAAAAAATGTATAAATAAGTACGGTGAAAAAATAGTATTGTATACATATTAAATTATATAATATAGGTATTACGTATAAAATAAAACTATAAATTACATAGAGAAATGAGCAAAAGAAGATTTAAAAATTATAAGAGCATTATTAATTCGAAAGAATTTATAATTTCTCTTAGTACATAGTTAGGTTATAAATAAATCATAAAAAAAGTATAAATAATATGTGATAAATCATCACAAAATATTGTTTGAAAATCATAATGTTCTAATTCTAGTTTTGCCATAAATGGTAGCGTTCTGCGAACATGTTTACATTCTCATGCAACTTTCACTTTTCATAAAGAAAAATTGTATAAATATATAGTAATAATTGTTTTAAACTCGTTTGAAGTAAGAATAAAGAATGGTAAAGTGTTTTAGCATCTATACCTTACACTATATTTCAGAAAATCCAATACAAAAATAGTTTAGGTACTTATATATACTTAGTTATAGTATATACATTATATGTTTAATATATTTTGAGAGTAACTGAGAATTAGATTTTCGTAATTAATTATTCTTGATCTTCAGTGGTAATATTTTTTTTTTTTAAATTATAGGGATAGACATATTGATTATTTTTTAAATTAGAGGCGCCAGTCATTTATTTATATTATTTATTATTTTTTACGCCTTTTTTTTTAAAAACTTAATAATTCTTAATATTTAATCATTTGTTTTAATGCTGAGTAATTTAGTGATTGTTATTGTACCTCAAACAAAAACTATAAGAAATACCGCTGTAAAACGTTAATAGTCAAATGGTTATTATACCGTTTCAGCTTTATTAAATCGGTTCCATTTAATTAACTAGTTTATTACCTGTCAATTTATAAACTTGACGTTAACAATATACGTTTATGTCAGAAATGACTTTCGCTAATATGTAGGAGAACATGGACAAATCTCCGTTAGAAAATAAACACAAAGTTTTAATTCTTTATGTTATCCTAGAGCTATTTAAGGTAGGTACATATATTAATAATTTAAGTTATTTTAATCAAAAGTTTTAGGGGAAAATACTTGTAATTTCGTCTCGTGTAAAATACACGATAGTTTCATTAAATATATTTACTGCTAATATAGCTAATTCATGTAATTCAACCAAAGCTGATTTTTAATTTAATAAATATTTACTGGTTTTGAGTGTGTTTGCGCATAAACTATATACAAAATCTTTGATTATAACTGTCGATTTTAGGTTCTATATTTTTAGAAGGATTGTATTGGTTTCTTAATTATGTACTTTATTTATTTTTTACTTATCAGCTATCCACCCATTTTGCTGGTTATGGAAAGAACTCCAAATATTATTTATTAACTTATTAATAGATTATAAATCTAAAAAATTAGTACTTAAAAAAAGTAATTTTTCAAATTTCAAATTTTTACAATTTTAGCTCAAAGATTAAATATCAATTCAGCAAATTCTGTTTTATATTTAGTATAAAACATAATTCAATTATTTTTAATATATTCTTAAAAAAATTCACTTATTTCAGTAGAACGCTCAAATCCTACATTCTACCTTATTATAATTTATACTATACTCAAATTCAATCGATTTTTGATCATAACTGTATTCGAATATTTATTACTAATAACTACCGATAAAGTATTGACTGTCTGTTGTATCAATTGAGATTGGATTTTCAATTTTAGTTTTTTTAAAGCCTCTATACAAATTGTGTACCATTTATATGCATATAACAAACTCGTAAGAATCCATTTGAGCTGCCAGTGCTTTGACACTTTTATTTTAGAGTTTACTTTTCCTTGTATATATACATACAAAATTGAACATAAAGCACCTATTTATTTGAACAACAAAATATATAAAGATAAAGAATAAATAATTTTATACGATTAAAATAGACAGAATGAATAAAATAAAATTATAAATAATAGAGGATATACGTGCTTATACTACCCAGCCATGATATTATATTATGATGGATAAAACTTTAAGAAAAGTTTGTGTATTTTAGAAAAAAAAGTTTACACATAGTTTTAGAGTTGTATAAATGTATCTTTGGACTCTGCGCTGAATTACAAGTAGATAAATTAAGAATTAAATTATTGTTAGGTATAAATATATCATATGTGAAAACTAATAAAAATAGATAATGAAATGATAAATAAACAATAAAAAATTTTAAATTAAAGAGAAACGCAAAAAAATTGTTTTTTGGAAATGGATCGGAGAGCTGAATATTTTATTTTACAGCAACAGATGTAAATAAAAAATAATTTATAATATAATCAAAACACTTTGAAAATATTCAAAAAACGATATGGAATTAAGTTAGTCTTTTTTGTCGTTTTTTTTTTTTTTTGATTTGTAATTCTATTTAACATGTATTATACTCGGAAAAGTTGTTATTTTCAAGTTGAAGACATCAATTGTACTAAAATTAGTCGTTAAAACGTCACATTAATTACAATACGACGGTATATAAATTCCCTCTAGTCAACAGCACGGTTTATTGTATAATACACAGCATATTATTCGAGAAACCGAAACGTTCGGGTGTCCCATGCTACAATCACGAGCCATGTTATATATATATATATATATATATATATATATATATATCATTATCACGCGCATACAAAGGAGACAGAAAGCTATTTAATGTTGTATTTCCGAAGGATAAATGTACAGGTCGACCTTTGAGCTTGTGCGAGAAAGGTATGAAGTTTACAGCGGCGCGTAATATACCTCCAAACAGACCAAAACGAGTACATTGAATGGCCCACCTGCGGATAACAGCTATGGGGTGAAGAAGGGTCTCAAGATACGGCGACGACGGATTTAGGAGAGCGTAAAAGGCGTGCGCGGTGCACATAAATAACATTATGACGACTATAATATTACCTAGCTCGATCGAGTTTCACACACTTCAACGGTCCATTGGCAACGACTGTGGCCGCTCGCGGACGGTCGAGTAACAGTGCGATTTCACCTGAAACATACATTTGAGTTGCAAATATAAGTGACGATTTGTTAAAATATTACTATTAGTAGAATACTATAAAATTTATTTATTCAATATTTCAGCGAACAAGGTAGTTTTAATTTTTAGAAAATATTAGTAATAGATACTAACAAATCTAAAATTCTAACTATAATCTAGTTAAGTAATTAAGTAGCTTAAATACATTATTATCGTAACGTATAAAATAAAATATAAGTAAGATTTAAATTAAAAAATAAAAATGAAATAAAAATAATTTTTTATAAATTGACATAATCATTATTTTAAAATGTAACTCATTAAATATTTTATCAGTTGAAACAAAAGCTCTTTAAAAAAATTAATTATTACTTCTGTTGGTTTAATGATGCGGTTTTGTAAATAGATCTAAGTTTCTTGTATTTATGAAAAGAGTATGAAAATCAATTTGATGGTTTCTCTAAAGTTATATAATAGATTATGATAATATGGTTATTAAAATGTTGTATATAATTATAATATCAGCTAATTTGTGTCTTATAGGCGGTGAATTAATGTTTAAGGAGTAATTTATACATTTTATTATTTCTTTAAAGATATGGATGTTTATATATCAATTGTACTGCCGTTATGACAACAAAAGGAAATACAAAAGTCCAATCGGAGACGAAATTGATTATTCGTTATCGATCGAAACACTCTAGTATTTTCGGACGGAAGAATAGAAAGAATACTGTCCTTAGCGGAATAGTACGGAGTTAAAAGGATATTACATTTTGGCAATACCTGACATAATCGCAGCGCCAGGACCAAACACTATTCGCATCTCAGACAGGTTTCCTTATGATCCCAACTAAAATCCATAGCCTGCCTTCGTTGTTTATAATATTAATATAATGTGTAAGTACTGTAACACAAAAGGGTGTCTTATTTATTCATAATTTATTTTTATTGAACTTTTACATCTGAGTATGGTAAAATAAATAAAATAATTATCCCCCGAGAGATATTGTAATTATTAAATCTTTGTGGGTGTCATTACATAAATATCATATACCTATGGAAATTCTTTAATTAATTTTCGTTATCTGTATATTATAATAATGTTTCAAAGCGGGAACGATTATCGAACAAATTTATAGATTACGAAGTATTTTATCAGGTTAAGTTAGACCATACTTTGCGTGACTTGCATGGGTCTTTCGACTCCGAATTAAAGACGAGTGCACGTATTCATACCGTTTAGCCATAATAAATACACTGTATTGTACACGGTCGAGACGAAATCGATACGAACATTTTAAGTAAAAGTCGTAGGCGGATAAGAATTTGGAATTACGCGAATTGATTGCATTATCGCGACGGCGTCTCGGCATCACTCGCACTGCGCGAGATATTCGGTATTTTGTTTGCGCCAACAGTGTCACGCGTCAGAGTTCCAATTTTGCGGACGACAATTGAACAATAATTGTATATTTTCCTCTTGATTTTGCCACCGTCGTTATCCGGAACCATAAAGAATTCTAGAGCACACTCTTTCCCTGCACACGTCCATTGTTATCACGCCCCCTCTCCCAACGGTCCCAAGGTAAATGGAAAGACGCGATGACATTCCGCCTATATACGACGAGAATTTCAAATTGGATCCGTCGCAATGACCGCGAACGTATCGATCGTAGCGAGTTTAAACGTATTCGAGGGACAAATGAAATATTTCACGCGACGAGAATGAAAACGGAAGAAAAAATAATAAAAATGTCATCCTTCTGTTAACGCGTGAACAGGATGCAAACGAGTGTTAACCTAACCTAAAACCAACGAGGTTATTCCAAATGCACGATCGTTGACAACGGTATATATGTACCTATTTATTTATATACGTAGGAGTATAACACACGTGCTCGACGCGTTTTTCTTCGACGGTACGACAGCTTTACATTCGAAGAAAGGGATAAACAGATATAATCAGAATAATATCATAAACACACGACGTATAAAATTATACAAACGTTGTATGACCTTACACGTGGAATTTCAAATATTTCTCCATTAACATAAAAAATATATTATTTTCGGAGACCAAATCGGTTAAAAAAGCATTATCGATTTGTAACGGATATACCTACCGCTATTTTAAGGACACGATATTTTCGATGCAAAACCGTGATATACATCGGTTACAAGAAAGATGGTTTTTTTTTTTTTTATATAAATAAATTTTTAATATAAATAAGGATATTTCATATCCCATTTGGTATATGAATCGAGCAGAACAATCATAATGTGTCTAACTAGAATGGCATAAAGGTAGCAATGATGAATATTACTAAGACGACCGGGTTGGACTTTTTTCGATCAAAATGTCCTTTTTGTATTTCGGCTTTTCTGTAATTACCATTATCAGAATTATCACTGTTATGGTTACCAATTCAAAATTTTATAATATGGAAAAACAAAAATAATTATTTTTAATATCATACATTAACTTCAAAATTATGATTTATACAATACTATTTATACAAACTTATGGTAGTAAATTGTTAACCATTATCACTGTTAACTTAATAAAATATACTTTTATCGATAACATATAGCATAAATACATTAGATTTTCCATAAAATAATTACATTAACATTGACAACTTCTGCATTATGAGTATTGTTAAATATGTAATTCAGCAGGAAAAACTTTATACTTGTAAATCAATTATTAAAAAGTCGTAAAAATCAATTTTTTTTCTCTAAAGGTTTAAATTGATAATTTATATTAAGTACTGGATTGAAACGAAAATAAACATTTCAGAATGTTCTAAAAAAGAAGGGTTCAATATGGCCTAAAATCATCCCAACGGGTTTACCCTAGCGATGGTTAGCCGTAGAAAGAACGAGACAACCAATAATTTAACTAATTTATTAATGATACGTGAACAGGTAATCGGAAGTAGTAAAATTGGTGGTTTGCTATACGATTTTCTACACCTTTGGCATGATATTAATTCCGGGTCGTATATTCGCTCTTAAAAACCGTCTTTACCACATATGGTGTATATGGTGAAGACACTCACAGAGTGTCACACACAGAGGGCTGCTGTCTCATTAACAGTGTTGGGTTATCTTCAATGTACACAATACACAACCTATAACATGACCCCACGTTACAATGTACCGATGATAATAATGTACGTACCAAAGTAATCGGATGGTGCGAGTCTGCCAACTTCGATCAGATTCTCTCCTTCCACTCGTTGCTGTAGAACGAGCGCCGTTCCTTCGACGATTATGTAGAAATCGTCTCCTTGTTCGCCTTGTCTGACAATTGTTTCACCATCATCGAACGACACGGGTTCCAGGGCATCAGCCACCGTCAGTCTCTCCCACTTGTCTAAGCTCTCTGCGAACACATATATAAAATCGTATAAAGTCGTGTTTAATATAAATAACTATTTATGTATAAATATATAAATAAAAAAAAAACAGTTTATATGTTTATAACATATATAAATATAAATAAATAGTTAGCCTGAAGTAGTATTATATTTGTAAAGTAAAACCGGTTTCAAACTAAAAATTAAACATCAAATATATAAAAAGTCAATAGAGTCGTGATTTTATTGACTTTGTGTAAATCTGATGATAAATTTTTAATTTGAAACCGAACATACTCTACAAATATAATAATACTGTAGGCTAAGCATTTATTTATTATTATATGTACATTTTGTAATTTCGAATTATGAGTTAATCATTGTTTATAGATATCGGCATTAATAGATCGAAGAAAAACGAAATTTTATTGACGATAGAATAATTTCCTTATGGTGAGATTCATTCAATTTTAAAGAACAAACATTGGGTAATTACGTTAAAAATTTAGTATCTCCAATCCCATATCTATACTATATACATTATATCTTTATAAACTATAAATCTTACACATTTTATGAATAGAAGTACTTACAAACATTTTTTATGTTTTCGTCGAGTCTTGAATCGACTTGGAATAAAATAAAGTTATTTAATAATATACTTATAGTTAAAATATTTGTCAACGCGTTAAGATAAATAATTAGAAAAATCTAATAAAGAATTTTTAAAGCTAATAATTTGATATTCTTATGTGTGCAATTTATAAATTCGCCCGATACACTCTGTTACAATTTTAAAAAATGTACTAGTAGATTCAATCGTAGTTTAATTTTGTTCAGAGTAATCCACCAACGTTACAATAAATGTATTTAGAAATAAAGATCACGTCCCAATGCTTATATAAAACTAACAAGACTTAACTTCTTTTATTAAATTTTCTCCGTAGAAAATGCTAATTAAAGTTAATATAATCTTTGAGTCTTTATTTTTTTTTTTTTTTGTATAGCCATATGATTAATATATTCATCTCACTTTTTAATTTTATTAAATATATTTTTAATATTTTTCAATTACTTGAATCTCTTGTTTAAATGATGGTTTTATTTTATTTTTTGTACAGATAATAAAGTTATTTTACATTTTCCAACAATTTAAAGAATATAATATGTGAAGTACCTATACCTAAATTTGTTTGAAAATAGTACTAATATAGTAACATTGACAATAAATAAAAGGCTAAGTCAAAATTTATTATTTTTTTTTTTTTTTTATAGAAAACATTACAGCAATGCATTATAGTAAAAACCATCCAATCATTTACAAATGTATTTAATAACTATAAGTATTTTGTTTTATACGAGTTTATTTAGAAATATATTTAAATTAGAAGTTGTTTTGATTTTAACAGAATTTCGGTACAGCAATGAAAATGTTGAAATAAATAAAAGTAAATGTCCAAAACAATATTAAACTAAGAGACATTATATTTTTTTTGATAAAAATCTCAAAATAGAAAAATTATTTAATTAATTGAACATGTCATTTTACACACAAATAATTAGTATTTTGTAGTAAATAATATGTAAAATGATAAAATCATTTTTGTAATGTTTAGTTGTACATTAATTTTTGTTTACTTTTAAGTTTGAAACATTTTCTACATATTTCAACTATGTTTTTGTTTCATGATCAAATATTTGAAACACCAATGACCTAAAATTTAACTATATTATTATTATTCATGTATGATTGATATAAAGAATTGTAATTTACGGTATTATAGTATATTAAATCGATACACCATGATTCACGAGTCTACGACTCACACGACGGAGCAATATAAGTCATTATTAAAAAATTAGATTTATGTGATAATTGAATATTCCCCTTCAAGGATTTATTCACAAATTACTGAGAGGTACAATTTTTGTTTAGTATCCAATCATTAAAAGATGATTAAAAAATTAAAAAACACAGGCATAATAAACAACATATTTAACTTATTCTATATATTTTGCATAATGCCTAAGTAACTTCAGACTATAAGAGTACAACATTATCATATTGTATACTATTAATTATAGTAAGTTTTTATCATAGAACGCAGACCAAAGTATTACAGATCATCAATGTTTGTGGTAATATTTTTAACGAAATATTTTAGGAAATGCATTTTTACTTAATAAATAAATAGCCAGCAAATCATGTTGATTATATATAAATCTAAGTTCCATTATAAAAAAAAAAAAAATACTTTAAAAATAATTGTATTTAAAACGTCACAAAACATTAGTTATATTTATATTTATCATTTGATAGAACAGAAAATTGTCTGTAAACAATAAATTCATAAATAATTATCGTTTATTTGGTTAATCTAAAGTTTAACATGTGTGCATCCATTAGTCAACCGGTTTTTTATATATAGGTAACATACCTATGTGTATCTTTAATACATTTATCTAATTATAAAAAAAAATCGTGCAAGCGTGAAAATAACTATATACAATGCGAAAAACAAGTTTTTAAAAAAATAATTTTAAAACCTACATAATTTTGTTTGTTTAATGTTTTTATACTTAAATAGTTTAAGTATTGATAAATCCTATTTTAACAATAATAGTTTTATTTTATACACATTATATTTATATACTCAGCGTTTCCGTGGTGAAGGTAAAATCACTACATGACGGTTATTTATATCTAACCGTTTTTCCTCGTTACATATCATTAATCATAATGTTTTCTAAAAACATGGTAATGCGTAAACGACATTATTGTTCTACAAAGTTAAAATTATGTTCATTGTGGGTACACTAGGTTTTGTTCATTTGCCTCCCACGAATAAAAACAATAACCAAAAGACGAATCCATCTTTAATTTTTATTTCTCAAAGAAAACCTTTAATTATTATTTTATTTTATTTTTTCACCACGACCATTACGTCTTAACAAAGATGAATGACGCTATTTCTTTTAAATGTAACGTTCCAAGCGATAGTCCTTAATTATATCCCACTTTTATAGCTACTGTGAAAACTAAAACTAATTTTCCCCTTATAATTAATGAGGGTTAAATACACAATTGATTTTTATCAATGTGAGCCGAAAAATCTGGAGCAAGGTTTACTTAAAATTAATGGTTATAATCTTTATATATAAAATATTTCATAGTAAAATAATGTTATACTATGAAATGATATATTTTTTTTTACCGTCAAATGTTGATATTTTATACATTATTATAGCTGTTTTGATATTGTACGTGGGAATAAAGTTTGTTCAGGTTACACAAAATAATACGTTTATTATGTCCAGTGGACTTTTTTAAAACTACATTTTTTTAAAAATTTAATAAGAATAAAAATATTTGTAGCGAATGATCCTTTTTATTTTTTGTATTATATATGATACGGTACGTCTTAAGATTTAAATTATAGGTACTATCAATATTTTTGTTTTTAAAATCTTGGTATGTAGATATGAAGAATGACGTTTTGATAGATAGCAAATACGTGTTAAAAAGATAAAAATAAATATTATAATTAGAACAAAAGTATTAAGAATTTGGTTTGATCAATTTAAAAAAAAAATTATTATTCATAAAACTACTTAAAAATTAAATATTATATGATACATCAATTAGTAAAATTCAAATCTTGACATTATGTTTTAAAATATATTTATAAATAAAATTATTAAGTTAAATTTTATTGTTTTTGGTTAATTACTATTTTATGAATATTTCAATAAGCGTCTCTGAAAAATGTTTATAGTAAATTACATATGCTTTTAAATTTATTATTTTCAAAAATTTCATATCTTTTTTTTTTTATAATAATAAATTTAATTGTATTATAGTATTTAATACTAATATAGTTGGTAGAAATTATTATATTACTAAGATTTGATTAGTGAAAACATCTTGTTCAATATTTATAATTAGATTACACAAAGAATCATTCTTTTATCAATATAAAAGTTATAAGCATTATAATATTTTTCATACAATATATAATTATTTTAAAACGCCTTATTAAGATTTATCAATAAATATAGCGAATATATAAGCTTTTATAAAATAAAAACTTAATTTACCATGAAACAGGAGTTATAACATTTAAATGGAATCAAATAAACATCTTAAGAAAACTAATTTTAACTTTATGATTCAGGTTGAACATTGGATAAGCACCTCACTTGGAAACCTCATTTAAAAATAAAAAGGCAACAAGCAGTTATAAAACTTCACAAACTTAACATCCATTACTAAAATCCAAACTTTACTTAAAAAAAAATTATTAATTTATAAATCCAGAAAAAAAAAGTCCACTGGTATAATGGAATTTGAATATAAGGAACCAACCAAACCTTCCAATAACCGTTCAATACAAACACATCAGAATATTACTCTTCCACTAATTATTAGCACACCGTGGTACGTCAGCAATGATTCTCTTTACAAAGATCTCAAAATGTCTAAAAATATATTATTACTTACAATCAATGGTTAAATCTTCAAACAATGATTGCAAATAAATAGTAATCACGAAATACGTTATTTGACGATAAATCCAATAATTTATTGTAACAGACATGATTTAATCCAACAAATTAATATTAATACATTTTTATGAAGATTAAATACAACCAAATATAGTTCTTGAAGATATATAACGGAATTACTACTCAAGATTGTACATTATGTTTGGATTATTTTCGATAGTATTTATTTGTAATACTGTGTTAAAATAAAATGTATTGTATCATTTGAGAAAAGTTGAGTTAAGTGCAACGTATATACAAATACCTTAACTTAAATACTTCTATAACAATACTACATTATGTAATTGAGAGTTTTGAAATGAAAAAGATAAATTGCTGACACTGTTTATCGACATATTTTATAATATGAAATTTGTCAATAGACATATACATATGGATATTATCCATTAATATGTCGATCGGTTAATTGATGCAACAACAATTTTGGAAACAGATAATCACAGTAGTAAATGATATACGTAATAAATTTAACTCATCTAAATGAACATTTTATGCATATGACAGATATAGACAAAAAATCACAACTCTGGATTTCCGAATCTTAACAAAATGAAGGTACAGAAATAATTTAACATTTTCGCATATTTTTCTTTACAATTTTGAATATATTTTATATTATTATCAAACAAGCGGGAGAACCACTGTATTTTACGTTCGAATGTACTAGTATACAATAAAAGAACATGGCATCAAATTTATCAGGTATTCAGGTTTCAACTTGATCGCACTCCAATTATGTGTAGAATTATAGGGGCCAAATCGTAGTCAATTTGTTGGGCGTCACCGGTTTCAGCTAGAGTCACTTTTCGGCCAGTACAATTTTTATTAAAATTTACCAATTAAACAACTGAACTTAACATTTTTTTCATATAATAAAATATGATTGTATCCAAATTATGAATAATTATATGAAAAATATGAAAATTAATAAAATAAAATAATTGGCAAAAAAATGTTATAACATATTATTACCTTAGTCAAATTTATAGTTAATTTTTGTTTCACAAATTTTACTATTTTTATAATCATCAATGTAAGTTTTATTTTGTTCATGGTTGGTTTTTTGGAAATAAAGATATATCTTAGGTGTAACTTGTTTGATATAATGTAAACGTGCCCTATGTATATATAATAGCAAACGTGGTGAACCATTATTGGTCATGTAACAAATAATTCCAATCAACATTTTGAAAATTGTTCATCTGTCCAAAGAAAATTATATTTTTTAAGAATAAAATAAAATTATAGATTTATTACATTATTTTATCAATAGGTACTTATTTTTTTTAGAATTTTATAAATTATGTTTTATTAAATGTCCTTAAATTTGGTGTTATATACATTATCATTTTGTGCTGTCTCTTAGCGAATATAATTTTTATGTTAGAAGTGTATTTTGTCATCGTTGGTGAAATACAAGCAGGAATTATTTCATTAGTCAAAGTATTTCTTTCTTTGGATTTAATTAAATTAGCTATGGAGAATAAAATTTCATAAGCATATGTTGACGCAACAATTGAAAGTATAAGGAATATTATAATTTTTAAAATATTTATAATTTGTTCCTATGAATTTTTACAACTAAATTTTTATAAATAGCTTAATTTATTTTGTGTAAAATCGTTTATACTTTAATTTTTTTCGCGTGTCACTGATATTTGGTCAACGTTTAACTTTTGGCACGTATGCCAAAGGTTTACCATCCCTGCTATATAAAATCCATAGGCTATATAAAGTATAGACATTTTGAACCTTATCATTTCCATATAATCTAATACATAAATTAAAACAAGACATATTATATTACCAACCATTTTTATTTTATTATTTTTTCACACAGTTGTGTGTAATCATTTTTATCGAGAAATCACATTTTATAAAATATAAAAACGATTAAGTTCAGTTTAAAATAATTGTAGATTTTAAATAAAACTGTAACAGGGAACGATAATTTTTGGCTTAAAAGTGACAGTGGCCTAAAAAGGAACTGTAAGTTTTGTTTAAACAAGTAACATTGTAGCCAAAAAGAGGACTGTCTGATTTGTTAGTGAGCGACTTAACGCCATCGTAATATCGAAGTATCGTCAAGTACCAATAATAATATTTATACTAAATAAGTGAAAATATTTCACTTATATAGAATATTATCGATGGATGATATATTTACTATCTAGTCTTATAATTAGTTTCACGTGTCTTTTAGGTACAAATTGTATAATTAAATGAAATTATTTATCTATTTGAGTGGCTAATAATGATACGGAATATCTAGAAATTAATGATATTTTATTTTGTTTTGTTTTAGTTTTGTTTTAGCTTGAAGTGTAGTTCGATACTCATAAAAAACATTTACAACCACTATTACTTAAACTACTCGTATGTATGTAATAAACACGCCAGTTCATATTTTTATTATCAAGTGACTTGGCAAAATTACATAAAAAGTTGCCCATATGCAATGTGTATGGACTTACCTAAGTGTAATACTTACCTAGAATAGAGACGCGTGACAAGAATTCTTCATACATTTTCCTCTTTCGGATCGTCGACCCCATAAGTATTCTCCTGTAACTGTCGCGATCCAGACCCCAGAGCTTCATGTCAGTTTTAGCACGTACCGTGGCCGCCCGTGGCGTACCGTGTATTAAAGCCAGTTCACCAAAACTCCCGCCTTCGCCGATCACAGTCACTAGTTCCGAGTTCACGTACACCTATATTATATAACACGAGCACACATGTTACGCAATAGTTGACGTGTATAGGAAGATGTATGTACGTGTTTGTGTGTGTATATAAGAGAACTGAATTATTGAAAACAAATGGTTTAGAAACGGTACCTCAACCTCGCCAACGTCGATTACGTAAAAATTATCTCCCTCGTCACCCTGTTGAATAATAGATTCGCCCTGTAGAAACGTGACCGGGAACATAGCATCAAATATGTCTGACCGTTCGTTTTCATCCAAATGAGAGAACAAAATGTTTTTAGCGATAGCTTTCGATAGAGCTGCCATTGTTTTGTAATCTTTTGGTACTACCTGAAACAAACCCGAGAGTAATATGGCTATAATAAACATTTACAAAACACTAATAATATGATTCCATAAGTTAAATAGTTTAGTTTGTAGTGAATACAATTAATAAAAGAAAATATCTATATTAAAATACTTCTGATTTATATCAATTGTTTTAATATTATTAGGAATTTTTAATAATCTTTAATGAATTATTTATATGCTTAATAATACAAAATAATAATAACAACTATTATTATAATTAAAAAAAATATTTTAATTGTTGAATGCATACTCACACCAATCTACTTTTAGTAATTTAAATGGGAGCTAATTCGGCACGTTGGTGCAGAAATTTATTAAATACGCAAGCGTAAAATCGCATAAGGGTTCTGTTACTGGATTATTATTGACAGCATAATATCCTACTTGCTTATTGTACATATGTTACACATTGTATATTTTTTATTTTAATAATAATAAAAAAAAAAAAAATCGTTAAATGCTAATACTATATTTATAATTTATTATTTTAAATTGCCTATCGTATGGAAAGACTTTTAAATGGTATATTTTTATTTTTTTAATAACCATTGATAACATTTCATTAATATCGTTTAGAAATTATAATGGTGACTTAATTTGATTTAATATCAACATGATACAAATTTAAAAGAAAGACATTTTAAATGTTTAATTTCAAATATCATCAATCGGTATATTATTTAATTTATAAAATACTTTAAAATTAATTAAGAGTTAATAATCTATCAAATAAAATTGTTTTTCAATACCTACGCAAGATTTTTATTGCATTTAGAAAATAATAGAAATATTTTATGTTTAAAAAATGGACATAATCTAGTCAAAAAATAAATAGAATCAAAGCATTAATTTTTGAAGACAGCCAGTGAGATATGTCAAATTATTTATTTCAATTAAACGTTAGACATGTTAATGTGTAACACTATGGATAATGATTGAAAACTTCAAACTTTATTATAATTTAGCAATTAAAAACTTATTTTGTTAAATACAAATGTTGTAAATTTATTATTATAAAATAAATTATATTTTATTTGTTATTTACATGTGTATCGCTGTATAACAACATATTTTATTATTAGTTATTGTTCAAATACTGTTAAGATACGTTTTTCTTGCAACATCCAAACACAGCGGTTAGATGCATAGTCATTATGTACTAGTGAAGGGAAAAATTCAGATATGCCAAAATTGAAAATCCGGACTTTCAAAATGTGATATCCGAAAGTTATAATTATAATTTAATATAATATAATATATATATAATATTTAATTTAATATAATTTCATCCGGCCGAGATATTTAGCGTTATCTGAAACCTTGATCAAATTGAATATTGATTGTAATTAGAATAAGTTAACTAGATATTTAGTAGATTTGTTAGTAAATAGAGAAATAGTTTAGGTTTTATACAAAAAAATATAATAATCTGATTAGAATTTTACAAAACAAATATTGTATTCTAATGTCCAAAAATCTAATATTTAGTTTTAAAAATCCGAATTTATTTTTCATTACTATTAGGTACATGCATTTTATATGACTGTTTTTCTATTTGCGGCAACCACACCGTGTCGGTAAATGTCGCAATGCGTTCAAATTAGCTACTTGTCTGGTTGAGTGCTGCGTTCAGATGTCCTACGACTATACATAAAATATGTGTTTTCATAAACTAAGAATGAATTATTATTTTAATTTTTAGAACAAAATAATGAATGATACTGTTGAATGTATTTCTATGTTTTGGAATCATTCTTAAAAATAATTCATCTTCATACTATTGTTCTTTGAGAATTATACAAATAATATTATTATTATTGGAAATTAAATATCGTTGCATCAGGATGAAGATATTTGTAAAATAAATTTAAAAAACTATGTGTTAACTAGATCACTATTGCAAGCGTTATGTTAGAATTTCAGTCAACGCAGTATGATCGAAAAAAACAAAATCGCATGCAGAGAAAACAAAATAAAGTTGCATCCAAACGTTGCAGACGTTGCAGACCAATTCTGCGTTTGGACGCTGCAGAGAAAATGTACCTTTAAAAAATGGTTAGTCTATATCTACGTAAAAATATTTCTAGGCGGTTATAGACATTTTTTAAGTAAAGAAGTGTTGAAAAGTACATTTCGGAAACATTTCACATTACAATGAATTGAACAAAACATAGAAAGCTGAAGGTTGATTATTTTCTTTTGGTATTTTTAGATAGCATTATCGAAGAAAACTTGTCCATTAGCTGTATCTAACATAAAGATGTCTAGTTTCTAAAGTATTATAACCATTAAAGATGAAAACATGTTTTTGTATTGCTGCATAGTGTGTACATAACGTTATAATAAATTGTGAAAGCTTAGAGTATACACTACGAGTATATGTATATAGTATGGCCTTAGTAAATATTTACAAATTGAAAAACAGATGAAATAAGCCGAAGTATAAAAGTTTTTCACTATTTTTAAATCGTACTGTTGAAATTAAAGAGCTGTTTTTTTTCAATTTTTTTTTGAAAATATGGTATAACATATTGAAACTATATATACGTCATTTTCAAGAGAACAAAACTATTAATTTGTGTGTATTAAACGCAGTTTAATGGATTTAATTTCAAGTTTAAAAATTTTAATGCTTTCAATAAGACAAAACATAAATTGACAAAACAATCAAATCCATTAACGATATTGGAAAATAATGTTCCAGACTAAATGAGCAAAAATTAAGAATTCGTACCAAAAAAATTTAATATTCAAGTTAATTTAAAAACTCAACTGTAAAACAAGATTAAAAAACCTTTAATTGTACTTTTCATTAAAATATTTACAGATATTAAAGTAATAATTAAGAAACAAGATGCAGAGCCTTCTTAAACATAAATCATTCAATATTTTGTAAAATAATGTAATTTTAGTATTCAACGTTGATATTATATTAAACAGTCTTGATAGTTTTGATCGTTTATTGATTAACAAGGTTTTAAACTGAATAGTACATAAAAATCCAGTTTTTACATAAATAATATAATGTCGCAGATAGTAGTGTTAAAAATTCTTAGATTTTCCATGTTCTTCGACTAATAAAATATGATTAAATACAATTTAACAATTTTATAGGATATTTATATTACAGATGATTTTCTTCGGATTGAAAGTGAATGTTCAAAAGGTTTTATTTATTGATTTTTAAAATTTTATAATTTATATATTCTGTCTTCTTTACAATTATTAGAATGTAGTCACTAATCAACTCGATAACAGATGCTTTTGGATGACTATAAACGTATTTTAAATGTGAAATGTTTAATAATAATAATATCACTTATTATGGAATAATATCCAATTATATTTAAAATATACATGACCGATAGAAAATATTTAAAAATATAAATAACGGTGCATTTTTACATATAATGTAAACATCACATATAATGAAAAATATATAAACAATAAAAATAAATGTTAATAAATACAAAAAGAAAGATCATTAAGAGAAGAGTGAATACATTTATATTTTTTAAATAATTTCCTCAAGACATTAAAATATTGGATGAGAAAGATAACATATATTTGATATATAGAAAATTTGTTTATGTTTAGAGTTTTGAAGTTTATTTTGAAGTTAAGTCGTTCAATCAATTCTGGATAATCTATAATATTGTTTAATAATTTGTAAAGAAATTTTAAATTTAATAGTATAAATCTTTTTTCAGGGAGTAAATTAGAAAAAAGCTCAATTATAATATTGTAAGCAGAACAAGGAGCTTTATAAATCTTATATTGGAAGCTTCAAAATCTTAAAATTTTCTTTTGAATTTTAAAGAGTCTTGATTTTGAGTTATAGACTTGGTGTGTCATCATATTTGCATATTCCTGTCGAGAAAGTACTAATAAGAAATACAAGCATTTAAGAGTATGAGCATCTTGGAAGTTTTTCAAATGCATTTGATAAAACATAATTAAACATAAATTAACGATTTTTTTTTTAATAATATTATTCGTATGAAGTTTGAAGTTAAATTTTGAATCAAAAGTAACATTTATTTCATGTACTTGAGGTATTTTCATTTTAAATTATATAAAATAAATTAAACTGGAATTAAACCACGTCTAAAAATAACCTAAATTTAATTTTTATAAATGCAATGACTATCCAAAAGTGTTGAAAAAATATTGATTTATTTAAATAAATAGGTCAGGATAGGTATAAGTAAATAGTGCAATAGGTATTAATTATTTTGTTTTGTATCCAAAATGTTTAATGAAACTTTTATACAGATTTGTTGGCCAAAAAAAGTAATGGAGGAAAAAACATTACATTGAACACTTAAAAAGTAAGTATACATATTATGGATAACTAGAATTTATTATTTAATTTTATTTGTATAGAGTGATTATTTGCTTTAAATTAATCTAAATCAATTAAGATTTATTACATTTATCCCTATAATTCACTTTACCATAAAGGTTAAAAATATAAATGCATATAGAATTATAGATCATATCATATAGTATTGCAACGCCTGATGAGTGTCATACTTTCACTTTTGAGAAAAAGAAAAAGAATAAATATAAAAAATACCAGTCATCTTAATATATGACCTTTAAAATTACTTAACAATTGTTGTTAGTTTTATAAGTAGTATACAAGTGTATTACACGACTCTGTAATATTTTAGGAGTATAGAGTTTACTATAAGGTATTAATAATTTATTGAATTAATAGAATATTAATAGTATTATTAATAATTATATAAATATTATGATTATTATTATCATTAATAATATTAATTATCATCAAATAATTCCCACTTAATAACATTTTTTTACTAATTAATAACGATAATTTTAATTGCTGATAACACATTTAAAATACTATGAAAATATATATTCTTATAGATCTCTTTTGATATCTCCGCTTATTTATATCTACTTTTCTCTAGCATATTTAGCATATTTGAATTGCAACATTAAAAATCTTGTAACAACCTTGAACGTAAAATCCTTCGTAGCCAATGGTTAGTTTTGAATCTCAATGTTTAATTATAGTAAATTAAATCATAAACAGGAAAAATCACATTTACAAAATATGTTTAACATTGTATGATGTTTTTATACGTATATGATATGAATATAATTTTTTACGATGCATTAGCAAGATCAATACATTTTTACAAGTTTTCATAATGCAAGATTGTATGGATTATACATTTCTTAACATCCCTAAGTTGCTCTCGATTCGTAATATTTTCTAAAATAAATCGTATTTGCATGCTTCTATACAATGAATTGTACATATTATTCCTTTGTTCTATTTAAATTTCTTAAAACCAAAAAGGTCATAGTGTATGTTATGGATATTTACCATTATTTCGTTTTCAATGTAATAGAATATTTTGTATCATACACCTACTTTTTAACATAGCTTGTTGCTTCCTCTTCAGATACGTGCTCAGCTGATATACCACCTCTTCGCCGGATGGACTGTTGAACATGACTCGCTGGGCCGATATAGGTGCTGATTGGGAAAATTCATCTGTTTCTCCATGTTGGCTATCACTTCCTGGCTCTTGATCCTGCAGGAAAAATACAAATTCCATTATCAAAATTTAATTATGATACGCATCTTAATATTTATGCACATATCAGATACCTGAATACCCATAGGTTCTTGGTGTTTTATAATGTTCATATTATAATGAAAGGCGCAGTTCAAAGAGAATACTGCGTACAGTATGTTTAATAACGTAGGTACGTGAACAAATAAAATTAATTTATAGAAGTATCTTGTATATAACCATAACTCTCATACTAACTACATTTATTATGATTTTCAGTCGATTGGCTGACATCAAACAAAATATGTTTATTCTATACAATTTTTGGGTCAATAAACAGTGTATAAATAAATATGTGCAATAAGTCAAAGGTTTTAATGAATAACCGATGTTAATACGTCATCGAACAGAGGAAAAACATACATGTCGGAAAGGTAATTAATTTTTTCTTAAAACACATTAACTCCATTAATGTTAACATTACAAAAATGGTTATCAATTATTTTGTTTTTGATTATTTCTACAAAAATTCAATGGAAGGTTAGGTTTTTTTAATGATTGTATTACTATTATTATTATTTTAAAAAGCATAAATAATTAATTGTTTTAATTTACTAATTTATAATTTTATGACAAGGTTTTTAAAAACTAGTAATACTTATTTTTCAACTATAAAAATTTTGTTTGCGTAGTCAAAGAAACAATTCACGTTTTCGATGAACATAAAGTTCTAAATGAACATTATGAATATAATAAATACAGAAATATAATGTAGACTAGAATAGAATAGATACAAATGAGACGATAAATAACATTTGGAATATTTTTTTATAATTGAATATAATATTTCAGTTCAATATATAAAATATCTAAAAACTAGTTTAAAAATAAAAAATAAAATAAAATATTGAAATTATACACACAATACAATGATAAATGAGTTTATTTACACTAACTAAATTATTAATGGTACTTTAATCAGTTTAATACTTATATAAACTTATTTTTATATAAAAGTAAAAATGATGTTTTTAGATTTTTATAAACATCTGTATGTTTTTACTCGTCTAAAGATGTTAAGCGAATTCAATAATATGACTTCGATTCCTTTAATATATTTATAAAAAAAAAAATAACACATATAGTTTTTAAGATATCATTTACATTCCAAATGTAAAAATAATCATTAAATATTATACGAGAAATACATTTTATTTTCTTACTTCAGAAACCATAATGGGCAAATTTGGAGAAAAAATAATAAATAAAAAATGAAAGTGCCAAAATCTTTCATACAATACATTCGAATGCAGGCAGCAGTATTTACACATTGTTTGGTCGATGGACGTGAAAAAAAATAAAGAATAGTGGTAAAACTACTGATGATGTTGGTGATGAAGGAGATAGTAGAAATAAAAAGGTGCGATAATAAATAACTCATGATGAAGTCCGATAACATGGGGACGAATGAAGAAGGATAATAAAATGTATAGGAGATAAAAACGAAAAGGAAATGGTCCCAAAAAATACCTTGACTAGGGTATATGACCATTGTCTGCGGAGGTCCGTTACGAGAAATGTAATAAACAAAATGCCTCAGCTGTCGTGATGACCCGTCAATATTATAATACGCATAATATATATATGTATACATGTATGTTGGCGGAATGTCTGGTCTTATAAATTCGTACACGTTTTCGAGACGTGGATCATATAATATTTCGGTATCATGAATTTATGGCTGCTGAAGTTAGTAAACGATGGTAAATCGGGTCAGAATTACACTAAAAGTGGTTGTAGTAGTAAATATATAATGCATGCTAGTGGTAGTAGAAAGGATGATGGAGCCACGTACGGTGGCGATAAATAATAGCAGTTATTTTTCATTATAAACGATTGATTGTCGCGAACAATTACATGTCCATTATATAAAATGTTAATAAATATTATAATTAATTATATTGCTCATGCTACATACATATACACATACATAAAATATATATACATCAGGGGCGGATTTGAGAAGGGGGCATAGGGGCCATGGCGTCCTCCAAGACGAAACATCTTACTCTTTACTTCGTAAAATATTTTCATTGATGAAATTATGCATATATATAATTTGTATGTATGTATAACATTAATATGTATTTATACGGTAGTATTTTGATTATTAATAATTATTATTCGATAACAAAATTACAAAAATTGATAACACGATAAGAAAGTTTAGTCAGAACCACAGTTCTACCTACTTCACACTATCTAAATAATAACTCAATACCTATATTTGATACACTAATTTTTACTATATTATACACCTACTTGTTGTCTAAATTTATAAAAGTTTAAATATTTACCTAAAAAAAAATATTGCCCCCCCCCCCCCCCGGCAAATAACTAAAGCCGTAAATAAATAAACATAAATATTTTCAGTTCATACGCGCAAGAATATATTGCTGGATACGCACAGTGAGTCGTATATGATGAAGCGGCCGGTTCTAAAGGTAATTAGCACCTCACCGGAGGGATAGGGACCAAAGATGTTATAGATTCAGTTGAACAATATTATAACTCCGTAGCTTGTACAGAGTGTGTGGTGTGACGGTGATGACGATGAAATCGGAGTAAGTACGACTTCCACCGTCTTGCAAAGGCAAAGAGAAGAAGCTATACATGTATCGCGAGATGACCTAGATTCTAGACTGCCACCGCCACCGTCGTCATCGTATTATTCGTGAGGAGCATACGAGTAAGTATTACTAGTAGGTATTAACATTTTTACATTTTATATTTTTGGAAAATATTCAATCGGTGGTCAATTTACAATAAGCGGTACTAATAAAACGTATACACGACATAGAATATTTTACTCTCTTGTTGCGCTCTACCCCTATTGCACTTGTGTACAGTATATTAAACTGTTTTTGTTATACGAGACAGTACCAAATACCGTTCGTCGGCAGCCAAGTGTACTTGTCTTCAAACACAGAAGTAGTGTTTAACATAAGCGAATTCGTATACCGCACAAGTGCCTACTATTTTACTTTTTTCTTTTTTTTACAACGTGCTATGAGTAAATTTTTTTTAATAAACCGTTAAAAAAAATAAAAACGATATTCACATTGTATTACCGAAACGATGACTATACAAAAAGTTTAACTTCATATGCGGTATCTATCATCATCAACGGCGGGAGAATAGGTTTGAAGACGTAAACGTTTTTTAAAACTTGTGTTAATATTACTGTTAAGTTATCCCGTCATCATGAGTACTAAATCGTGAAATTTCAAAACAATGCAATGAAAACTTTTTCAGAATCTGATACAATATGAATTGTCGCATGTTATGTAATTTTTGAAAATTTTAAAACCGTGTATGCAGCAGTATATCTTCATAAAACTGTTTATAATTATTTTACATTTGGCAACGAAAAGTTCAAAATAATTTCAAAGGATTAATTTTATCTAATAATATAGAATATAGGTAATTATTATAATTTAGGAGTTATTTTGACTTCGAAGTTGTGTCAATATATTTTTTAATATTTAAATGCAGGTAATTAAAAAACGAACATTATATTTTTTATTATTACTCTATTATTTGTATAAAACGATAATAAAGAAACATGAATTTAAATTTTTGAAAAATAACTTTATATAAAAGAAATTATTTTTTATTATAATTGAAACAAAAATCGTTATCTATCAATTTTATAACCTATTGACCTAATTAGTTATTAATATTCACACATTTTTTATTGATTTGTGTTTATTTTATTTACATAGGCTTAAACAATCAATAAATCCAACGGAGATTTGGGAGATAATTAGTATTTAGTTTTTCAAAAAGAAAAAGTTTTTCTTAATGTATCTCTTAGTGTTTTGAACAATGTCGCTAAAACAGGATTGATATTTTATCGATGAAAAATTCAAGAATATTTGTTTAAATAATGTTTTGTTAGTTAGCTTTTAAAATATCAATGTCAGCATTCTAACTATAAACTTAACGTCACATGTCAAATGAGTTAAAAAAATTAATTTAATAAAGTGGGAAGCATATTTAAATAAATGAGTATGCCAAACGTAAGTAGTGACACATTTGAGGCAAGATCAAAAGAAATGGAGATGAAAACAAAAAAAAAATGATTAGAAACAAATACAAGTGTTATAAATATATAATAAATACAACATCGTAATTTTGTAAAATTTCATAATGTTCGTTAATGTGTTTCAAATAACTAGAATAAAAACGTAGTACGTTTAATACTTTGTGTAGAACTCATTAGTATTAATTAATAATACTAAATTGATTTTAAGTGGATAAATGGTAGTTATAAATGCTCTATATTATGTCATAAAATAAATTGTACTTATAAATAAAAAATATACGTATAGCTTACTAAGTTGAACAATTTAAAAAAGAACAAGAAAGCGTGTATCTGCAGATTAGTATGTAGTAAGTACAAATGAACAGGTGGTAAAAAAAAAAGAAAAAAAAACTGGCAAATGTAATAAAATATTACAACAGTTTATGAACATTTATGTTAATGATTATGTAACGAACAAAAATAAAATTGCATTTAATAGATATTACAGGTATTAAGTGTTTTTGACGCATATATAATATATTATGCAAACTATATAAAAATGGTTTCACGATAATATTTTATTGAATTTTTTTGTGTTATATTTAAATTTATCTGAGAACAAAGTGAACAAAATATTATTATATTACACATAGAATAATCAATATGTATAATAAAATAAGGTTTGAAATAATTTTAACATTAACATTATATTTATACTTTTAAACTATATTATTAGTGAAAATAATTTTGATTGAAGTTGAAAGCTATAAGTGTAAATTATAAATTGTTTCAAAACTCGGGATCCAAAAAAAAAGAAACCAAAGAAATAAAAGTTGTCATATTTGTTTTTACGATTGGAATTTGATAGTCTTCTTTTTTTTTATTTATTTATTAACTTTGGAATGTTTAAAATTTAAATACACAATAACACACAATGTTATACTACAGCTGTATTTAATAAATAAGGTAAAAATGTTTACAAGAATGAAAAATTCATTAAACATTTCAATTTAATAAAGAATACATACAAAATGGATGAATAGAGCAAGTTTCAGTGAAACGATGTGTTAAGATGTTACTAAAACAAACTTTTTTCCTTGGAAAAATATCACATGTTTATATGCACAAATGTTTTTTTCATGTATATTATACCGGTGAAGGAAAGGTAGAAAATCGATTATCAAGCGTTCAGCTGACGTGGGTCCGAGCAAAGATTGATAAATTATTAATGGGACACCCACACTAGTTCTCACCCATTCGCATCTTACAACAATACACACATTCGCAACTAACCTAACTACTGCAGATACATTATACATTGAATCCTTGGACTGTCTATAGACTGTCTATATTGCACAGTAATCAATGTAAAATAACATAGTTTACCAAGAACCGATTATGTTCAAATTTAAGTTTAATGATAATCATATAATCATTAAGAACATTTATAACGAATAAAAAAAATTTACGACAAAAGTGCCGCTCACGCATACTCGTGTGTACATCAATTTTAATTAGAGAAATTATTGCTGTACACGAATACATACTGGTATTTAAATATAAAAATATATATATATATATACCTTCTTAAATTAAAAATTAAATGTTTTTATACCATTTAATGATTTTAGATTCTCTATAGATGTTTTAGTAAAAATTACAATAATAGAATAAAAATATAATACAAATCATAGGTCCTACACTATATTATTAATTAAACTTTGGCATATTGTGATTCTATTGAATCGAAAGATTTTTAATAATATAAAATAATTTAGAGTAAAATCATTAAAATAAATTAAAAAATATATAATGAAAGGTCGTTGTCACTAAACGAGTACTTTATAAGGGTTACAATGTTATTTATAACATTTTGTGAGAAATGTAAAATTTTATATTTTTCGAACACATAACGAATATATTACATATTTATTTTTTCTATTAAAAAAAATATTATTTTTTATTATTTTGAAATGTAAATGTTATACTTAATTAATTTAACTTATGAAAATTATGTAATCAAAGAAAAAACAAAGAAAAAATAATAGAGAAAAAGTAATTAAAAACTTATAAAATACTACGTGAACATACAGCGGCATTGCTAGATTTGTGAAGGCCCCAGTAGATGATAGGCAAGTGAGGCCCAATTAGATACAAATGTATTTATTATTTATCAATTTTACCAGACTTACTAAAATATTGTAAAAAAAAAGGAAGGGGATAAATTAAAATGAAAACAAATCAAATACCACTTTTTATTATTATTATTTATTTCGACCAAAAATCAAAACAAAAAATTAGTTGTAGATAACGCCAGCTTTTATTTTTATTAATTTAAATTTTCCATTTAATTGGGGGCCCCGGTGCGACAGACCGGTTGCACCAATCTAGGCCGCTAAGAACACAATCACAAACGCTACAAGGAAAAAAGTCAACCTTGATTGTTCATCAATTATTAAAATTCTAAAATGTTAAAATTTAAAGTCAATATTGATAAACGACAACATTATAAGAAAAAAAAAATCTCATATTATATGGTTTACAGAACAAAACTGTTAAAAATATGTATTAATAACAAATATTTAACAAGCTATATTAAATATTATTTCAAAAATTAGCTTATTCTTATTTCCACTGATAGGTATTATCATTTATAATTTTCTTAGAGAATACCGAATACATCATTATTAAGCTTATGTTCGAAAAGATATCATAGATAAATGTATATGGTCTCCGCGATTTGATGTAAACTATGATTTAGGGTCTTAGAGACCATAAATCAAAAGCGATTGTTGATAATATATATACACACAAGTTACAGATAACACATATGCGTGTTGGTTCTAGTTATTCAAAGTTATTCAGTTAATTGATAGTTTCATATAAACTTTTTAATTATATTTTTCCCCAGGAAAAAATAAGTATTAAAGTTAAATGTTTCAACTTGTATATTAAAACTTCCTTCTTTAATACATTATTAATAACAATAATAACTGTAATGGAGTTGGTCGCCTGTAGTGTGATCACACGAGAAAAGGCGTATTTATTACATATATATATATATATATATATATATATATATATATATATATATATATATATATATATTATATCTAATAACCTTATACAGTATTGTATGCCATACAACTTTTCAGAATTTCTTTTAAAGATAATTGAACGTAATGAAATTGGAATTACTAAATATAAATCATCAAATATAATACCATACAGCCTGCGAATCAACTGTTATTATTACTTTTTTATTATAAAAAAAAAAAAAAAAAAATAATAATTATAATAAAAAGTAGGTAGCGTTAGTTTAATTAATTTTTTAATGGTGTAATAGTTTTTCATAGTATTAAGAATATCCGGTTCAATTGTACAAGAAAAAATGTTAATTTAGTACAATTTATGTATCTATGTTCACTGTTGAGAAAAAAAATTCTCAAGTGTTTAGTATTACACTTTAAAAGTTTAGTGAACATCGTAATTTAACTACAGTGAAATTAGACGACTCACTATTTCATGTCGTACGAGTTTTAGTCTACAAACATTGAAAATTTACAGATACGCGTATTAACGTCGACGTGTATTTAAATTGAAGAGTTAAAGAAAATGTATTTTAACTTCATAATTTATGGGTATAAAAACTTATTTAGAATACCATGTGATGTTTTTAATCTTACCAATAAACAGTGTGTAGTCAGGAGGCCGGTTTTACCATTTATATATATATATATATATATATATTTTTTTTTCTTTCTCTTGTAATAGTTCTCTAATTGTTTTGTTATACTCTTTTTTCTATGTAGTAATCTATGTTAATTTGTTCTATAATTGTATTATATAATTAATTGTTGAGCTTAATATATAATTAAAGCTCTTAAAAAACAAAAAAGCAGTGTGTAAATAAAAATGAATTAGTTTCCATCCACTTTTATATATTTTACATAGTTTCAATATTTATAACTATGCATAATATTACTACATCTATTAAAAATGTTGTAGTAATATTATGCATAGTTATTTCGAGAAATATTAATTTATCTATTAAAAATGTTAAATTAATATTTCTCGAAATATTTATTTAGATCTCTTTAAATTTATGAAATAACCTAAATTTCAAATATTCTTTGTTTTATTTTATGAATTAATCACATCACGTGTAAAGTTAGAAATTCTAAGAAATAAAAAATAAAACTTAAAATACATAACTTTAAATTCATAGTTGAATATCATATCTTGTTGCCTCTTTAAAGCAATTACACTATGACAACGTATTCATTAAAATAAATAGACAAAAGTATAATATTATAAAGTGTAAAAAAAATAAAAATATTTTCAAAATATCTAAGTTATTGTTATAATAAATTTATATTTTAACAGTTAAAAAAACCGTAGAAAATAATTTGACTACATCGCTTTAAAATATCAGACAACTGAAATTTGATATATTTTCACATGTAACACATGTTCATAATTTCAATTAATAAAGCGAATATAAACTATAATGAACTTTAAAACTTCGCTATTATAATTAAATGATAGTTTCTTAAGTCTGTAACATTTATATAACTCTATAATTATTTTGGTTGTAATTAAATGAAAAGCTACAATAACAATGATCCATCAAAGTAATGTTTAGATCATCAATCTTTAGCGAACACACCAAAAGAAATCGAATTAAATGCTATCCGGTAAACTTAAATGGTCGACGAAGTCTATAACGCCGTAAGCAATAAGATTTAAGGAAGGAAAAAATAGCAAACTTTTTCACGAGCCAATTTCACGATTACTTGACGGATAACGAATGAACAATCAGTCATCCATTTTTCGTTTTAATATTGTAATCAAGCTATGCTTTTCAATTTTCAATTGATCAAAGAAACACTTATATGAAACATCCTAGTAAGTTCATTAATATCAATCAGGGTATTTTTTACGTTATATGGCGGATCTAATTTTTAGTTTTTATTAAAATTCAGTATTGTTTCGAAAAATAAATGAATGAATTATTTCTTTTGTAAAAAAATGTTTATTTTATACAAATACCATAGTACAGTTAACGAGAACAGATATAGTTAGATATTCAATCACATAATCCCTATTTGAGCGTAATAATTAATAATAATTAATAATATTAGTATTGATAGGACATTTCTAAGTTATAGTTATGTAGTTGTCACAATTGTTAATGATTTATTCATTAAACATTACAAAGAGATTTTTAAACAAAATTTCATTTTTCACAAAGTCACGTGTCAAACAATTTATGTACGTTTGTATACTCTGTCAAACAGGGAATAATAATTATTAAGTTAATAACCAATACCCGGAAACAGCACTTAAACAATCAAATATACATTTTACTATAACCACTAAATATACTAAGTTTTGATACTTAAATCCCTCGTTATTTCTCCATTATAAGTCTTCGATTAAATTAAAAGTCTTTATTAATAATAATTTTCATCCCGAAATATTTGGTATTTAAACAATTCTTCAACACATTTTATGAAACACAGAAATAGAATTACAAATTTTAGAGTAATTGAAGTAAATAGTATGTGCGTAATTTTAAGTTGAGTATAAAATTAAAATTGTTGATGCTGGCAAAAATACTGTTATATTTGAAAACGTTAAGTAAAACGTGCTGCTGCATTGTATAACCATGCTAAATATATATATATTATATTATATATATATATATTTCAAGGACTAAGTATTTTTCTCGAATTTGATCAAGACTTTATGTGTTACGAACCGTTGTCTATTCTCTTAAACAAAATGTAAGTATACTATCATCTACAATAAGGTTAAACGGTACGTTGAATACACTACATTTCAAATAGCAAAAATAATACGATTTTAAGTTTAGACGCTCAGTAATTGAGTTGGGATTGAATTTATAATAAATGTAATAATTAAGCATTGTATGTATTGCATAATTTAATTTAAATTTTTAACTTCGAAAAAGCTTAAACGACACTATAATTTACACTTCAATGCAAAAATATAAATTTCCATTCGTTTTTGCGCAATTTAAAAACCTGAAAAATTTTCTTAAATTCTATTAATAATTAGTATTTTTTGTCATTATAGAGTCTGAACGAAACTATTAATATACTTTATTTTAAAATAATTTGGTTTAATGAATATGAATTACTAACAATTATCAAAAAAAGCGTTCAAAAGATTTCTAATATATAATGTGACAATATAATTATTTTTTATTAAATACATTCATCACTTCATTAAACATTTCAAATATACAACACAATAAAACTAAGCATAATATTATGTTTATTTATGAAGTTATCAATAATATTCTAAAAAACTAGTCTACCTTATTAATCTACACAATACATTTCATCAATTTATTTTTAAATTAAAAAAAAAGAAGAAAAAAAGAAAAAAAAAAGTGAACTAAGTTATAAAACACAAATATTTATAACCAAATTACTAAAATAAAATATTATAAAAATATATCTGATTAATAAATATATAAACTAAGCTTAGTTTGAACAATTTGGCAAACTCAAGCGTTTGACATTTGAAATATATTTATGACCGTATATTAATTACCACGGCAAAAATAAATTTAAATGTTTTGAGTTGTTTTCGGCTTGGTTTGAGAATTAAACGATTCAAAGATAACTTGGTTTTTATTCATCTTTATTTAAATAAAAAATACTATCATAATTAGAGTCATTGATTTAAATACAGAACAATAAATGTTTTAACATGTTCAACATAAAAAAAAGCCAGTAAAATATATGAATAAATGCACTTCAGTTCAGTTTAAATCTGTAATTGCTAGAAAATAGCAATAAAAATTATTTGAATATGATAAATGAAAATATAGTAATATGATAAAATATAATATAAAGAAGTTTTTTTATTATTGAAGTTTAAAAATTAATATATTACCTATTGAATAATATTGAATAATTTGAAGTCACTGTTTCATGGATTTAAATAGATTTATTAAAATTTACTACAATACTAATGAAAAATATGAAAATATTTCAAAACATCCATACATTATAGATGTATGTATGTTTGTTCAAGTTTAAAGTGTGTATGAATTTCAAAAATATATTAATTTAGATAAAAATAATTCATTTTTGAAAATAATAATAGACAAGGAATATTATACTTCTAACGATACAAAATAATCAGTTAGGTAATAGATATAACCCGATTAATATTTTTGAATAGTTGAGGGAAATAATATTTAGTTGCCAAGTTATATTTATAATACGTAAATGTTTTAAGTGTTTGTCTAGAAATCAGGTAGTTATTCGTGTCATAAGATTTTGTACCACCTTTTTATAGGATAAAAATGAAATATTGATGATAAGTCAACATTGATTGATGAAAAACTTTGTATCAAAAATATCATTTTTCAATATCAATGGAATTCTTGAAAATCATACAAATGCTGATACAATACCGTGCCAACTCTGAATTCCTTAATGACAAAGAATTTGGTTAGTGTCCAACGCATTCTGAAGTCACATAATTTTTTTTTGTCGTCTCATACTCATTTACAATAATTAATTTTATTTAATATTAAAAAATAAAATAAAATATTAAACCTTAAAAATAATACTATTTATCATGTAATACATTTGAAGAAATAAAATCAATTAAACGACAAAGAAAATCTTTTCGAATGAATATTTAAATTTAATATTTCAACTAACTACGTGTATACTGTTATAAGTACAACACAAGTACGAAGCATAAATTAGCTCTATAAAATATTGATGTTTATATCTATAAAACAATTAATCATTTTTGATAAATTGTTATAATCATGTATTTATATTGTAAATTATATCATTAAATTGTTTAATTCAAAGCTGAACAAATTATTCCGTTTGATCACCGACAATTATATACATTTGCCTTAAAAGTTGAAGAATTTTTTTTCATCTATTGATTCAAATAAACCAATATTGAACATTAAATGAAACATGTGCCAAAATAATTATGTATATAACTTGCGTCTAACCTTATGGTGTTTTATGATAATTCACAAAAGATTAATTAAAGACTTAAACAGTATAAGATTTGAAATGATAAGAATTCTTGTAAAAAAATTGATATTTTAAGGAATATTATGTTTTTGTTACGTATGTACACGTGTATATATACCAAATAAAATTAATAACATTTTTCAAACAGATTATTACAGAGAAGTTAGAAATATTGAAAAATTAATGTAAGGAACTGTGTAATTGTTCGTTCATTGATCAAAACACCAATATTTCCCCCAATTGATTTAAAAATGTACAGTTCTCAATATTACGCAGAATTAACGAAATCGATCAATTAAAGCTAAACGGTTGTTATTTTCTCGTTTTCATTTAAATCGACCCATGTAATAGTGGCATAATTGGGTAACGTCAACATAATAAGTCCACGGAATCACGCAATAAACGCACAAAAAATAAACACACACACACGCACACATACTTACATTATATGTACATACGTGTGAGGAATATAACAATAGTACAATGCGTACATTTTTACGTGTACATTATATAAAAGTTGTCACTAATTTTTTCTCGACAGTTGAATACGTAATACGAAATAAACATATTGTTTATCTTATTCGAATGCATGTATGGAAATATTTAATCAATATTAAATAAATTATATATAGATTTGTAGATTAACATTATACAGCAATAATAATAACCCTAACAATGTAGTAATAGTACTACTACTACAATTAAGAAATAATATTGTGCATCATGCCTCGGTATAAATATATATATATAACCGAAATGTGTCTAAATACAATTTTGCGTCAACCCAGTATCTTCTATACAACGACCCGTGGTCGACATCGAAAATCATCTGCGTGCTATACGGTCATCCCTTTACTCGTATTGTCCGTACCTGCAGCAATAATGTTAATGCAATGTGATGTAATATTGTTTACTAAATTGTGTTAATGTAATTTGATTTTGGAACCGTATATCTACATATAAACGAAAAACGAACTCAACACGATGATATGTACACACAGTTTGATTGTTAACAATAGTTTAATTAACTAATTTGAAATCCAACTCGAATATACATGCAATTAAATCAACACTTTGGTCGCTCAAAAATTTCAAATATAATATAAAAATAACAAACTATTAAGTTTTTTTTTTTTTTTTTTAACAAAATCAATTTATGATTTTGATATGATTATGAAAACTTTTTTCTACTATTCCAATCAATTTGAACAATTCTATATCTCTGCAGGAGTTTCAATCAAACGGTATTTTCAGACTTAGACAATTATAGTATAGAATTCATAAATCAATAAACTAGTTATCAATAATTGTCAGACATTTTTAAAAACGAATATAATATAAAAATAAAACTATTGAAGTATTAATATTTTGTAGTTTCTTCGGTATACCGATATAAGGGCAACGAACAGTTTCACTTATATGCAGATTAAATTTAATAATATAAAATATAAATTTCAAATGAAAACATATCATATTGTTATAGCTGAGTAAGTTTAAAAAAATAATGCACAAAATATTTTTAAAACCACGATACATTATTACAACCAGTAAGAGAATATTGGTTCACCGCACATATGTTTTCAGTAATGTCATAAATTACTAATTTTGTTTTATAATAAATTATACATATAACACGATTGTTTATATTACATAAAATATAATCTATTATTTTAAAAGCGTTTCAACCGTGAAGCACCAAATAATTTGATTGTTCAAGTGAAATTAAAGTTATCCTATAATAATACGAGAGAACAATTCAGAATATTAATGAAACGCAGGTAAGAATATACACGTATAATAATTTTTTTCATCACGGAAACATTTGAAAAGTTTTTTATTTTCTTACTTTAGAAGGGATGGATTTTCTGAAAACCTTAAAACAAGGGTCTCGGTACAACTCACGTAGAAAAGCTACATTGTCAATTATTATAAGTACAACAACATATAGGGAGTACAATATTTTATATAGAGCAAATGGCAGCTGTCGGCTCGAGTCATATAATAACACTTGTGGCAGATGTGCCGTAAATAATAATAATAATAATAATAATAATAAAAATAATAGTAATAATACCACGTCAGAAAATAAGTTAGTACAGTTGAGAATCTCGGACACAGATGATTATGGAAATGTATAAGCGGAAGAACTTGAATGCTGTTATACATTTTAATGGTCAAAAGTTATCATAGATGCGGATATCGCACACATTAATTGCAGTTCTAAACGGTCGACGAGGTATTGTTATAATAAACGTTGCGTAAACATTAGGGAAATTGGTTGGAATTAATTTTTCGAACAATTCGCTTTTCATACGAAACAAACCATCATGCAATATACGTTACAACGCAAATTATCCATGTATTGTTTATCACACGTCTGTCGAGTATTCTAACTTTTATGTTTGACAGAGAAACATAAATAAAAAGTCATTAATAATAAGTAATAAAAATATAATATAATATATTGAGTATATAATATACAGAGCGCAAAAAATGAAAAGGTAAAATCAAATACTAGAGATGGTTATGGAATTTTAGATAATGAAATAAGGATACTTTTTTATAAGTATAATATCGTTTTGTTTCACCAGTTATATGTAATTTATTGATTTACTTGGCTGAATTTTAAAATCAAAAAGTATACCTATTTTTGATGTAAAAGAAACATTCTAAATATTTAATTTAATAAATAATTTAATATTAAATTATTGATGAATTTTTCATTGAATTTAGTTAACAATCAAAATAATAAGATAAACGTTATTTTGACTTAAATTGATATATTTATTAAGATTTTTTTTTGTCAAAAATTATTTAAATTTAGCTTACAATACCCTTGGTTTTAGTTTGTAAAATTATTTTTATACTACAATATATAAATAAAATTTAAGTAAGAAGTATCAGTAACTGAACACATACGAGTACATATAGGTATGAGCTCTAATGTTTGAAAACTTGTAACAAGTCATACATTTTTTTTTTCTTTTTAAATTAAAATGTTTTAAGGACATTATAAATATAAAATCCAGAAAAATGAAGACAAGTTTAATTAATTTGTTATGGATTGAAATTATATTTTATGTTATATAGTAACACCGGTATTATTAAACTATGAACGAAACAAATAATAATACAATGAATAATTTAGGAGTATATTTTTATCAGTTAAAAATTGGGAATTCTTTTGTTTTGTTTGTGATTGTTCAAAAGTTTTTTTTTTTTTTATACCGAAATAAAATTTGTAAATATCTTTAGCAAACATTGAGTACATGAGAATATTTCAACATTTTAAACTTCAATTCTTGATATTTATTTTAAAGCATACATAACGAAACAGGTATACTTAAAAGGCAAAATATAAACAGAATCTCTAGTTGAACATTACTCTCGGTAATCCGGCCGTACGATAATCTCGTACATCCAGTAATCCAGCAGTATTTTTTCTTAACATTTTGTCTTAAAAGCATTATTTTAAATAAAAACAAAAACTTATTTTTAAATTTTATAACTGTACCGTCAAAAGGTGAATTCACTGTATGTCATAAATTAGCATGTATGTACGTAAGTATTATTGTTAATATAAATTATTCAATAAGTTTTTCAATAAATAATGAAGCCTTTTTATTATGTGAAATTCTATTAATCTGTCATTTTCATCAATTCAACAATCCTCTGTGGCCCTATTTTCGAGGTCATTTGATAAATTATCACACGTGATAATTGGTAATTATCACCTAAAAATAAGAATTTGTATTCTGGAGTACAAATATGATAAATTATTGTTTTATTTTCAGTGATAAGTTATTACGAGGGTTTTGTTTTCCGATATATTTTTATCAACGATTTTAATTGTGATAATTCATAAAAAAAAATGTGTTAACTCAAAAAACCAACTCGTTCATCAGCTCTAGACATTCTTACCAAATTAAATACATAAATCTATTTAAATAGATACAAATGCTCTATACCTATTTTTTAGATACTTGTAGTGTTAAACTTTTTTGCCATTGGAAGTTATCAGCTTCCAATGGGAAATGGTATTTTCGCATCAATTTCACAACCATCAGTATCGAGAACACTTGAAGAGGTTGTCAATGCATTAAACGAACCAGCAATTTTTAATACTCGAATAAAGTATCCTTCAAACTTTCAGGAACTTTGTCTAGTTAGAGAAGAGTAAGTTCATTATCTAAATCCAAATTACCAAATGTAATCATGAGCTCTAAATTATTATGTAAAATTTTAAATATTTCATTAAATATATACTTCTTACACGATTAAGGTCAATTAGATATTTTTACTTTTTATCTAATACAATGATCCATATAATACTATAGAGAAATACTATAGAGAACCTACTATAGAGGTCTGATATTAATCGGATTATCGAGTGTATTGCAGTCATAATAACACATACTAGTTCCATAAATATTTCTGAAATAGTGAGGAAATTATGTATTAGATTGTGGTCCCCAACATATTATGTGATACAAATTTAAAAATATTTTGCAAATAATAAATATTTTATTTTATTGGATGTAAGTAGTACTCACTAGTGACTTGTTTATTTATTACGAATTTAATTTCTTAATACAATTAAACATCATTATTATTAATTACTATCTCATTAGTTTTAGACAGAGGTATTGTTCAATATTTTAAATTGATTCAATCAGTTGAATATTTTTTAAATTTTGAAGTTAGATATCTATAAGATTTATTTTATTTTAGCCTTGATTTCGAATATTATTAAAATATATGATTTTTTTCGATTCGAGAACTTGATAATCCACTTAAAAAACATACTTAATTCGTGGCAGCTGAGGTGATGGTAGAAATTACTTAATCGAAAAAAATAACTTAAGCTATTATTATATAATAATAACACAAATGTAAAGTACACACAAAATGGTATCTTTTTTTTAAATATAAAACGAGTGAAAGTGCATATACATATATATGAGAGGGATGGTTGGCGTGCCAATGTGTGTTATATATCTATATCCCCCACCACCGAATTATTTTTATGTATTTGAAACTAGGTCAACGGCTCTCTGGAATTGCGCCCTTTCAGGACTTTATGGCTCATGGCCGTCTACAAGCCGCCATTACTATTGTTGATATTGTTTTACCTCGTTCTCTATTTATTTTCAGTTTCTTTGTGACTGATAAAAAAAGAAAAACGAAAAAATACCTAGTTATTATTTTTTAATATATGGATTTATATTGGACAACTTTGATCAGCAATTCACGTAGTGAAATATATGATAAACGTTTCGAATAAATTTATAACATAAGTAAGAATACAGTTTAAAGTCATGAAATGTCAATACAATATACAATTATTATATTAATAACCTACAAGGAAGATCTGTTTCCAGATACATTATTAACTTTTTGTCTTATAGTACAGATATGTGCTGACATTTAACATAATTAAAATGTGTATATTAATATCGCTAACAGTAGTAGTATGTTTCATTGAATTTTAAGCAAAAATGAAAAATGTATTTGGTTAATAATTAATAAATAATTATGTCTAATTTATTTTAGGCTTAAAAGTTCTTAACTTTCATTAAAAAATTTAAATGAAAAAAAAATTTAATTGTAATTATTTGAAATTTGTTACTTTTTTCAATTAAATAATTCGGAATAATAATTAATGATTTATATATAAAATGTATAAGTTATAAATTGTAGGTAAAATGTTGAAAAAAAAAGAAAAAATAGATGAAAACCAGTCAAGTAAACAAACTAAGTGTCATTTAATTAAAAATATATTGCTATAAGTACGCATTTGACCTGTATATCTTATCGTTGATTGATAAAAAAAAAAGTTATAAATAAAAATATATATTTTGGATGTCCTTTCATATTTAACTATTGATTATGACTTACAAAAACTAATTTGAACAAAGTTGATATAGCAGCCTCGTTTTCATAAAATAATGAATACTTGTTACTTTTAAACTTTGAAAATTAATGTACAATACTTATATGACCAAATTTTAAACCATGGTGTGCTATCGAAACTTTTGAAGTTAGTAAACTTCTCCAAAAACTATTTTTTAAGGAATTAAAAGTGTTTTATTTATTCACTAAAATGAATAACATAATTTATAATATATATTTTCGTAATTTTCATAAAAATCTAAAACAATTACACTTTGTAAGCGAATAGCTAAACAACTATTTTATTTTATTTTTAGTTAATTTATACCAAATTCTTTTAAAACCAGGGTAAACAAAGAATAATTATTTTAATTGGACCATAATTGAACGAAATTTTTCGAGTAAAATAATATTTTTTGTGCAGTTTGAAGGATATTATTAATTCAATTTAATGAAATATCTGAAAGTATTTATTATTATTATACTTTAAGTTTATAAATAATTATTTTAATGTAATTATACACAAATATTTCACTTACATTTTTTTTAAACATACATTTTCTCTTTAATTGCTTTTATATAATTATATTATTATTTTTTTAGCATGATTTGTATGTTAGCATTGCGAACAATAAGCTAAATATATAATATAATAATATACATAAAAAAAACGCATTGAAGAAATCATTTATTAGAAATACTCGTATATTCGTACTAGTAAATAAATTTAAATATACTTAAAATATTCCTTCTTGTCGATGCATACGAATATAATTAAGTGATATTTTAAGAATATTTCAAGTGATATCGTATCTTTATGTGTATAATGTTTAGATCAATAAAATCTAAGTTCTAAAATTATAATTATAAATCTGATGAGCATACTATATTAAGTAGGTGGTATTTAATTATGTATTGAAGCCATGATGCACTAATCCACCATACTTTTCAACACTATTGTAATACCCATCGATAGTTTTAAGCAGCAGTAGTTTAAGCTTAAATTTATAGAATTTAGAATAAATAAACTTAGACATTCTACTACATCAACGTTTCTCAACCGGGGTCCGCAAGAAAGTATTATAATACTTTAGGGGTCTTATGGAAAAACAAAACATAATGGCGGAAAAAGTGAAAATTTGTGTTACAAATCTTGTTCAATTTTTTCTTGACTACCTTTTCCCATGTGATCAATTTGTCACGTACAGTATAGTATATATTAGATACATTTATCTTGAAATTATAATGATCACAAAAATATGCTTTTGCTTTGAAATTATCTACTCAGAATTACAGTTTAGTTTTTGTTGTAACATCGAACAACCATTTATAAAATGACAAAAATTATTATTATTTTTTTTTAAAACCCAATTTAAGCACATTTTTTTAACTTTTTTTTAAAGATTTATATACCTTTATTGATTTTTTTTGAGTGCTCTTCTTTTTTTATTGCCTTAAAATCTGTACTCTAATAATAACCATGGATAAATGGTCGAAAACCGGTACATTCAATAAAAAGAAAACTACAAAATCAACTGATCCGATTCGAAGTGTTCAAGAAATGCCATCATCGATCACTAATCTTGCCACAGGAAAAGAGTTACCATAAGTTAGTGATATTAAACTTCTATTACCGGAAAAAATAAGGAAATATTCAGAAAAATAGTTGTGCCACGAGTTTTCTTCTGTTACGATAATGTTGCAAGATCTAAATTTGTTGTTTTGGAATAAGTACTATCTAATAGCAGTACCTTCACGACTTACTTATCATTTTAATACTAAACATTCAGATTTAAAAGATAAAAATATCACTTTCTTTAAACGTTTGCTGAAAAATAAAAATAAGTCCATACTTATATATATATTCAGGTAATATTAACGTAGATGGTGTTGAAACGTCTTTTAGAATTAGTTCCTACATCGCAAGAAGTGGTAAAAAACACCCTATCGGCGAATGTTTAAGTTTGTCAAGCATTAAAGACGTGGTCCATTGTATGTTTGGAGGAAAATATATCCATTGAAATAAATACTATCTGACTATCAAATGACACAGTTGATCGTAGAATCAAAAATATTTCTTATGATATTGAGAAGACAATACTAAAATACATCAATGACAGTCCATTATTTTTTTATTAAAGTTGATAGCAGTACTGATGTAGCCTAATTATCGGTTTTGATAGTTACTGTAAGACATTAAAAAAAATTAAACTGTCGAATATCTTTTACTTTACAATTCTCTAACTGAACGAACAAAAAGTGCAAATATTTTTCATGCAATTTATATTTACTTCACCGAAAATAAAATAAATTGGTCAAAATGCGATAAATTAAGTACAGATGGTGACAAATCTATGTCAGGTTGTTACTCTGGTCTACTGGCGCGTGACATGGCAATACCCCTCAGATAAAATTGACTCATTGTTGTATCCATCAGCAAGCTCTTGCATCGAAACCTCATACTACACATTTAAAGGACATTCTGGATGATTCTTGTAAAGTAGTCAACTTCATCAAGTCTCGCCATATGAACTCTATAATATTTTTATCATTGTGTGAAGACAGTCTTCACAAAACCCTCTTACGAGGAATTTATGGTTATTTTAAGATAAAGTCCTTACTCGTTTATTCTAAGGCATAAAAATCAAATTTTTTTTGAAAAAATACGATTTTCCATTGACATCAGAATTTAACGATTATAAATGGGCTTCAAAAAAATAGCATACTTATCCGATGTTTTTTTAAATTGAACCATTTAAATTTGACTCTTCAAAACAATGCAGTGACTTTATTCCAAGTAAAAGACATAATATAATCTTTTGTTACAAACTTAGAATTTTGGAATTTGTATACTGAGAATAACCCACTAGAAGTTTTTGAAAAAACTATATGATTTTTTCTGTGAAACTGATATGAGCTTACTACAAGACATTAAAGACTAGATTGTTCAACATTTGAATAGGCTTAAAGTAGAATTTGAAAAATATTTCTCTGAATATAGAAAAAAAAGACTACTGGATTATGGAGAACGTAAACCAGTAGTCTTTTTTTTTTTTGTGAAAAACTATTTTAAAACTGCAGTTTTATTAATTCAAGAAAAAGAAAAACTAATTGAACTAAAAACAGATTCTTCAATCGAGGCTGCATATTTAAAAAAAAAAATTCCTCATTGCCTTTTGAGCTGACGTTCCCTAGAAAGCGTTCAATGTTCCGCTACTGTTCACGAATACTGTATTGGTGAGGAAAGCCTTTTCACAAACGTTTGTTAAGAATAAATACCGTAATAGTAACTCTTTGTAAGTTCAAACTTACGAGTTTACGACTCATCAGTGGAACCAGATTTCAAAAAATTAAATGCCCAAAAACAAACCCTAGCATCACATTAAAATTACATTTTCAACTTTATTTTATTTAAAATTATACACATTGTATGAAACATGCTGGCTGATTAAAATAAATAAATATTTCCAAATTTTTCGTTTAACTTAATTTGTAAATTCTTATCTACCTTATGTAAGAATATATGACGAGTTGGCATTTGGAGGTCTGTAAAGTAGTAGTGAGAAGTCAAGGGGTAAAGGAATGAAAAAGGTTAAGAAACGCTCAATTGCTACATGATTTATAGTTTAAATTAACTTTATTTGACGTAGTTCTCTCGTTTTCGAGCAAAAATGTAAACAATTTTTATATTCCCCACATTAGTTATATACTTTACTTATTCTATAGACTTGAAACAATATTATTTCTCGTTAAAAATGATCGTGTTTTCATGATTTATTGTTTCAAACGACTAATGTAAAAACATAAATTCACCGAGTAGGTTCTAGACATGACTAGAATCACACGTTTCCACTAATCGAATCGCAGTTACAGAGCAAAGATATATATTTACCAAAATTACATCACATTACGAAGAGTTGAATTCAATATAAATTTATAATCGTAACCTCCCCCCTTTTTGCGTTCACGTAGTAACCCTATATACGTTATTTTATTATTCAATTAATACGATATATATATAACTATATTTACATGGTAAACTACTATGTAATTTATTTTATGTACTCAACTCAGTTTATTCAGAATTTTTTTTTTATTTCGAATTATAGTTAGGCCATGATTTTTACAGTTTCAAAATACATTTTAACGGAACCGGACGTAGCCATTTCGGCGGAGCTGTTTCGGCATTAAGTCATTTCGGCGTGGTCACTTTAGATTTTTTCATAAAAGTGATTTTAATTGCGTTTAAATTATATGTTTTCTGTCAGATATGTATTTTTTTTATATAAAATTGTATTTATAATTTTAATAGTACTCTTCTTATTTTAATTAATTCGTTTATTATACATTTTTTTGTTTATTTCATTAGAATAAATATATTAATAATAATTAAATAATTTTTTCTGTCACATATTTTTATGATTAAATAATATAAATAATAAATAATGTTAAATAAATAACTTCAAATGTATAAAACTTCAAAACATCTCATCTCTACGCCAAAATGACCCTACGTCGAAAGGGACATGGTGAAATGTCCTAGACGGACATTTCAAATATTTTCACACTTTATTTGTTATATGGTAAATTTTAAATATTTAATTTTATTTATTAAAATTAACAGCATACATATTTTGTAGCTGGGTTGCTGAACAAAAGTGTTTCAATTTAAAATATGGATTATATTTTGTTCTCAATCCGTCCGAAAGAATTAGTTTCTAGAAAACATTTCATATTGCTAAATTTAAGTTTGTAGCTCATCGTTCAAGTATTTATTTTAGTACAGAATATAACGTTTTACATAAAACTTGTAAAATTATGGAAAAACAATTAAAATTCGCATATGAGAACTATTTGCTAAAGTTACAACTTGAGATGTAAAAAATTTTCATCAAATTTTTCAACGATCCAGAAAATTCATTATTTAAATTTCACATTTAAATACATATCGCTTAAGCAGAATATTGAACATTGAATATATCAGTTTGGAGATTACATAGGTACCTTCCATATTTTTTCTTCGATGATGGATTTTAACGTCAAGGCAAATCCATGCTAGATTATTGTATTTGTTTTTTTGATATTGAAGGGTTGCTGTTAACTTAATGTACAGGCTTATCACTATCATTACCTCGAGGACGTCATACTTAACAAAATTTACAATTTAACAACTTACCTTGGATATTATGAGCCATGATATACGATAGCTTCTACATTCATATGGCATTAAAATAATATAAACTTTCACTGACATCACGTTTTTTCATGAACAACACACGCAATATAAATCCTAGGCCAATCCTTACATGTAAAGTAAATCTTGAAGTACAATAGCCAAACAACTACAAGTAAACTGTATTTGAAAGTATAGTACTTATTTTTTTGAAAATATTTTAACATTTTAAAAAAAATATACACACAATATATTCTCTTACAGGATCAAATTATAAATTGATTAAAAATAAGGAAAATTTAGTTTTAAAATTAATAAATGTAACGTAACATTAAATTACTATTTTAAAAATAATAAGCATTATTTCAACTATAAAATATATTAAAAGCGATAATAAAACTTATTGCAAGGTATTTTGAAATTAAAGAAACATAATTAAAATTGATTAAATCAAATTAAAAGTATTTATTTATTAGATTATAAGACGTAAAAATGCTTAGTTGTTAATGTATGTATTAACTTTTAAAATAATAAGCATACAAAATTAATTTATTTTCAAGTATTAGAATAGATCATTATGTTATTTTCTGAGAAAAAGCTTAATTAGTCATTATTTTAGTAAACTTATTTTACAATTAATAACCAAAAATAGTATTTTAGTGATGCAAAAGATAGTAAAATATTTAATAACATATAGTATTTCTAAATATTTTGATAAAAACATTACTATTCAATGAAATTAAAGAATAAACATTTTGATTAATGGATGCATTGAACTCTCATAATTCCATCAAACGATTAGTATGAACTAGACATTTTCATTATATAAAAGCTATAAAAATTTGATTTAATCTATAATTATGTAGGTATGTAATGCTTGTATATATATTAATTTACGTATTTTAACAATTATCATATTACTTATAATAATAATAATATTTTAAATTTAATTATTTGAAATGTTAATTTTTATTCAAATTTTATTTAAAAACGGTGAAAAAAAATAAAAATTCAACATATTTGTTTATGAATTGTACTTAAATTTATAATTCCTGGTATATAATTACCTACTAAAATAGCCATAGAACAAATTTTATGTATTTTAAATATACATTCTTGACTATTATTTTTTTTTATCGTTATTTTATTCCTCGTCGATTAGAAAATATTAATAATAATAATAACTGTATATATAACTTGAATTAGTTTATCATTAAAATTATTTTGATTGGAAAACATAATGAATTTTATATGAGTGATGCAAAATAAATTTTTTTTTTTTCAAATTACAATATTAAACTACATAAAAGATGCTGAAGATAAATTTTTTGTGATTATATAATTTTTTAATGAACTATTAAATGTGTACTGAGGTGACTAACAAATAATAGCATGAAATCATGTCTAATTTTTTAAATTTTGAATTCACTAACAACTAACCACGATAGGCCGACATTTTTTATTTATCAATTAATCAAATAATTGTTGATAACTTACATCAAATATTTTTATGGGATAAAGCGCTTTGAAGAAGAAAAATTACAATATTCAGAAATTGATTCTTTAGAGCATAAAAGCTGAATACACCTTATTTAGATGCCAGTATGAAGACGATCTGACGTCAGTTGACCTATCTATTTATAATTTTAAATTCGGTAGCCAACATTCCTGGTGTTATATACTAATATGTATAACTATAATTTGCTTCATATTTAACAAATTTTTTTTAAATAAATACGATATAAACATAACTATTGACTAATGTTCAAGATTAGAGAAAAAAAGTTGCAAAGTTGAATTAAAGTAAAAACAAAGAAATAAGTTATAGCTGGTAGGAAGAGTTAAAATATTCCTGGTATATAATTCGAAAATAATATAAGAACCTTGAAATTAATAGACAAGAGCTGTTTATATGGTTTTGAAACAAAATCACGAACACTAATACCTATAAGTGTAGAAAAGTTCAATGAAAAGATTTTTTTATTCGACAAGGACAATATTGAGCTTTTATACAACGTTAAACAAATCTAAACACGTAATTCAATAAATTAGAGGAAATTCCATTTTTCTTTTTAAATTAATTTAAGTTGTATCTAAACTTTCAGTAAACATTTTATAACAAAAATTTCAAATATAAAAAACCCAAAGATGTTTAACAACATAATATTTGATGAATGAAAAATAAAAATATACGATTTACCAAGTAATTAAAAAATGTACATAAGTTGAACAATTAGTACTAAATATCATTTACATAGTGAATAGTTTAATTATATTAACATACATTAACTTAACACTGAAACTGATGTGCATCAACTAGGTAATTTAAGAAGTGTTTCAGGGTTTTTTTCATTTTATCAGAGAATATAATATCTTTAATAATTAGTGATAATTTATGCTACAAGAATTAAAGATTCCCGTTGAAATCAGGAAAGTCTTATATTAATAATGTTTATTGATAAGATAAGTACTTCTTTCTGTTTTTATGGCTATTGATTCATATATAACATAAAATTCAACAACATTACAATTATTTAAGGTATACATACAATTTCACTCATAATTGTTTTCAAATTCAATGCTTTGTCAATTAAAAACATCTATAGAACACTACGAGGTTCATAAACTAGTTGAGATCGATAACTATTAATATCTTAACTAATATTAAATATTACGTAAGGTTTTTAATTTTAATTTCTTAAATTTAGACATACCACAATTGCAATAATTAATCCCCAAATAGAATAGTTCTACAAATATTAAAAATAATAAATATATAATTACTTTTTGATTTATATGATGAATTCAATAGTTAATACTCAAAATAAGTAGGATCATTAATGGATGGTACGCTCTCTTCACATTTGCTTATTGTTCTAAGTAGGAATATATTATAAATACCTTACAAAAATAAAAAATTAAAATTAATTTATATTATGCATACATTTTAATCAGTCAAATCAAAAGATTACATGGAACAGCGTCAAATTTACCAATTATATGAATATCCGTAATATTATATTACATTATTTTATTTCACATAATTTTGTTTAAAATGTTAGATGTACTTATTTAGAAAACATAAATCCTTTAAAAACATTCAAAATCCCAAACTGTCAAAAAAATGTAAATAACTAGTAATAAGTAAATTTATCATGTTTTAGAGTACAAATAAGAATATATACATAATACTATTAGTACCAGTGGCGTATTTTTATTGGGAGAGGTTCCCGGGTTTTTGATCCCCCTCAGAAGGCTACGATTTAGCGATCGTATCAATACATAAAACTACTTAATAACAGCTGAAGAAATTATTGATGAACTGGTAAAAAAAAAAGAAGATACGTATTTATCATCTTCATTATAAATAACTCTTCATTTGCATTTATAATAATAATAGAATGATATAATTATTAATTCATACCTTATATGTCTTCTTCTTCTCCTCCTTCGCCTTCCTCACAACTATTTAGGGTTGGCCACATTTATCTTAAACCTCCACTCGTCTCGATTTTTTACATTCCCTACGAACACACCAACAGCCCTCATATCATTTTCAATCATATCCAACCATCTCTTTTTTGGTTTTTCTTTTCCTTTTTTTCCTACAACGTTCATTTTCATAAGTACTCTTACTGATTTTTTCTTCTAGTCTCATCACATGCCTAAAACCATCTAAGACTAGTTTCCTTCACCTTGTCTATTATCGATGCTTCATCAATATTACCTTTCACATATTCGCTTCTTAATCTATCTCCTTTTGTCACTCCACTTATCCATCTAAGCATTCTCATTTCTGCAACACTCAAATTCTGTTCTAACATATTATCCTGTCAACCACCCAACACTCCAAACCATATAGCATAGTTGGTCTCACTACACTCCTGTAAAATTACTTTTACTGTCTCATTGAAATTATATTATCACATAAAACGCTCAAAACTCCTCTCTATTTCATTCATACCTAGTATGTATTTTTGATATTATTATAAAACTACTGGTTTTCTTAGAAACATTTTAAATCCTCCAACATAAAATTTGAAAATACACTACTAATTAGTATCTGTTATTGATATGTTATCATTCTATACATACATTTTGTACGTTTTAAAATCAATACTAACCTAATTAAAAACAATATTGCAGAAGAGACAATTTTAATTTTAATTCTAAACATAACTAGTATTCTTATCGATCTTAATTACTATATTTGTTTATAAAGGAATTCTGATAAATAGATAAAAGTTTAATAAAAATACATTATTTACATTGTCTGTAAAGTACACATATATTGCAATATACAGTGGTTACCCCGTGTTATATTAATACGACGATGTTGATGAAAATTATATTTTATTCGTGGGTAATGTTATACACGGTGATTAGGAAATCACCATTAAATATAATACAAGATACTTATAACTTTTTTTTTACTTCCATCAAATAATTAAAATAATCATTTTTGAGTTTTAAATTTAAAAAATCAAGACAAAAAATAAATAAATAAAATATTTTGGTCATTTTTTTAGAGTACACTTTTAAAAAATGATATGCAATGTCCTTTAATGTACACTATAAAAAAAGTTACAATTTAAATGATCAATCTTATTTAAACCCAAACAAATGTTATAATATGTATTCGTCATTGGTTGAGTTCCTCGCCAGAATAAAACGATTTTATTCATCTTATTTTATTCTTCGTTAATACAGAAACAATTTTTTCAGTAGGAATTTTTAAAAATGACAATATACGTTCAGAATATAATAAATATAATTTAAATCGTATTATCTATATGTTATTATATATGATAATAAAATATAAGTATAGTATAGTATAATATAACTATTTTTTTCTACATTTAATTAGAAAATTAAAATTAAATCATAACAACAGGTTCAAGAAATACACACAATAAATAAGTGAAAAACAATTAATAATAATTTCATTAAATATTATTTTTTTAAGTCAAGCCTAACAACCACAATTATCATCACAATCTATAAAATATTTTCACCAATCATTTATGATTGGTGGTGATATTTGTTACCTACATTTATAAATAAAAGCATAAAAATGTGTCTACTTTATATTTATTTCTAATGCAAAAGTGACGTATTTAGTTCGTGTAACTACATCTTGTCCATCATAGCGATAATCATTTGTGTACTGTTATAATTATTTTTATTATTATAGACTCACGTGTCATAAAATTACCGTTTCAATAAATCGCATATACTTTGGTAATGCACACTTGACAAAATAATTACGTAATATCGTAAATTATAATGTACACACGACCAGACCGATAAATATTCATGGAATGCAGGAATCATACGTAAAAATACAACCAGAAAAATTTTTGATTTATGATTGTCCTCACCTACTGCGTGGCCACCTGTCCAACTGCAGCAATAGCGCAATCCAAACTAGCATTTATATACGAACATGCGCGTCATTTTTCTCGCCCACATGAGAGCAGAAGCAGCAGCAGGATTTATGCGTTTCACTGAACACCAAAAAAATTACCCTATTTTTATATACTTATGCAGATTCGTGCCACGCAATTCACTACATCAGGTAATTTTTTTTGCGCGAAATCTCTACAACCTACTGTAGCAGTAATAGTGAGGCGAATATAATGTATTATCTATGCGATTGTATACTTAATCCTAGGTTAGACCACGTGAAAATAAAAGCCAACAGCATTCAATAATGCGTTATTATTTTAGGCACATATAATAATATGAAAACATACGTAAAAGTGTATAATGTACAAAAACACAAAACGAGCATGAACAAGGACCTGGCTACTTTTACATGTTACAATATAAATATATATGTGGGCGACATTCCAACTGATGGGTTATTCGGTAATATGTGAGTAATAGTAACATCGCCAAAAAAAAAATTATATAAATATATACACATAGAACACACATGAAAAGAATCATTAAGTTTAGCAAATCGTCTTACTTAATCTTTAGGGGAAAATTGCACTGTAGGCTGACGTAGGTACCAAAGAATGTAAAAACTTGTAAGTTCGATTTTTATAACTTTGATATTTTTAGATGGGCTCTATTTTCTACATAATTTAATGTGAAAAAAATAAAAGCCTTGTATAAATGATGTTCCAAAATGTCCTCTCGAAATTATATAGTACACGCCGTTAAATTGTAAGCTTAAATTCTAAGGAAATAAGCTAATTTCCCAAGAATTACTCGATAGTTTTACAATTTAACAAACAATAAAGATACAGAAAAGTATTATACTAGATTATAACTTTTACATACACAATTTTTTTATTGAACAAAAATCACTATACATTTTTACTGTTAACATACGTATAACGACTGACAACGATTGTAGTGTGCGTAGTAATAATTAATTTACCATTTTGGGAGGATTGTGGTTGGATTTCTAAAAGGCCGGAAAATGTTGAAAGCGATAAATTCAATGCCAAAAATAATATGTTAATGAATGATTGATGAAAGCAGAAAGTTGTGTTGGATTTTATTTTAACGAGCGATTGTGAACATACAATTCAACGTATGGTACACGTTCGCACTGTAGTCATTCCTCATTTATTTAACTTGTTTGACAATATATTCTAGCTTGATTAAATTATATACTATATTTATGGACGTTAATCATAGTTTTGTACAAAATAGTTGGAATGTTAAAAATAATTAATTTAAACAATGTGTTCATAAAAATACAGAAAATTTAGAATACTACTCTATCACGAGAAAAAATAATAATAAAATATGATTTTATTAAAAATACAATTCTATAGTTATAAATATTTTTATTTTTAACAACCAATATCATTTATACTAAAAAAATTAAAGCATAAAATTAAAATGTAAATTGATTATCTATTATATCGCTATAATTACAATGAACGGTACAAAAGTCTATTTGTTTTTTTATTTTATAGATGAGTAAAACAATTAAGAAAGACATTCATAAATAAAATATAAATGTAGTTCTTGTTTTTAAATTCATAAAGTAAATAAAAAAATACTTATTGTTTATAAAATAAAATGTATAGTATGATTTGATATGAGCTGTTATTTTACTGATGTGATTTTAAAAAGTCAATGTAAACCATTATATAAGGTGAAATATTGAGTGACAGCTTTTAAATTGCAATAGCTTCCGACTAGAAATATATTAAAAATGACGTATGATTTACAAATTCCATTACCTACCAATGTATACTGTTATAATGTTTTAATTGTATTAGATATTTATTTATTATCTAAATTATATCTTCTATTTTTAAAAGTTAAAAAAAGAGTTAAATTTAATTTAATACATTGTATACACTTTAAAGGTTTATTTATCCCTTAAATATATTAATTTAATGATGAAGTAAATATTTGTAAATTTAAAACTGGGAACAGAAAAAAAAAATTTATGATAAATTTTATTTATTTTTTATTTAATTTATTAAAATTTAATTTACAAAAAATATATCCTCGAAAATAATTTAAGTTTATACCAGACAAATTATACTTACTATACATTTAAACATACTCATTAAATAACATGGGAAAAACTTCTAAATATTGGTTTATTTTACTATTTAAACGCAAAAAAAATTGACAAAATACGTTTGAGCATTGTTATAAGCTAATTAATAAACTAGATTTGTTCATACTGTGCTTAAAAATATTGTTTTACTTTTTAATTTTTAATTTAAGTGCTATGATAATATACCATTCGAAACTGTGTTTAGATGAATAACTATTTATTTATTCTTAGGATTACAATTTAAAATACAATGGCATTGAATAAAAAACTAATCAATAAAAATATTGTTATTTAAAATTGTTATAGTAATTAACAAAAATATATCATAGAATATTATAGAATATAAAATAAATATGTAGGTAGTACATTTAATATTTATCTTCTTTTTTTTCAATTCATTAAAATAAAAAATAATTCAGTACTCCATGGATCATTTGATAATTTAATCCACGTTAAATATAATACACTATTATTTTCACATTGACGGGTACTACCGAGCTTAAATATAATTGTACTTACATATTTTTAGAATTAAAAATGAAAAAAACAGGTGTAGTTGAAAACTATTCGTACAAATAATTTGAGTTCAACTTTTAAAATAGAATACTTGTAAATATTTTTTTAATAATTTTCCCGATATATTAAATATTTAATTTAAAATTAAAAAAATATTTATTTTTAAAAATGCCACGTTTAAACAATACAGATTATGTTAAATAATCTTATATCTGTAATATTTTGATAATATAAAACGATATTAAATAAATGGTTATAAATATTTAGTGTAATATGGTTATTCAAGAATATTAATTACCCATGTTAAGTTTTTGAGGCAATTTTGCAAATAAGCTTATATCCCATAAATCATACATCACTGAAGTTGTTTATAATTTACATACATTTAACTAACAACAAATAAATACAGTTTTAAATAATGAAACAAACAAAATAATTGAAAAAAAATTAATTATATGTATATGCTGTTAATATATATATATATATATATATATATATATATATATATATATATATATATAATAGATATATTTTATTATTTGAGATAAACTTTAAATTATATACTTATATATTCATTATTTATACTTCTGTTTTTGAATCATAGAAAAGCTCATCTTTAAAACATTTCGATATGGATAAAGAAGAAGAAATTTCGATTTATCGAAGAAAACATACAATCACATATGAGACATTCAACGTAGACAAATCAGAAATGGCGAAATTCTTTTCGTTTTACTTCAAATCTATTGGATTGAAAATGAAAACCATTTGGCTCTAAACTTGTAGCATCTGATTTATGTATTATAGCATGTACCTATATCCTACATTTATGATTTATATTTAAATAATATATGAAGTTCAATGATACGAACATTTCACCACGTTAAACATTTATACTTGGATTCACGGAATCGATGTTTATACATTTCTTACTTAGCGATTCTGAAGAAATATAAAACCTCTACCAAGATTTTAAGGGTATGATTTATGACATTGTAACTACTTAAGGTCTCAGCATTATTATTATTAATATTTTTATTTTTTATTTTTTGTTGTGAAATCCACACCTGAGTCTTAAAATGATAATGTAATGGCAACATTTTTTCAATAAAATTCGAATAAATAAATACATAAACATTAAACAAATAAATCGTATAACATTTGTTAAATAAAAAATAAATACAATAATTGATACTTTTTCTCGCGGAGTTCAATTTCCATTTAATCATTTAATCATTTTCAATACCTATATACTGTTATTATAAACAAATTTAACAGGTTTTTAAGAAATAATAACACTTAATTTTTATTTTTCGACCATCCAAGTTAACATATGGATATTAGTTATGTTAATTATTAATTAATTCAATTATAGTACATCATGTATTAATAAAATTATTCATCTTAGAGATATAGAAAAATAATTTAACGCTTCGAATTAAAATTAAACATATATTTTATAATAATAATCCAAACGTACACTTATAGGTAATATAAAAATCATTTTACGAAATGAGTTAAAGGTCACTGACTTGACACATGAAATATGCTTGAAAAAATAAAATAAAAATTATTACGCTAACCATTCACCTGAAATAATTGTTATTTTTTATTTTGTAATGTCATTGGATTGCTTTCTATACCTAAATTGAATAGTTATAATAGGAAATGTAGGCTTAGCGGCCATAAATCGCAATAAAAGTTTAAACCAGTTTTTTCTAACTACAGATACAATATTATTTGTAATGGTTTACAATATTCCTTTAGAACATACGTGATACGTATGTGTTTATTCATATACATTTTTGTGTAAGATACGTATTACCTATTACAAACAAGAACCTATTGTGCATATAATACATATACTATCGTTTAAAGGAAAAAAGCCATAATTTTTCCGAATCCTACACAGCTTATATGATTTAACAAGGCTTAACTTAAATCAAATATAAAATCTACAGTTTTACTGTAGGTCATTCTCATTGAAATAGGGACAAATCAGATGACCGGTTTCACAAAATATAAGATTACAATTTTTTTTTAACTTTCAATTTACATATATACATATATAGGTATATAAATCAATAAAATACAAAAATGAATTTAAATTATACTCGCAATAGCAATATTTCCTCGAAATTGTATAATTGTGGAGTCGTATTATTACACAATTTATACTATTATAAATGCAAACACATGTTTTAATTATCGTCATAGTAATAAACATAAAAGTAATAATTATATTTGTGAACGGATGGGCCCCCCAAATAAATATGCATGCAAATAAACACACGCATAGATAAGCAATAATACAGCTAACTTGCAGACATATTAAACGATACATCGATTGTAAACTTAAGAACTAAAATAAAAAAAAAAACAAAAAAAAAAGTGAAGATATTATATTATAGTATACCTTGGTGGCCGACATAGTTTTATGTGGGAATTTGCAGTGATGTCATAAAATAAACTGGGCGGTTTATTTTGAATTTCTTATTCGTAGAATCGGAGTATAAAAAAATTAAAAAAATTAAAAAAGTCGCAACTATTATTCTTTTCGAGTTCTTTCAGTACAGCCTTAAACGCGAATAATTAATTATAATTATAATAATAATAAATTGTTATTGCAATACTGTTGCTTGTTTATCGTACGTAACGAAATCCGATTTGGGTAAAAAAAAAAAAATCAGTCCGTATAGCTGCCGTATTGTGTGAGCAAGGATATAATGATGATGGTACGAAACACAGTAGTGCGCGGCGCATACGACACGAGATACCGGTGGCAACAGCGGCGGTGGCGTATCTATCGAAACGACCGTGGTGGCGGCGAAGCGTTACGAGCGACAATAAACGCGGCGAGGAGAGCGTAAGAGCAGAGGCGAAAAACTCGGCGATGCGCGCGCGGCGGCGATACGTTGAGTACGGCGGCGCAGCGGCGTTGCCGGTCGCCCGCCGCGCGCGTGCAGTAGGGTAGGTTGAGACAACGGTGGGGGAACTTAACGACGACGCCCCCTTCAACACACATATGAAAGTTCTGCCGCCACCGCAACAGCAAAAGCAGCAGTAGCAGAAAATACGCTCTCAGGCGGACAACGGTATCATGTGAACGCCAGCGGGAGTGCGTGATCTTTTATTCATTCATAACAATGATAATTCATTTCAGTAAACCCTTGGCGCGTATACTAATAATAATATAACTCCGCCATATATATTGTTACATATATGTGTGCAACAAGAATGACTGAATTCCGATAAAATAGTAATAATAATATTATTTACTCGTCCACACATATGTGTATATAGGTGTGAACGTGTGGATTTTCATTTTGATTGAAGTGCAACAGACACGAAGATACATGAATATATATCGCCGATTATAATATCACTTACACAAAAATAATACGTGATATTTAAATGAAATCGGTTGGGTTAATGTGTGCCCCATTGGATCCTGGAAAATATTACAATTTATACTTTCACTCAGAGAGGGTTTAAAATTGTTTGAGGTGAAGGAAGACAAACGACGTGGTTACACGGTAAGTAATTAACAATATGAGCAAAAAACTTATCGAGTACGATTTACTTAACTGCAACTATATTTTTTCATGCAATAAACTACACTGCGCACAGGCACCAAGGACAAGAAGAAAACGTAACGTGAAGTTATGAAGTGAAATAAGTATCTTCCTTCAAAACGTTATTATTTTTCTATCATGACGATTCGACAGTTAAGTCTTTTAATTCCCTAGATAAAAATTCACGAATTTATCTATTCAAAAATTAATTTTCTACAAATCAAAAATGTTGGACAAAAAAAAAATGTTATTATAATACACGAGATATTATGACATTAACATAATACTGAAAACCACCAAAACTGTAAAAATTAAAATAACTACAGTAGGTATAAATACTATATAATGGATATACAGTTTGTATTAAAATAAAATATTTTTATATTTTTATTCAACATACCTACCAATGATCCGGTTCTTTAGAACATTATTCAAGGATATTTTGATAATCAATATGTAAGTACTTATCAGAAATACACACACTCTGATTCATATAAACAATGTAGAAGTATATATGCAAATATTTTTGTACATACATAGAATAAGTCACGATATTTTCATACTTCCTGGTGTGGCTTTATTGCATAGGTACATAATAAACATAGAAGAGAGTGGTGGTTTTTCCGAGGACGAAGATTAGCTTTTCACTTGTAAGCTCACAATTGTCAATATCACTAAGCATTATATGTTGTATACAATTTGTTGTCCTTAATTTTTGATATTATTAATTGATTTATAATTTATATTAAACACATTTAAAATATCTTCCTTAAAACAATTTTTTTAACACAAAATATAATTAATTATTAATTAATTAAAAACATTAAATGGGATGGTTGTTAAAACATCTTGCAGAATATTAAGCATTCGATTTGAGACCTTCTGAACACATACAGAAGTTTTCACAAATGAGATGTATAAGATAGGCTAATTTAAAAAAGGTTAAATTTGGTTCTTTTCATTCATCGGATTTTAGTACGTTAAGGTTAGGTTAGGATTATGTATTAATTGATTATATTAATCCACTGAATTATGTCAAACTTGGTATAACTTTGATACTTTATTAGAGTTAAATCATACACTTACGTACAAATAGCACTAGGTCCGCGATCTACTGCAGGTAGATTGCCTACCTGATAATATACTGCTGCAAATCAGAATTTTTATTCCGGGCAACAGAAAACATAAGATAAATCTAAAACATCATCCATCGAATATTAAATAACGAATTGAACAAAGTTTGAGTCATATAGAGTTGGTATATTTAACGAGCAACGAAGTGCATGGGATCAGCTAGTTAATTATAAATTTAATAAATTATTATTAATTATAATATATTAAATTCCAATAATAATTTTTATAATATTAATATAATATAGGCTTTAAATAAATTAAATGTACCATTTCAATTATTATTTAAATAATATATATATATATATATCAGTATAGTTATCAATATAGAAATTCAAAAGCATAAAACGATTATTATTTTAAATATATGATGCTAATAAAAACGTTATTACTTTCAAATTACGTAATGCATTAATTTACAATAACAATTATGAAAAGTACATTTATTTAGCCAGATGCTAGATTTTCAGGAAAAATTGTTGGTTGCTAATGTATATATAAATAGATGCCTCGTGATATTAGTTTAATCAGATCTAAAATCGATTGATAAAAAAATATATGGTTGTTCTTTTATATTAGAATAGGATGAGGGTCTAGGTGAGGAAAAACAAAATTAAAAAAAAGTCGAATATCCAACTTTTTTCATTATTTCTAAGCTATAGTATATTATAATATGAGGTTAGGTATTAAAATATATGGTTATAATAAAATAATAATAATTATAATAATAGGTATTCAACACATGAAAAAAAAAAATAAATAGTCTTACCCTTATACCATAAAATTATAAGAGATATTGAAAAGAAAAGGAAGTATAAGAACGCCAAAGATAATCGTGGAATAAATAGATATAAAGAGTTAAAAAATATAGCTAATAGAGAAATCAAATTTAAAAGAAAAAAGTGGTTAGAAGAAAAGTGCCAAAAAGAAGAACAATTGCTTAGGAATAATAGAATGGATCAAGCGTTCAACATCATTAATAAATTCTTCAGAGGTAATACGAAATAAAATACCAAATTAAGAGACAGATGGAAATTTGGTACTGGACAATGACAAAATTGTTAAAGGATGGAAACAATATCTTAAAACATTACATCAGGAAAGAGAAACAGCAGATTTAAATAATAGTAATAATAATAATAATATGTAAAACAGTCGGTATAAACAAGCGATAGAACTTATTCAAAACGCGAATACAGATTTAAAGGATGAGTTATTTAAAATAGTGAATTATATATACACTATGGGAGAAATCCCAGAAAACTGTAAGGAAAACATTATATTCCTAATACCTATACCTAAAAAAGCAATGATTGATAAATTAAAATTCAGAAAGATAAGTTCAATGATACATGCAGCCAAATTCCTAGTTAAGATAATAAGTAATCAAATTGAAAACATAGTAGAAAAATAATTAAGCAACGATCAATTCAGATTTTACAAGAATAAAGGTACTAAAGAGGTAATCTTAAGTTTAAGAATATTGATAGAAAAATTGAATTTAGTAAACACACATTTATAGTGTTTGAAAAAAGATTAAGATTTGAAAAATGCTTTGATAAAGTACCATGGAAAGAACTATTCTATAATTCAGAAGGATATTTTATGAGCTGACTATAGAGATAGGAGGATAATACTATATAATTTATATGAAGACCAATCAACAATAATAAAAGTAACTGACAAAACAGAGACAGCAACAATTAAGGGGAAAAAAACAAGAATGTCCACCCTCATAAACTCTGTTTAATATTTATGTCGAACAGCTGATTAAAGAAATTAGAGAAAAACTTCTCAAAAATAAAATGGCATAAAAGTGGTAGGAGAAATAATATCCTTCATAAGATTCGCAGAAGTTATTGTACTCATAGTTAATAATTAGCACGATTTGGAAAAAGCACTACGGCGAGATGATTTCAAAAATTTAATTTTAGACTGAACCCATAAAGTATCCAAGCAGGCAATCGGCTACTTGAACAAGTGGAACATATAAAACACCTAGGCAGCTCGATTAACAAGACGGAAGATGCATCATGAAAATAAGATATAAAATCCCACAGGTAATGTTAGCTTTCATAAATTAGATTTATTTTATGCTCTAATAATAAGTATTAGGATGAGTAAACGTTTCATAAAATTAAACTTATGGAGTATGGCAGTGGTGGATTTAAGAGAGGCCAAAAGGGCCTCACGGCTCATCAGATGTCCATCATAGCACATGATATAACTAAAACTTTTATGAGGAATAAAATTAAAAATTAAAAATTCAAGGATACGATGGAGGTGCTAATATGTCGGAGTGATATATAAATACAAAATAATGCATTTATACTTAGATAAGTGTTTTTATCAATATAATATAAAAATTAAAGATGTTTCCCTCTCCCCCCAAAAACAAAATCCTAGATCCACTGGAGTATGGTGCTATATGGCTGCGAAACATAGATACTTTATAAGATATGAACAACGAATTCTTGAAAACTTTGAAATGTCGTGTTAGAGAAGGATAGTACGAATAAATAGAATAGAAAACCGTACTAACGAAAGTATACTCAGTGAAACAAACTAACACAGAGAAACGATGGAACATTAATAGTCACATATTAAAGCACGAAAACGAACTACTTTATAGAATAATAGATAGTAAAACCATAGGCGGCTCCAGGATAGAATCTCAGATACAGCCATATGCGAGCATTTAAAGGGGGGGGAAGTATTATATATTTATTTACTGTGAGAGTACCTACCACCAATACCACTTAAAAGTTAACATTGATAATTTTTCAAATTTGGCATTGGCAGAATTTTCGATGAAAATTGTAATTTATGTGTTACAATGTTATATTTAATTTCCATTTGTAAATTATCATATTACCCCATGGTAAAATTTTTGCGGCGGCTGAAATGTCAGGTGCAGCCAAGGCTGTAGTGGCTTCACTCGTAGAACCGCCTATGAATAAAATTGAAGTTAAAAGAAACCGAGGGCGTCTGAGAATTGCATTTGTCGAGAAAATGATTTTCAACGTTGAAATGTCAAACTACATATAATTAAAATGATTAACTGTGAACAAGGAAGATTGGAGAGCGCGTTTCCGACTACGAAACTAACAAACTAACCATAGGGTTGAATACAAAAAGAGAGAAAGGTCCTTTCAATAGGTATAATAGTCTATTGACTAATTAACTTTTATCGCAGTAAACTAAAGTAATAAAGCAATGTTGTTATTTTCTTAATATTGTTGAATGTGAAATCAATGTATACATAGATATTACCTTAGACCAGGGGTAGGAAACCTTTTTAACCATGCGGTCATCAAGGGCCGCATTAATAAAAAAAAAATTGTACATATGATATAATACTAATAATTGTATTCCTATTATATTATATTTATTGTACATGGAAATATAAGAATTATATTAGATTAGATTACAACCTAGATTTCGTTCTCCATCATACCCTTAACTCACTCTTATAGTTATAATTAGATTTTATTTATTACAATTTTAAATATAAAATAAAAATTTTAAACACCATAAAATATATATGGAAGGCCACGGGTTGCTGGTGCCTGGTCTATACTATAGTAGTATATACTCTATAGCAACGGTTCACAAAGCGTGCGTTCAGGTGCTTTTACATAGTCATCGTGCTACCCATTATTATTTAATTATACATAGTGATTTTTTCAGGTTTTATTTATTTTTGTCGAAGAAAAAGGTAATCGTTATTAACAAGGTAGCCATGAGATAACCTCAGTACAAAAAAAAGCACCGAAAATCGAAAAATTTTAGGAACCGCTGGTCTTTAACATTGATTTTAAATAATTATAGAACATAAGTATGAATAATACAACATATTTTTCATCACACTTTATAAAATAAACCTAAAGATTTCAAATAAAATGTATTTATAAATTATTTATTTATTAATTTTTTACTTATTTTTTTAATTATATATTTATTATTTTTTTATTTTTTCATTTAATTATTTATTTATATTTAATATAAAGATTTTTTTTTCCTAATAATTAAATATATTTTCAAAACAGTTGAAATAACTTAATTAATAATAAGTCCAAAAAAAGTAAACCTATATATATATATATATATTTTTCATGTCATTTTGTTATGATAGTGGTGATATGGAAAATTTTCTGAAACTTTAAATAGCCAGGCTGAAGTTCGACAGAGTTGATAGATTAAATTGGCAAGCGAGCGCAAACCTGTATTTCAAGGAATGCTTATAATATTTTTAAGCCCTATCTTAACAAAACATGAAGGTATACTTAATAAATTATAATATATATATTACAAATATAATATATATTTACTTCTATTTTAATATATAATATATATAATATTATACAAATTTTTATTATATATATAATTAAATAAACATGAATTTAATTTTATGGTATATTAGTTCCAATGAACACATTTTCCTTTAATTTCATATATTTTTTCAATTGTAGATATTATTTTATTATAATCATCTATATCATAATATCATAATATATCATAATCATATCTATTAAAAGATATCAATTATTTTTACCAAATATTTTAGAAGAAATTACATTTAATTTGAGCGACATCAGTTAAAATACAGGGCCCTTATTCTTAGACATACATTGTAGGGTCCAATTTACAATATTTTGGGAGTGCCCGGATACACCGGGCATCCCTATGTTCGGTAAGACATATTGAAATGATTTTTCTAAAATATTGTAATATTATGTACAGCGATAAAAAGCTTGCTTACCTTATAAAATACAATCAATTTATAAGTTTATGGTTTCGTATTTAGAAGTCGATCGGCACCGTCGCCTTGAAAGCTAAGTTAATTTAATCTATAACATCATACAGTTTGCTTTGAAATGTAAGTGTAAATACGGAATTGCATGTACGAGTATGAAAAAAATAATACATTTTGAATAAGCCATTTTCAGCATTTGCACATTCTACTCCATCATCAAAAAATATCATAAAACCTGCTAATTTGTTACATTCTTAAGTTCACATGTAGTAATTCATACAAAGAAACAACAATTTCGATAATGTTTTATTATTTTAACTTAATCAGTTTTTAATTCATTAAGCTGAAAGAATTAAGTAAAATTATTACATTACAAAAATAAACTTATCCATGATTATTATGATTACGTATGATATTTAAGTTGTACCTAATAATAAGTAGTTGTAGAGAGTCTAATACTAAAATATTGTAATATATTATGCTAAAATAAAAATTTAATTTTTTTCAGGAAAAATGTTAACATTAAGTTATAACAATAGATACGCACAATGACAGAACTAGTATTTTTTCATGGTGGGTGCTATTATGCTTACAATAATCCTTAATGTACGTCTTTTGGATAAAAAAAAAAATCTAATAATTTGGGGTTTAAATGTTTAGGAAAATCATTTGTGTTATATGCAAGTATTCTGTTTACTCTTTAGTAAGATATGAGCTCCCTTAACTCTTGGTCCCTCACTTTATAAACACCCATGATGATATTTAGCAAAAAAACTTAATATAAATCGTTCGTTTTTATTGACATAAAGGCGTACATATTATGTACTACATTATATACCTACATCATTAAATATTTCTAAAATTATAATCAATACAAATATACCTATCTTCTTCTTCTTCTTCTACTTCGCCTTCCTCCCAACTATTTGGGGTCGGCCACCCTTGTCCTACACCTCCACTTTACTCGGTCAATCACATCTCCTCTGCACACACCGACAGCCCTCATGTCATTCTCAATACAAATATACCTATGATTTAAATAAATAATTGTATCAACAAATTAAAGATATTTTTATTATTATTTCATTAAACCTAATGTAATTTAAAAAAAGAACCGGATGGGCCTCGCTCTGCTGTACACTTGGGGTGAAGTGCGACTCTTCATAGGATAGGTCATTATAATGGATTTGTTAAATTTGAATTCAATGATAGGTATCATTGTATACGAAAAACGATTATGAACGGAGATGATATGTTTGTCTAGAATATAATACAATGTTATTTATAAATATTGTAATAAGTATATTTTATTTTAAAACGAAAAATTTAGAAAAATCGAAAATTTAAATTGTCTATAAATAAGTCAAAACATGTCAAAATACTTTGAAAACCCAACCGTGTATAGAGAACATCAATATAAAGATTTGGTAAATATTTCAAGTTGTTGCGATTTTTGGTTTTTGAGTTAGAGCATTTTAAAAAAAACCGATATCATTTGTCAGTCTAGAATATTATACATTATATTATATTTTACATGTAATTCTATGTCAATATTCGCTGTTCGAACGCTTATAAAAAAAAATTGTGCCTATGGATTTTAATAATTTTTGAATGACAATATGAACTACTTCTGTGGAATCTTCTATTAAATTTTCAAGTATTTTGTAGGAGCCAAATTTTTTTTATCACCGATTATAAAATTAAAATGTAAAAAAATCGAATATTTTAAATGCTTATAAGTGGCTTAAAAGTCAATATAATATTTTGAAAAAATATGACATAAAGGAAATGCCAATCTTAACAGCTGGTATAAATTTCAAAAATCTGTGACTTATACTTTTTGAATTATAACAAATATTTAAAATCGTTCGAGAATAAATCGTTATTTTATGCAATTTCGTAAATATTTAAATTTCAAACAGTCATGAAATTTTTTCTCTAAGTCCGGTAGAAATTTTTTTAAAGATTTTTGAAGAGTAGCTTACAATTTTCTCAAAATATAAAGATTATGTCCAGTAGAAATAAATTATTGAACATAAAATAAACCGTAGATAAGTCTAGAAATAACGATCTGTGCTGAGTACGTATGCGTATGTGACGAAAAATATAAAAAATATTTATTAACGTTTAAATTGTACGATAACGGAACTCAGGAATATTTCTGGAAATGTATCAATTAAAAATGCAGACAATGAGAGTATTTTAATAACCAAGTCTAAATATTAGGTAACATTGTAGATAAGCAGAAAGTTAAATAAACTATAAAGCTACAAATTAGAAACGTTAGGCAACGAAAAAGTCCAAGCAATATGGTCGACTAAATCTGTAGGTCGATGCAATATTACTTGCTGTTGGCCTTTAAGAAATAATGCGCCTAAACGAAATAAAAAAACTGTACGACGGACAAATAAAAAAAAATAAATAAATCACTAAATTACCAGATTCCAAACAGTGCTGTGTAATATCTGGCTGGCTATGTATACAAAATGAATATAACATAATCCGTATTGCGAGGTTTCAACGAGAGTAAAACAAGTAGGAAACATTAGTCGAACCGTTTTACACGAGATCGAAGCACTATGGATGGGAAAATATTGAAGAATAAAAATCAAACGACCGAGAAACAAGGAAGACACAACACCATCAAGCACACGTCGAATCTCGCCGTCAACGGTCGAAAAGTACAGGCGGCGCCCGCGACGACGACGGCAATACTACGTAATACGATGACGGATCGTTCGGTTAAACCTTTGGCCACTGCGGACAACAGCCACAAGTGCAGGCTGTTCGTGGGCAATATGCCGAAGGTAAAGACGGCACAGGAGATATTCGACGAGGTGAGTCGCATAACGCGCGGCCGCCTGATGCGGGTGATCACTTTCAAGAACTCCGACAACCCGTCGACGCACCGGGGCTTCTGCTTTCTGGACTACGGGTCGGCGGCCGCGGCCACGGACGCTAAGCGGACGCTGTTGCAGCACAAGTTGTTCGGATGCAAGACGATCGTGGACTGGGCGCATCCGAAACCGCAGCCGAAAGCGGACACGATGCCAAAGGTGCGCGTACTGTACGTCAGGCAGTACGGCGGCGTGCTAGATGAGCGCGTGCTGGCCCGGAAGTTCGGTCGGTACGGGACCGTGGAGCGCGTGAAAATCTTGAAGAGCTACGCGTTCGTACATTTCGAGCGGCGCGAGGACGCGCAATCGGCCATGTACGCGTTGGACGGTTCCCAGGACGTAGCCACGGGCGTGCGCATCGACGTCGCGTGGGCCAAGTCGCCCGCGGACAAGCAGTCGCAGCAGCGGACGTTGCGCGACCGGGAACGCCGGGTTCAGAAGTCCGTGCCTCGGCCACCGGCACACGTTGTCTCCGGGGCCAACGGGCGCGTGGCCACCACCGCCACCGCGACTGCACCAAGTGCGACCGTCGCGGTCACGACTTTGGACCGCGGCAATCGTGTGACCGGTGCAGTACCCCCCATGCCACGGCAACGGCCATTGCCGAACCCGAAACCACTTACCAGCGCAACAGGGACAGTCCGCGCCGGTGCGACAACGACGGCTGCGCGCACGCGGACGTGTGCAAAGCGGTCCGTCACGACGACGGCGATTGCATAAAGCCGCTTTCACGTTTCACGTGTTGCAGTTATAATTTTTGTTATGTGTTGAAAAAACACCGTATTATATATTAAAAGAAAAAAAAATAAAAAAACCGGATGGGCCTCGCTCTGCTGTACAGTTAGGGGTGGAGTGCACCTCGCTTATAGGATAGGTCATTATTATAATGGATTTGTTAAATTTGAATGCAATGATAGATATCATTGTATACGAATAACGATTCTGAACGGAGTTCATATGTTAGTCTAGAATATAATACAATGTTATTTATAAATATTATATAAGTATATTTTATTTTTAAACGAAAAATTTAGAAAAACCGAAAATTTAAATTGTCTATAAATAAGTCAAAATATGTCAAAATACTTTGAAATTTTAACCATGTATAGAAAACGTCAATATAAAGATTTAATGATAATTTCAAGTTGTTGCGGTTTTTCGTTTTTGAGTTAGGGCATTTTAAAAAAACCGATATCATTTGTCAGTCTAGAACATTCTACATTATATTATATTTTACATGTAATTTTATGTCAATATTCGATGTTCAAACGCTTATAAAAAAAAATTGTGCCTATGGATTTAAATAATTTTTGAATGACATTAAGAACTACTTCTGTGGAATCTTCGATTAAATTTTCAAGTATTTTGTAGAAGCCAATTTTTTTTAATCACCGATTATAAAAATAAAATGTAAAAAAATCGAATATTTTAAATGACTAAAAGTGGCTTAAAAATCAATATAATATTTTGAAAAAAATATTGCATAAAAGAAATACCAATCTTAACAGCTGGTAGAAATTTCAAAAATCTGCGACTTATACTTTTTGAATTATAACAAATATTTAAAATCGTCTGAGAATAAATCGCTATTTTATGCAGTTTCGTAAATATTTAAATTTCAAACAGTCGTACAATTTTTTCCTCTTAGTCCGGTAGAAATTTTTTTAAAGATTTTTGAAGAGTAGCTCATAGATAACCTAGTGTTAAAATTTTGAACCTTAAGTATGAACAAAAAAATTTTTATGAATTTTTATCTACAAAATAACATGCAAATTATCGTGATTTTTACACATTTTATACAAATTTGAGAATTAAGGGCTTATAAAAAAAAATTGAGTTAACCGATCACCGATATTTTTTAGTTACGATAAGTTTAACTTATTATAAACCTAGTATAAAATTTTCAAGAGTTTTCGCTCAATCAATTAAATTTTATAGATGTTTAAAAACAAAAATTTAACAAAAATCGAAAATATAAATTGTCTATAAATAAGTCAAAATATGTCAAAATACTTTGAAATCTTAACTATGTATAGAGAACGTCAATATAAAGATTTGGTGAAAATTTCAAGTTGTTGCGATTTTTCATTTTTGAGTAAGAGCATTTTAAAAAAAAACCGATATCTTTGTCAGTCTAGAATATTATACAGTATATTATATTTTACATGTAATTTTTTGTCAATATTCGCTGTTCAAACGCTTATAAAAAAAAATTGTGCCTATGGATTTTAATAATTTTTGAATGACTTTAAGAACTACTTCTGTGGAATCTTCTATTAAATTTTCAAGTATTTTGTACGAGCCAAATTTTTTTTATCACCGATTATAAAAAAAAAATGTAAAAAAATCGAATATTTTAAATGCCTATAAGTGACTTAAAAATCAATATAATATTTTGAAAAAAATATGACATAAAGGAAATACCAATCTTAACAGCTGGTAGAAATTTCAAAAATCTGCGACTTATACTTTTTGAATTATAAAAAATATTTAAAATCGTTTGAGAATAAATCGCTATTTTATGCAATTTCGTAAATATTTAAATTTCAAACAGTCATAAAATTTTTTCCTCTAATTCCGGTAGAAATTTTTTTAAAGATTTTTGAAGAGTAGCTTATACATAACCTCGTGTTAAAATTTTGAACCTTAAGTATGAACAGAAAAAATTTTATGAATTTTTAACTACAAAAAAACTTGCAAATTATCGTGATTTTTACATATTTCGTATAAATTGTAACTTTGAGCACTTATAAAAAAAAATTGTGACTTACGATTTTAGATTTTTTTTTATCAGTTAAGGAACAACTTATAAGAAACCTTGTATTAAATTTTCAAGATTTTCTAGGCAGCCAAAAAAATTTTATCGTTATTTAAAAAAAAAATACTTAAAAATATTGAAAATTTCAATTGTCTATAAATAGCTTAATAAAAGTCAAAATACTTTGAAAATTTAATGGTGTATAGAGAACGCTAATCTTAACATTTGGTAAAAATTTCAAGTATTTACATCGATTAGTTTTTGAGTTATAGCAAAATAAAAAATTTGATTATGTCAAAAACTGGTTTTGCGTAAAAACTCCCGTTTTTCCCAAATTTTTTTATGGTTTTTCCCGTCGCATTTAAAAAATATTGGAAATTTTTAACTTTTGACCCCCCAAAGTACCAAATAGATTCACTTTCCTTTCAGAAAAGTTGCTACATAAGGCAATCGAAGCATTTTTACTGCCCCAAAACGTGTCGACAGACACAAAAAAAAAAAAAAAAAAAAAAAAAAAAAAAAAAAAAAAAAAAAAAACACACATCATTGTAAAATCAATACATTCTTCACTCCGTTCAGAATCTAAAAAAGAATAAATAAAATAAAATATTGTTTCGAATTCTACTTTGGTTCTCTATAATTCCGTAAACTCGACGCGAGTGTTCATACAATTGAAACGCAAATTATTGCGTTTTCATACTGTTTTGAAGTGTCCACTGATCAAATATCACAGCACCCGGGCGGCAATTTATATGATGTTTGATGAGATGGCAAAATTAAGTCTGGTAGAAATTTTTTTAAAGATTTTTGAAGAATAGCTTATAGATAACCTAAAATTTAAAATTTTGAACCTTAAGAATGAACCTCGCTCTGCTGTACACTTGGAGGTGAAGTGCGACTCTTCATAGGATAGGTCATTATAATGGATTTGTTAAATTTGAATTCAATGATAGGTATCATTGTATACGAAAAACGATTATGAACGGAGATGATATGTTTGTCTAGAATATAATACAATGTTATTTATAAATATTGTAATAAATATATTTTATTTTAAAACGAAAAATTTAGAAAAATCGGAAATTTGAATTGTCTATAAATAAGTCAAAATATGTCAAAATACTTTGAAAACCCAACCGTGTATAGAGAACATCAATATAAAGATTTGGTAAATATTTCAAGTTGTTGCGATTTTTGGTTTTTGAGTTAGAGCATTTTAAAAAAAACCGATATCATTTGTCAGTCTAGAATATTATACATTATATTATATTTTACATGTAATTCTATGTCAATATTCGCTGTTCGAACGCTTATAAAAAAAAATTGTGCCTATGGATTTTAATAATTTTTGAATGACAATAAGCACTACTTCTGTGGAATCTTCTATTAAATTTTCAAGTATTTTGTAGGAGCCAAATTTTTTTTATCACTGATTATAAAAATAAAATGTAAAAAAATCGAATATTTTAAATGCCTATAAGTGGCTTAAAAATCAATATTATATTTTGAAAAAAATATGACATAAAGAAAATACCAATCTTAACAGCTGGTAGAAATTTAAAAAATCTGCGACTTATACTTTTTGAATTATAACAAATATTTATAATCGTTTGAGAATAAATCGCTATTTATGCAATTTCGTAAATATTTAAATTTCAAACAGTCATACATTTTTTTCCTCTAAGTACGGTATAAAATTTTTAAAGATTTTTGAAGAGTAGCTTATAGATAACCTAGTGTTAAAATTTTGAACCTTAAGTATGAACAGAAAAAATTTTATGAATTTTTATCTACAAAATAACTTGCAAATTTTCGCAATTTTTACATATTTTGTATAAATTGGAACTTTGAGCACTTATAAAAAAAAATTGTGACTTACGATTTTAGATTATTTTTTATCAGTTAAGGAACAACTTATGAGAAACCTTGTATTAAATTTTCAAGATTTTCTGGCCAGGCAAAAAAATTTTATCGTTATTTTAAAAAAAAAAAATTTAAAAAATTGAAAATTTCAATTGTCTATAAATAGCTCAATAAAAGTCAAAATACTTTGAAAATTTAACGGTGTATAGAGAACGCTACTCTTAACATTTGGTGAAAATTTCAGTATTTACATCGATTAGTTTTTGAGTAATAGCAAAATAAAAAATTTTATTTTGTCGAAAACTGGATTTGCGTAAAAACTCCCGTTTTTCCCTTATTTTTTTAGGGTTTTTCTCGTCGCATTTAAAAAATATGGAAAAATTTTTACTTTTGATCCCCCAAACCAACTAGATTCATTTTCCTTTCAGAAAAGTTGCTACATAAGCAAATCTAAGCATTTTTACTGCCAAAAAAGGTGTCGTCAGACTCAAAAATAAAAAAAAAACACACATCATTGTAAAACCAATAGATTCCATCACTCCGTTCAGAATCTAAAAATTATAATTTAGACTGACCAATCCTTTAATTACATTCTTATTTATTTTTCTGACAATAAGCTCACTGATTACTATAGCAATATCTACAAGCCTCTTTATGAACATTTAATATTGGTAAACCGTTTAGTTTAGATTTAGTCATAATACTCGTATAATGTTTTAACCATTTTAAGATCAAAAATTACATTTTAGTGAGTGCAGTAGAAACTGGAAGTGTAGCAAATATTTATAAATGGATTTTTATGTTTGGAAAAAATATTTATTTAATATGTAATTCATTATTACATTATGTACCGTGCAGTATACATATTATATATTTATTTCAGTATTTTATGGTATCTGATATCTAAGTAATTTATAATACTACAAAAAAAGTTCAATACGTGAAACGTTGGGTGCTTCAGTCCCCAAGAAAGGTGCCCTAATCCACTACAGGCTATGCATATATCAAACTTCACGCCCTTTAATTTAAAACAGTAGCTAGTCATCACTTCACCATTAATCATATGCGTTAAATACTAAATTATTTGATAAGCTAAAGGTTACACTAGGGGTAACCAACTTGCACGGATTGCGTCTTATTACAAAAACAAAAATGTATCTATTATTATTTACTTTTTATTAATATAATTTTTTTTTTTGCCATTCATTACTAAAAAAGTTATTTCGTTATATAGAACACAGAAAATGAAAAAAATAAAATAATTATTACTTAGATCAAATTATAAAAATTATAAAATATATTTATAATCATTTTGGCTCATGATAACATTGTATTTATCCATGTGGTTTGTGAACATATTGACCACCCTTAGACTATAAGCTTTAATCGTGTTAAGACATTAATAATGAAAAATTCGGGTACACCACTGCTTGATCATGATAAATAATTTAAAAAAAATTCGATATTTTTTTCGGTATACCAAAGAATACTACCCATATATACTATACTACCCATAATCTGATTAAGTCTATAGTAGGACACGAAAATATGATCGAAAATAAATGACGTTACGTAACGACAACACATATCACATAGGTACTGCATGAAAGGCAACAATGTGATTTTCTATACTAATATCATTGTTTTTAGTATATACTAAAGTATACTCTAAAATCAATGTTAATATATATGCGACGAGTAATGTACACTAACCCAATATTATAATGTGACCCGTCGCTTTTAATATGAATGATCTATATTATTAGCTATGGCCTACGCGATTCACAGATGTCCATATTATATTATCAATATTTTAATATTATTCGATAAAATTTTCTAATAAAAATGAAGAAATGAACACACCAAAAAGTAAATTAACTAAAGAATAAAACGAATATTTTAAACTAAAAACTATATACCAATCATTTACACTTAGTTTATAAAATCAAATCATTTAGGCCAATAATTTTTTTAACTTTAAAACTATCGAGCTACCTACTTGATAAGTTAATTACCCGGTATTGCCAAAATAATCGGAATCTAATTGATAATATTTAGAATTAATCTGTGTAAGCCATGACATTGAAATGGTTGATTATTAACAAACGAATATCGAATAAAACTACGACCTTCGTTGATATGAAGTATAACAAAATTGATAATAAGTTGCTACAATTATTACTACGCAATACTAACGTACTACCATGGAAGATTGATTTGAGTGAAAATATTAAAAAATGTATGAAATAAAAATACACTTGATACTCAAGTGAACTAATGGAGAAAAAGAATCATTTGAATCAATTACAAAAAATAAAATTTCAGAAATCATCGAGCAATAATAATATATTTTTTTGAAAAAATGTCAGCTATCGGACGACAATTTCTGTCTTAGGACAGCATTTATCGTACATCCATGTTAGGTCTTATCCGAAATCTGATATTAGGGTAAAAAAATTGATTACTCAAATTTTAACAGTGTCGGAAATTTAAAAAAATAAAACCTACGGATTTGGGGGATGGCTACGCATGTAAACAAAAGAAACACATGAACAAAATTAAATGTTGAGGGTGAGTCTCGAATGTGTAAGTCTTGCGTTTTTCTCGAAAATTAATATCTTGAAAAAAAGCGGGATGGCTTAGTCAGCACAGCGACGACCGTTGCTGTTTGTGATTATGTCACTGCGTGATAAATTATCTTAACGTTGCAACATTGTCGGCCGTTGTTGGAAACGCGTCGCACTGGGTCACCACGAAACAATCTAATGTCAGGGTGGAAGGGGGCGAGATCCACGAGCGCGCACGGTTGGCAGCCATGTATCTCGACGAGGCATGTGTTTTTTCCCACCTTTCCCCTGTCGAAAACAATAACACTGATTTGGCGAATGGTCACATTTAGTCGTTCCGTTTTTTTTCCTCTCGTTTCCGTCCGCAAAGATTTCGTATGGTTTCCAGCTTCTACCGCTTTCCTCCGACGCCAATTCCCGCACGACATTTGACGCACAGATCAATTTTCACGGCCCCCATCCCCGTCAACACTACCGGGCTTTATGAAATTTGAATCATCAACGATATTATAATTTTAATATAATTATTGCTTCGGCATCACCATGACAGAACCGATGGAGCCAAAAAACAACGTCGACGACGTGACTACTACGTCCTGTGATAAGAGGAAGCTGTCTCCTGAAGTAAACCCTGAACTCACTAATGTTATAAAAAAATTAAAAGAAAGCAAAACGCAGCCGGGTAAGTGGTGATAATCACATGATGACTGTGGTGTAAATGGATAATAAAAGTACACATACATTTTATATATTTTTATTATTAATTTTAGATACACTATGCCAGTGTCCTCAGAAGTGTTCAGAACGCGTACCACAGCGATCTAAAGATGAGTTATTTAAAATGTTTGGAGAAATGGATAACGACGATGTACAAAATAAATTCTTACAAAAATTTATTGAGGCTCGACCTGTTGCCAATCGATTGTTTAGTAAAGAAACAACTGCTAATGGTAAATTATTGAGAAGGATTCATTGCAAGTATAGAATTCCATCAATTGTACCAGAGGATTTTATGTTAAGTGAGTATTATGTATTAGTACATAAATATCTTCTTAAACAATTATTTATTAACTTATTTTACAAATACCAAAATAATTATCAATTTTCTGACAAAAATCTTATTTTAAGTATTATATCTACATATGTTAGATTAATAATATTTTTGCAATAGAAATAAGATAAGTTCTCTAAATAATGTTTATTTTAAATTTTTTTTATAAAAATTTGTATGATATTAATAACCTTTTATTAATTTAAAAATTATATAATTCACCAAGCTAAATAATAAATTAGTATTATATTTGTTTACGTAATATTGGAAATATTATATACTTATTGAAAATAATTTAATAAATAATTATCTATAGTAATATTTTTTTTTGCATTTATAACTTATTATTTAAATTATAATTTTGGTTAACATATATAATTTATATTATATAACATATTTAGTTATTTATTGACTCGTATTTTAAAAATAATTTGCAAAATGAATCATCCCATATAACAATCTGTATAAAAATTCTATAATTCTATATATATTTTTTTACTGTTGATTTGTTTATGTAAATTGTCTAAAAATTAAATTTATAATAAAAAAAAAAAAAAATATATTAATATAATAACCAATGTTCAATTATAATATTATTATTAATATCATATTTAATAAAGTGTATTTTTCCTTTAGTTCCAATTAAAAAAAATTAATTGATGTATTTCTTTGGTATATATGAAAAAATAACTCCTTTAATAATAATATTCTAAGAAAAATTTATAAATGTTTTTTTTTAAGCAATTTCATATATTTTGTAGATGTAAATTGTGATTCAGATAAAGATGAAGAATCAGATTTTGATGAAACCTCTTCAGTTACATCTTTAGATTCCAAAGAAGAAAATGACAAGACCCTAGAAAGTGATTCAACTGAAACGTCCAGAAAGTCATTAAGTCGGTACAATTGTGTAGATGTATGTCAAAAAGCATTTCTTAATTTATTTGGTTTATCAGATAAACGTTTAAAAACTGTTAGAGAATTATTGATTATTAAAGCACGTCAAAAGCACATGAAACGTATGATGGAAAAAGAAGAAAACCAAATAGAAGTATCCTTAGCTAAGGATCTAGCACAGGGTTGTTTGCCATTGATGGCACTTTTTAACAAAGAAGATAGTAAGAAAGTATCTGACCAGTTGATGACTGCAATTAGCAATGACATCAATTTGGTTAATAATTTTTTTTGTAATCAGTTATGGAAACCAGAGTACATTAACCAAAAGCCATCTGAATGATTAAATTAAATTTAGGTGTTTTAATTAATTTAAATTATTGGTTGAATTGGTATCACTTTGTAATTAATTGTTTGATATTTCAATATAATCCAATTAAATATTGTTCAAAAGTTAAGAAAAAATAATATAAATGTTTATATACTAGTTAATATGTTCAGATTACTGGAGTTGTTAATTTAATTTACAAAAAAACTATTATTTATTTTTTGTATTAATATTTAATTAATGTTTTTGGAATAATACCAAATAGTATAAGCAAAGGCCTGATATTATATATTGAACATAATAATTATGTGTTACTGTAATGTACAAGAACAAATAAACAACATTTAAAGTTAAAATAATTTAATGTTTTATTATTATTACTTATTAAAATATAAATATATATTTATAAATATTTTTTCTTAGCTTAAGAAACATATTTTACCTACTTTATTGACTTTTATTTATTTTATTTTTTTTAAAGTATTGAACAAATTAGGAAACTATTAAATAGTACAAAAAAAAGTAAATAGAGTACACAATAAATACCTGTGTAGTTATTATTTTATTTTTCAATGGTGTCTAAATTATCTTGTTTATAAATAAATTTAATTGTAGGTGTTTCATATAATATGAACTTGCATCTAATGTCGAATTCAATAAATTAAGAAATTCATGTTTTAAGAAATTTAGATGTTAAAATTAATAGCTTCTATTAATTATATTTGTGTTAATATTGTCTGTGCTTAATTATCAGTATTTTTTTTTTTTTTGTTTATATTCATCTACTTATGTAAGTAATTTTATGTTAATAACTGTCCATTTGAATGACATTTTTGTTTTTGTTATCTTTGTCAGAACCATGATTATTTTAAGGAAGATGATACCAAATCTACTTTAATTATTACATTTTTACTTTTAAATATATTTTTTTATAATAATTACTATTATTTTTACTTGTAAACAATAATTTATTGTTCAAACTAGATTATAAGATACATTAATTACTTTTGACGAATTTATAGTATTAACAAGAACTATATTTTGTACATTGTATAGATAAATGAAGAATATTTCACAAAGTTATTTTTATATTTTAAGACCAAATTCTATAGTTGTGTGATTTTTTTTACATGATTTTTCAAAGATGTATTTTTATCGCAAGTATTAATATAAGTACACAATATATTTTATAAGACTTTAAACCAAATAAATCTTTAAAACTGATATTGTTTTTAATATATATTACTTACTAAAAATTACAACATGAATGGAAAATAAATTTATCTCATACATAGTTTAAAATTTATAAATATTTATGGTTTTAATTTGGAATTTTCAAAATATAAAGATTCATCAAACACTTTCAATACATATTAAAAATATATTTGGTGTTCAGATTTGTATACAAGGATGAATTCATTATTATAAACAAAATAATAAATAGGTAATATTAATTAATATTATACTAAAAGTAGCTGCATTTTAAGAAATAGTATCTATACACATATATACAATTGAAATAAATTGGAAATTATTGAAATATTTTAAATTATATTCTATAAAAGTTAACCTTGATTCAGTATAAAATGAATAATTTTTAGTAAAATTAAAATCAAATGTTTTAAAATTTCTGATTCATTATGTTTAAAATTTAAACTTTAAATACATAGAACTAATAAAAATAATGTTTTTAAAATTTAACTAAAACTTCAAAGTTTAATAAATCCCTCACAATAATAAAAACTTGAAATCTTAAAGGGTTGTATTCATTTGAAGTAAGTACATTTTAAAATAAATACAAGATTCATTGCAATAATCTTGCTATTCTGACTTCATAACATTTAATTTTACCAATATATTTTTAATAAATTAAAATTGTAAGTTATGATGATATTAATTATAGTTAGATAATTATATAACCTCTAGTAAAACCATTTTTCTGTTTAAGATTAATATGGATAATAGAAAATTTAATGATGTACTTACCATTTCCAATTTTTGAAAATATTGTCTAAAAAATGTCAATGGTCTTTCTGGTTTTGAAATGCATAGCTGAACAATACAATCTTTCAATATTTGTTGTATGTTGTGTCGCTGAACATACAATTCACAATCATCTACATTCAATTCATCATATGTGTTTGATGCCATTTTCAGATTTTTTTTCTTTTAATTAACACTACGTTAACACAAACATCCATTAACCTATGAATAAAAGTTATCCATAAACAGTTCCGACTTCAATAATAGCATTTAAATGAACCACTAAAGAATAATTAAGCAAAACTATTACAAACTATAAAAAAGTATAGGCAAATATTTATATCTTTACAAAACTATTTAGACATGAGCTTTTGTTCTTATCAATGTTATGATATTAGTAGAACAAAGCAAGGAAATCAATTAGAAATTAAATCTGTATAAACTGAAACTTAGATTAGAATATTAAATATTTTTAACTTATTTCCATATAAGAAAAGATTATAAAAAAAAAAAAAAAAATATTAAAAAAAAAGTAATCTCCAATTCACAGTTAATGATAAGGATTCCATATTTATATTTGATAAGACGAGGTATCAACACGTTCGGAGACTTACTGTCGTTTTCAACCAGGGTCGTGCTATTATCACTCAGACGGAACAATGAAGTTATTATACGGGCTTGTACACAGTCCTTGACAAATAATTGTCTTTATTAACATTTAACATGTGATAGTACACTTCTGTCAGTAGTCGAACCGTATTAGCCAATTTAGTAGGCGATTATTAGATTTGTTATTGATATTTTTGTCAAGCCTTGCTATCCGTAATTGAAGTATTGCGGCTGCTGTTTATCGTCTGTATTTATTTGTGTACGTAATTTTTTTCTATGTCTATTAAATTGATTTATTTTTTATTGCCGTGTTTGTCTCTCGACGTTCGTAGGTTAGATAGGTGTGTTGTAATTATTCATACTACTTATATTTGTTGATCGGTTTTCCTTAATCTTCCAATAATTAGTCTCGTCTTCTACCCATTGCAGTTTATGTCGATCAAACCAACGTTCGATCATATAGACGCAAGACTGTTTTGCGGTGTGTGAAGAGGAGCAACTGGATATCGGCAATGTTGTTTTAGTGTTTATCTACCACCAAAAGACTCATAGAAGAGTGATGAAATAAATAATATTAATGTATTATAAAACTCGACCAAAGTATAACAATACTTATGCTCGACTGAGCGTTATAATAAAGTATAGGTGTTGACAAAAGGTAACGATGGTGGTGTTGTGATGGAAAAATAATACGGGTTTGAAGAGGCGAAAAATACCCAAAAATTCATTAGACGGATCGGAAACGAGAGTGAGAAAAGTTCGGTCGAACGATTGCCGTTCTATCGTCAGGGTTTTCATGTAATACAAATCACAAGGAACATGTAAGTAACATTAAAATAAATAATTTACTGACAGTTGGTAACGCGAGTTAGTGGGGCTACTCGTCGTATCCCCACAATGTGCTATTAATGTCGTTTGTTTAAGACGTTTAAGATTAAGAACCATGACAAGCTTCACCGAGGGAGGTTTGAACAAGCGTCTGAAGGAATTGAACTCATCTCAGCAAAGTATACAAACACTGTCTCTGTGGTTGATTCACCATCGGAAATATGCTCATACGGTCGTCAAGATCTGGGCTAGGGAAATATTGGCAGGTAAAAGCTGCAAAAATACTTAGTTTATTTAGCTAATAGGCTTCTAATATTTTGTTGTTGGTAACTTAGCCATTTAAATTTGTTATGTTCAATAAATGTAATTTATATATTTAATGGGATTTGAAGATGTAATTTTCTATCTCTGCCAATCACATGCACAACATAAGAATTTTAAAAACTGTTTTTAATTTTGTCATTAAATCTACTTTAGTGAAATATTCTTAAATTTTTAATATTATTAATATAAATTCTGTTAAAATATATTTTTTATTTTTTAAATGATGATTTACTTTTTAAGATATAAGGGATGAATAAATGAAAAATTGAGTATTTTTAAATAAAATTAATGTTTAATTCAGATCAGATTTGAAAATCCTTAACAAATTAATAGATTAATTGGTAAATGAGAAATAGTAAAAATCTAAATTTTGATGGTGTACGTAGAATTCTGCTTATGCTTGACAGTGAAAGAAAATTATTACTTCCAATCCTCTTATGGAATTACTGATATTTTAGTTTTCATATTTTACCTACTAATTGTTTAAATATTGTATATTTTAACTAGACAAATGGTTATTTTTTTGATTTGATATTATACATGTTTTAATTTTATACATGTAACTGAAATTATTTAAAAGTAATTCAAGTTATAATAAATAACAGAAATGTCATTAATCCCGATTTTCTTTATCAGTTATTAATATTTATGTAGTTTGGATTTAAAAAATCAAAATTAAGACCTCAGAGTGTGTTGTTTTTAAAATATTAATTACTTATCTAAAAATATTTGTTAAATATTTAATTTTTTTTTTTTTTATTAAATAATGATTTATTTAATTTAGGACTCAATGATTTTGTCATATAATAAACTTACTTTGTTTATTTTTATTATATTCACAAAAAATTAATATAAGAAACAGTGACAATTCTAGTTTCATTTTTTTAAGAAAACAGCATTGAAGCTTTGTTGATTCTGTATTAATTACTAAATATAATAATTCTATTTGTCTATTAAAAAATTATGTCAATCGGTGTTAAAAAAATAATTGCTATATATATATTTATAATAATGTATATTTTATAGTTCCTATACTTACCAATACAATTTATAATAGTTTTATTAAAATTATATTAAAAATCAATATTTATTTTTTGTCTGCTAATATAAATTGTATATTTTACCTAACCATTTTTTATTTATAAATTGATATTCATTTTTGATAATGAAAAACAATTTTATTAAATAAATAAAACTTATTTAAAAAAAGTATATTATAATTTATATTTATGGAAGTTGGATACAATAATTTATTTATGTATCTATCATACATGTAACTTAAATGTATTATATTAATTATATACTGATAGATTTATTAATATTTGAAGTCAATTCTTATATTTCCTTATAAATCCCATCAAAATTAAAAAATTCTGTATTAAATTGTTGGTTAAATAATAATATGGAAAATTGTTTTTAAATTAAAGTGGTTGTATAAGTGATATATATTTAAAATATAAATTCTTATTAAAAAAATTAGAAATTGTTACTAATTGGTATCAAAATACTGCTGATAAACTAGTTTCTTCGATATTGGTAAAATTGGTTCTAAATCATTATGCTATCACTACTATATGTACAATTTTGATTGTTGAAGGCTTATGACCATTATGTATACACCAGACACCGGATTATATTTCTAAATGTGCTCCTAAATTTTAAGATGATATACATTTATATATTTGCTTACTATTTACATGTTTTAACATTTTTCATGTATCACTCGACCAAAACACTTTTAAATTTTATTTTTTTATTTATCAAAATTTAAAATGTACTTATATATGATTTTACAGATTTTATTTTTTTTTATTAGTACTAAAAAACTTCATAATTATTAAAATGTAATCATTTAATTTACTAAAATTCAATTTAATATATACAGTTATTATAATGGTACTTGTGCGTTATTGCGACTACCTTGATTTCACTTGATTTCAAACATATATTATTTTACGCAACATATTTTTAATATATTTATAATAATACAAAACTACCCAAAGCTAATGTCAATGTATTTATTGATAATATAATAATATTTATAATATGATAATCATGTCAAATTTATACGCCAACAATTACGAGAAAAATTTATAAAATAAAATATAGTAAAAATTTAAAAATTGATTTGTGGTGGCCAATGTCTTGCAATACTATTAAGTAAAACGTTGAACTTGTCTTTATTACGAGTATTCCTCCATAAATCCACAGATCAATTGCCAAATAATCGTAACAGTACAATAAGTTATTACTACTACCAGCGTGACAGCATAGTTGTCACTAAATGTCCTAAAAGTTACCCAGCCAGTCTATAAAAATACATACACAATTACTGTGATACTGGAAAAAATAGAATCGCATATTAAACGGTGTTGCTATAACCCATAATATGAGGTAGTCATGACAACGCACAAGTACCATAATTATTATAATGATAATTAATTTATTAGGGTTCGGATTTTAAAACAAATGCTTTTTTTATATTTAAAATAAAAATCTAATTTTATATACATAAATTTGTTTCAAGTCATTCTAATTCCAAATAAATCAATTTATTTTTGATTTTTTTGGCCTTTTTTGTGTAAATAGCCATTTTTTTGCTTATTGTTTTTTTTTTTCAGTTATTTAATATTGGGTAAACTAAATTGGGTTCTTTTAAAAAACATAGACTGGAAACAGTTACTAAAAATTAATAATATACTGAGTGGTATAATTTCTTGGTAATTTTAAACAAAATTAATTATTATGAGTTTGATTTAAACAAAACCTCTTGCATGAAGTACGCACCAATATCTTCAGTAGATTTAAAGCATTTGTTTTCCATATATAGAAAAATTTTGTCAAGCAATAGAGTCTGTTTCACTACTGTAAGTCTTGCAAAATACATGATAGTTATTCTTTTTTTTTAATTTAAATTAATTTTTCAATTTTTTTTTTTCAGTCTTATAACTAATTCATGTTAATTTTTTGTCTCTTTTTTTTTTTTTTTTTTTTTTGTCATTTTTGTTTTTATTTCTTATGCTCTACAATCTGAGCCCTAATGATTGTATATAATAATAGATTATTTAATGAACAGTTGATTTTAAACTAAAGGAATGACAACATCAATCTCATATAAACTAAATACTATTGAATTTTAATAATAATAATTGCTTACAGAAAAAATTATATCAAACTATTTGTTTTCTAAAGGTTGAAAACTGCTATGCAAGACCAGTATAGTTTATAGGATGCAGCAGTGTGAGGTTTATAATGCTCACATTACAGCTTCATAATTTTTTCCATAAATGTTTTCCAATATTAATAACTGTAAACTAATAACTAAATAATTCAAATTATATTTACCCAAAATAAATTGAAAACTTTTGTAGGAAGATAGTAGCCCCATGGAAAAATCATTATTCATAATAAATGCAATTAAAATTTTAGCTAATAACAAAGTACTTTACAGTATATTAAACTGTAAACACTATGTTCAACTCAAATGGTAATACTAAATATTTCTGTCTAGTGACCTTGGATTGAAATGGAGTTTTCCGGGTGAGATAGGGAATTGTGAAATACAAATTTTTAATATTTTTAATGTGTGCATGGCAACACAACTTGTATTTTTTTTTAAATGGTAACAGGTACTTTGAAAACTAGATTTAGATAGATCAATTATTTTTAAAGTATTTTTTATGAATAAACCTATTTTCCTATCTCAAAAATTAGATGGTTAACAGCAAGTAAAAATTGGGGAAAAAAAATGTATCCCGGTTTCTTAAAATTATAAAACTAGTTAAAAAGATAAAATAACTGGTTTTACCTACTAATTCAAATTAATAAAGGTTTTTAGAAATGAGTTATGCATCTGATACATTAAAATAGTAACTACTACCGATTTTGATTATGTAATTGCCAAAAAAAAATGTAAAAATGAAGGTAAAATTATACCTTAAAATTTGATCTTAGTAATAAATAATTCAAAATTTAAATATCTTGAAAACATTAAATATGTATTTAAAAACAAAATTTGTATAATGTTTGTTGATTTTATGTAATAATTTATAGTTAAAAGTAACTAAACATTATATTTTTAAGTTCATAGTAAATTAAATTTATTTATGTCAAGAAAAGTGGTATGATTGATTAAAAAATATTTGTTCTTTGCATATTGATTCACCATTTATAGAACCTACATTTTTTCTTTTTAGATTATTAATTTTGGAACTTCTAGAATAAAGTATATATTATATTAACAAGTTAATCATTCTACAACAAATAATTGTTTTATTATTTAAGCTAATTTATTTATGACATGTTACCAATGTATTATTAAAGTAGTTTATAGTATGAGTGGTTTTATGTGATCTATATCATTTTCTTTTAATACATTATTACTTTTTTTTAATGTTTTTCGCTATGTAGAAATATTTATAAATTATACTTAATTATGTATTAGAATACATAGTATTAATCTAATCATTTTAAAATAAAATCTGATTTCTAAAAGCATATTATTGTAAAGAAAAATAGCTGTACTAACATCCTCTTAACAATGATACATAATATAATTTATTTTTCATTTTTGTCCAAAATAATTTATTTTGTTGATATGATTTAATATAATAATATTGGTTTTTATTAAAATGTCATATTATATTGTAGTTATATTATTGAATTGTTTCTTTATTTTTCTAATTTTTCTTATTTACCATAATTTATTATGAAAATGTAAAATTTAATTTCTGCATATTCTTAATTTTATGGATAAAGATTTCAAGTTATCATTCTACTTATGTTTAAACTATTAATTTATCTTCTTAATATTTGTTTCGTGTATTATTAATATTATGACATTTTATTGTATTCGATTGCACCAATTACTTGCCATGTTCAATTATTCAAGATTAATTTATATGTTTGAATTTTTTTTTTTTTGTAAAAACATTCTTTTTTTAATAAAATAATTATTTTTATTTATGTTTATAGTAATTGAACAGTTTAAATTAAAACCATTACAGTTTTTTTACGTTTTTCAAAAGTAATTTATGAAACGACCATTTGCTTGTTAAATTATTTTAGAAAAAAATATTTTCCAAGCTAACTTATAGATGTCTAAGATAAAACTTTGGCTTAAAAATTAAATGAAGACACTTTTTTGTACCTTTAATTGTTTAAAATTTATATTGTTAATGTATTTTTGTAATCATATAATACAATATGTAACAAATGTTAATTCTTCTATTCTTGAATCATAATTTATAGTTTTTTATATTACATTCCTTGATAAATATACTAACCCATAAAGTATATAAAAATATTATTTATACAATTTTAAAAAAAAAACTTTCTTATTTATACTCATTCAATTTATTATGCGGTAGAAGGTTTAAAAATAAAATAATAAATCAGAAGTGATTAGTAGCTGTTTAATCTTTGTTGCAAATTTACATTATTTATTTGATTTGTAAAATTTATACTTTATAAAATCTGAAATAAATGTCTCATTACTTCTGTTGTTTGCATAATACTTTGAGCTTGACTTATGAAACAAGTATTTTGTTGGTAGTTAGATTCTCCATTAAACAATCTTCAGTATTAATGATTACTCTTCATAACAAATAACAAATTTAAATTTAAATAAGCATACTGTTTATAAGAAAAAAATATATTTTTTAATAAAAGTAAAAATAAAAACAATCAATCAGATTTTTCCTACACAGCTCCATGGAAATGACTTCTCTCTAAACCCTTTTCTCATCTAAGCCATCTCTTTAAAAGAATCAGCATTTTTCTGATGTGGTATGAACCGATGACTATTGTTATGTTTGTTAATTTTGTCTATACAATTCTTAATTATGTTTATTTGTTAAATAATATTATTTCTTTAATTTAGGTTGTATATTTACAACACTTTATTTATGTATACAGATTGAAAAAAACATTTATTTGTAGTTGATATTTATGCACTTAAATAGGGACAGACTTGAAAAGTATTATATAAGCTAAAAATGTATGACTTAAAATTATAACTTAAAATTTTTAATTATTTCAGGTTCTGAGTCTAAACAATTAACATTAATGTATTTAGCCAATGATGTTATTCAGAATGGTAAAAAGAAAGGTCCTGAGTATGGTCAAGAATTTGGCAAGGAACTCGCTAAAGCATTTAAACAAATATCATTAAAAAACTGTACCCCAAAGACTAGACAGAGTTTGACACGATTGTTGAATATATGGGAAGAAAGAGGTGTTTACAGTAAAATCCAAATAGATGAGTTTAAGGAAGCTTTTGGTATATTTTAATAATACATACTTGTCAACTATTAACAACTTAAATATTTTTTTTTATAATTTTTAGGTGAAGAAACTGAAACAAAGCCTACTGAAGAACCACCAACAAAAAAAGTAAAACATTCATACAACAATAAAACAAAAAGGACTAAATTCCAAAATAATGGTATAAAGAAAGATAAAGAAGTTATTGTTGAAGTAGATGGTACAAAAGAACTGCATGTTACTTTATCTCCAAAAACTCCTGTCAACGACCCACCTGAACCAGAAGAATTAATTAAAGCATTAAATGTATATATTTATGAGTTATTTATTATATAAATTATATAAATATTATTTATAAAAAAAAAAAAAAAAAAAAAAAAAAAAAAAAAAAAACTGAAATTAGATATATAAATTCAATTTTTGCCTATTTATATTTGCAATGTATTTTAAATCAGATTATAGACTTTGTTCTTTATGCTGAAAAACATTATTCTTTAAATTAAATGTATTGTTATTATTTTATTTACTGTACTTAATTGTAATTGAAGAGAATGTCTGATATTTGTTCAAGTATAAAATGGAAAAAATATTACTTAAAATTATTTACACAAATTTCATATTTTTTTTACCATTTTTGAATTTTATTAAATGATACAGTTTCTTTTATTTTAAAATAATCGAAATATTTCCTCATAAATTAAAAGAACTATCTTACTGTACCATTTGCAATATATTATGTAACTTAATAAATTATAGTTTTTCTTTTTAAAATATATATGATATATTTTACAAATTTACTTACTATCTTTTTGGATAATTTAGTATAGAAGTTAGAATTTATAGCTATTAAACTCGCCTAAATTTTAATAAATCTTTATATGTAATATACTTAATTATTATTTTTCAGGATTTAGAAAATGCACCATCTTGTGATGCAGTTGTACGAGAACGAATCTCCAAACTTCCTCCAGAAATTGCTGATGTCAGTTTACTTTCTCAGTTAAAAGGTTACTTTTATTTTGTATTCTTTCAAATTTTTAAATATATTGTGTAATTAAATATATGTGTATAATGTTAAGTTTTTTGTAATATACTGAAGTTTATTATCTTTTGTTTTTAAAATTGTAATGGTTATGGTATTTTTAAACTCTTATTGACCTGTACTACAAATTATGTATAAATAATTTTTTATCGGCTACTCTTAATAAAAACTTTACTCACAATTTGAAATAAAATAAAAAATTAATAGTTGTTTAATTGTGTACAGTTTTTTTAATTTAAAATGTTGGTAAATGCATATTACTCTCCATTTTAAATTTGTAAATTACATATATTCATGCTAAATACCAATATGTATAATTTTATTTGACCATGTTCATATAATGTTATGTTATTTCTACATTATATATATGGATACTTTTTATGTTGTTTCAAGTATATCAGTTTATACATACTATTAAACATTTAATTTATTTTAGGTAAAGATGAAGCTGAAGAACTTTTACGTAAGGTAAATGATGCTGTTGCTTTGTTAACTGATTACAATACTAGACTGGTGTGTGAAATGGAAGACCGCAAGAAGGTTTCTTCTATGTTGCACGATTTTATTCAATCTCAAAGAGACCTTATTGATCAAGCTGAACAAAGATTACAGGTAAATGAATTACATCTAATATTTTGGTGAAAAGTTATTCAAGACTGATTTGAAATTTATTTTAAACTTTTAATATTGGATCTATAATTTATGATAATTGAGCACATAAAAAATAAAGCTTTAGATTTTGAGCACAATAATGAAATTACTTTGTAATATAAAATTTATATTTATTTATTTAATTAATTATTATTATTATTTTCTTTTATTTTTCTCTTCAAAAAATGTATGGAGTAATGGGTTTTCAATAAATAATTAAAAATTAGGTTAAGATGGAGTTAAAGATATTGAAATTCCACGAAACACAAACTATTTCCTTAGGGTTTCGTGGTCGTAAAAGTTTGAGATTCATTGCTATATTATGTTTCTATTTTTATTATTTGTAAAAGTGTTTTCCAAACATATCGTTTAGTAATTTTAATAAAAAAAAAAAAAAAAATATTTTCTAAATGTACAAATAAAATAATGTATCTATTGGATATTATTATTTTATTCTCGTTAATTTTAATTAGGTTTAAATTTGAAACCAATACTCATTTGAAATATTAATATGCTATGTCCATGCTATGAATATTATAATTACATACTATGCATCTACCAAGATAACTATATAGAATTATGTTTAATTTGATTAATATCAATTAAATCCCATTTAAAGTTTGAAAAGTTTTACAGGTCATTGTGATTAGATAAAACACTAATTTATCTTAATTATTGTAATTTAATAGTTTACCTAAAATAATTGTCATTATTCATTAGTTTTGTAACTGTTTTTTTCTACAATAAGACGACTTCCCATGTGACATATTTTTATCTGAAGTAAAATGTTTGTTCTGTTTTTACCGTAAATATAACGAATATTATTTATGGGGGTTTTATTTCCATTATAAACAAATACTTCTAAAAAGCTATAGATAACCTGCCATCCAACAGTATAGAAGTTCTTTCGGAGATATAATCAATAAGTAATAAGTATTGTTTTCATTTCAGGAATATCAAGGTAAACTACAGAAAGTATGTCAAGTACGGCAAGAAGTTAACACACACCTACAGAACTTACCGGATTTAGCACAATTGCCCAGCGTAAAAGGCGGTCTGGCACCACTTCCGTCTGCGGGCGATTTGTTTACAGTTGGTTAATTTACTACTAGCATTTACAGTTATAGACTGTGTATTTTACACAAATTTATCCTTAAATATGTGTGTTTGATATGTACTTACATATTATTTACATATATAATAATATTATTATTATATATGTATATATAATATTATAATATTATATATTAAAAAAATTATATATAATAATATATATTATAATATATTATAATATATTATATTATATTAAATTTTATTATAATATTATAATATTATTATATTATTATTTACATATATAATACTTACATTATTATAAAACATGTTTGAATTTAAAAATATAATTTTGAATAGTTATCATATTTTATTAGTTAAGTTTTATTACATAGGTACTATGATAAGTTATCATAATTTTACTTATTTACTAAATTACTTGATTTTAATATTTTTCTTACGTATACATTTATTATAACATCATATATTTTACAATTGTTGGTGTATGAAATGAACCTGTATTATAATTTTGTCACTAAAAACAAAAAAAAATTTATATTATACAGTTGTGAACAGTTTTTACGATTATCCCTAGTGCCGATAAATAAATAAGGGATTTGAACTTATTGTAGGATATCAATCAGCTCGAGCATTTAGATACTTTGGCTTATGTGATATATCTCTTCTAAAAAATATAAAATATAGAATTCAGTGATATATAATATACTATCGCCTCGTGTTGTGTTAATATTTTCATTATTTATCCATTTTATAATAAGATTTAAATATTATGGTGTACGTTGTGCGATGGATAAATTATAGCCACGACTAGGGTTGTGCAAAATATTTCAAAAATCGATATATCAATTTATAAATAATGCCACTATTGATACTTAGGAACACACAAAATATCTTAAAATATATGTATCGATAATGCAAAAATCGATATTAGGAATGTGCAAGACTTTTCAAAAGTCAATATATCGACACAAAAATATTTTAAGTAATATAATGTCGATATTTCAAACCTAAAATGTTTATATTGAAATACAATCTATGTAAATTAAATGTACTAATGTATTGTAAATATTAAATAATTTCGATAATGGATGAAATAATTAGTGTACAGTGCCGTGCTGATGTTTTGCGAGGCCCCTGGGCATCATAAGAGTTTGAGGCCCCTGAACACATAATATATTGAAACTAAAATAAAAATTTTGAACTTTATTAATTGTTATTAGTAAAACAATACAATATCTTTTAGTTAAATACTTAAAATACAGAAAATTAGTGTGCTTGTGTGTCGATGGTAACTTAGAACAATCTAAATTCTAAGTCGTGGATAAAACGCTAAAACTGTTTTTTTTTTTATTTATTTCATAATGGACAGAATATCATTTAAAGCCTATCTTAAAACGTGAGGCCCTGGGCAAGTGCCCCGTTTGTCCTGCCCTCGGGACACGGCACTGTTAGTGTAATATACTAATAATGTTAATTTGAGAATAGAGAGAGATGGCATAAATTATATGCACGGTGGCGCATTCTAAACATTCTAGTAACATTCTAAACACAGCCCTGTATAAATATAGTCAACGATGATATTTATGTTTTTTTTAAAAAAAATACATATATATATTTATGTTACAAAATATCAAGAGATGAGTATAGACATCAAGTAGATATATTTATTTTCATCAATTTATACTATAATATAGTATATTATTTATATTAGATAAATATCAACTTGTCGAAATTTTTTAACACTGTACCGATATTATTTTCTGTATTCCTAGCCACGACTAGTCAAACATTAAACAAAGTATTGACAATTCATATGGGATTATAATATTAATAATATATATAATATCAGTGTTGGCTCATGGGGTTCATCTAAGATAAGGGGTTCACAAGAAATGTATCTAACCTGTGTAATATGGTAAAAATATTAATTTTGTTATAGGTGTTCACCAAAATAAATGTACCAACTTACCTATCTAAATTAATTTTTTAAAGCTTTTTACCACATTAAAACATAAATAAATAAGAAAAAATAACTAATTAGTTATTATTGACTTATCGTGTATGAACATGAACAAAATATACTAGTAATTATAATTTATTATTAGAGCTATAAAATTACTAACAAAATACAATTAATTAATTAATATTATATAAAATGAATCAGTTACATTTTAAAAAACTAAATCTATACGTCTGTCCTTTTGTTATCTAATAATTTCTTCGTTAAAAAAAATAGTTAACAAAATTTATGAACTAATAAATAATAATAATATTCCGATATTCGTACAAAGAAACTAATAAACGCATTACCGCACACGTAGACGGCACGCCGTTTGACAGAACCACCTATATAATGGCGAATCATTGCCAACTGATGACGATTTTAATAGGTTTTTTATAAAAGTGATGGGAAACTGTGATAATTTTCCAGTAACAGTAGCAGTTACTACTGCTACTGAAAATATAACAGTGAAAATAGCAGTAATCGCTACTTCATGTATATATTAAAAATTGACGGTAAACTGTGATTTATAGCAACTGCTACTGAAAAATAGCAGTGACTGTTACTTCATGTATTCAAATGGTTATTGCTATTTTAGAATCACTATGAAGTATATAGAAAGGAATTCCTGTATGGCATATTTACTCGTAAAATTATGTGTTGTTTACATTGAATTAGACTAAAAAAAAATTTAAAATACTAGATTGTAAATTTCTAGGATATGAGGATATTTATATTTTCAATGGGTGTTGAGTGTCAAGTAGATAAATTACTGCTACTGTTATAGTATATTCTATGGTTATATCATACCAGACTGTGATTGCTACTTTGAAATCACGTGACAAATTACTGCTACTTTTATATCATACCGAACTGCGATTGCTACCTACTCTGAAAAAGTAGCAGTTTAAAATATTATCACACTTTTCGAATCACATGTTTAAATTAATAATCACAGTTTGTTACTTTAGTTAGTAGCCAACTATTAGTAACCATTTTTTTCACAATGTGGTTGTTCGCTTTGTGTACCGAAAATATATTTTATATTTATCATAGTTTTATAACAATTTTTGTTTGTTATATTGTGTAATACGATAAGTATATTATATTAAGTTTAGATTTGGTATAATTAATTAATAGTTTAATAATTTATCATATTGTTAATAATTAATTATTTAAATAATTTAATGAGTTATGGCCACAGCTGTTACATTTAATACTATTTTTAAAACAAAAACAATTTAATTAATTTGTTTTGAATTACTTATTTACTTTATAGATATAAATATTTCATACTTTATATCATCTTTGTCATCAGTTTTTTTATAAACTAAATACTTTTTCTTGGCCACAGTTAATACATCATATTTTTGTAAAATAAAATTTGTATAATAATTGCGTCTTTTCTTTGCATCTACTTATTTAGTTACTTGTTTAATTTCACATCAGTAATTCGGCCATAATTGTTTCAATTTTCACAGTTGTATATGGATTTTTTCCCGGTTTGTCCAAATAATACTTGTCCATTTGAATGTAAAATTCATTTTTTGGATTAAAATCTTTCATATTATTATAAAAGATTATACAAAAATATTTTAAAGTAAGTACCTACCTAAAATGCTTGAATGTGGGAGCATATATGCAATGCAATCCGTCCACCGACTATACACTGTAGAACTTCAACAAAAATCTAATATAATATATTAAAACCAATAAAATATAATCTGTTCATTTCAGATAACCAGGTCATTTTATTTAATAGATATTATTGTGTTATACAATTTGTGGTAGATGAATTTCGTGCTTAAATCAATAAAAAAAAAAAAATTATAAGTTATAACTTAAAACAAATTTCATATTTACTGATAAAAATGATTATAATCATTATAAATATAAAATATATTTTTGGTACACAAAGTGAACGACCAAATTGTGAAAAAAATTACACTATGTCAAATTGAAGTGACCGTTTCATGAAAAAGTGACTATATCATGAAATATTTAGGTATTTCACGATGTGTTGAAAAAAAGCTGTTTCCATTTCATGAAATGGTCAATTTCACTAAGTGGCTACGACCTATATACAATTCTAAATATTTATTTGCATACATTATATAAAATATATAAATATAAACATTTATATTATTAAATATATATTGTATCGTATTTGTAGTTATTAGTTTTAGTATATATATAGAATCAAATGCATTTTATTTTGTAATTTTAAAACATAATTATAAAGATTTTTTCACGCCTTTATTCTAATTTTGATAGCTAGAATGTTCAATTTAATCAAATTTAACATTTAGCCCCCTTCTTCGCCATGTTAAGTACTGTCAGGTTTCTCGAACTCCTCTTCCCCGGTTTACTCATGTAATACTTAAATGGTTCCATATGTTTATTAATATTATATTAATCTAAATATTTTAAGATTTAATAAATAAATGTTAGTTAATTTAAAATATAAACATTTATTTATTTTATTTTATATTAACAAGCAGGGGCGGATTTAAGGCACTGCGAACTATGCGGCCGCATAGGGCGGCAAAATTATGTTGAAAATTTATTTTGATTTTGTAAAATTAGGTACATAATTTTTAAAATTGTATTTATCACTTCAAAATCTTGAAATTGTGGATTTTGTATTTGCTTAATTTTAGCAAAATAATATTTATATTTTCCCAGGAACTCGTCTACGACAACGACGATAGTATTGTATTATACAGGTTACCTGTAGCTTATCTTATTGTTTAAGAAATGTCTCGTAATACTACAATAAGCAAAAATTGCATATTAGGTAGGTATTGAAAAAATTAATTTATTTGAGGATATTTTATTAAAGAGGTAGTAAGTTTTTTTTAGATAGGGGCGAAAAATTGTTAAATCCACCCCTGTAAACAAGCTGTACAATTATTTGCACAATAAGTTTATATGATGAGAGTATTTTAAAATAAATTTTTTTTTTTTATATAGAAGCCACGTTTTTGATAGTATGTGTTATAATTTTAAAAATGAATATTATTACTTTCAATTCATGGCCAAGTCAATTCTTCTGAAAACTATTTAAATAATTGAAACATTTTGATGATTAGGTATTTTAGTCTTTTATTTGATATTGAAAGTATTTCTAAAACGATTAAAGAAAATTTGGCGAAGCATTGTGTGGATATTATTACAAGTGGATGAGTTAAAAGAGCAAATATATTTTTAAGAGCCTTTAAAAATAACATTCTAACTCATTAAATACATAGATCAATAATTTTGTTTCGTACATGAATAAAAGTCAATTGTTATTATAACTCCTATATAGATCTCAAAATATTTCTAGAGACTAACAATTTTAGTACTGTTAAATAAATATTTCAATCAATTATATACATAATACATTAACATGTGACTCCTCACAATTAATGATTACCAATAGCCTATGTATTCTTAAAATGTAAATCAAAATTTCTAATTATCTGTTAGGAAAGTTAGAATAATAGTCATGTATATTTTATTTAGATCCAATTTAGTTCAGATGATAGTAAACTATAAAAGTATATTAAATACATATTTAATTAAGGGTTCGGAGGTATAGAACATTGGATGATTGCGCAAATATTTTTCGATTTACCATTTTTGACAACAGCCAAAGTGTGAAACAGAAATACTGAGTTGTTAAAAATAGTACTATCCAAATACATGTACAACATGCCGATTATATCTTAGGCACATAGGTAAGTAGACAAAAACTTAGTTTTCTTTTCGTCTAAGGTCATCAGTACAAATATTTATCTCAGACCACTAATTACAAGAATCATTAAATTTCTCCTTTATAAAAATAAATTTTACTCAATACATATTTGATGAATTCAAGTTATAGTAATACTGTTAGACATTTAATCGGAAAACACCATTAAAATAAAAAGTATATTAAAAAAATAGATCTAATGTTCGACGAAAATAAACTATAGAAAAAAACAATTTTTGGCAAAAAACTTGGGATAAATACAAAAGAACAGGTGAAATTAATTAATTATAATACCATCAAGTACTAAGGCTTAAAATCCCAGGCCAATAATTTACCTTAAAATTTATTTGTTATATTATATTTAATTTTATTCATTAATTTATGATTTTTATTATTACCTGTCCAAATATATTTTAAAAACATGGTTCATTATTAGGGCAGAGGACTTGAAGAATTTGCATATTTGTTTTGCACACTCACAAAAATAGCTGAATACAAACAAATATGTTACATGAAGCTAGTTTTGAAATTGAATTTTGCATATAAATGCATATTTTGAGTCTTTTTTTTGTTTTTAGGGCATATTTTATACTTTTATACACTATTTTATACTTTTTGAGACATATTAAACTTAAATCGATTTTTTTCAAAGTGACATTTTTATTTCAAACAATACAATCAAAATGTTTGGATAAAAATGTATTTATTTTAAATTTTTGTCATATAATTAGGTTTTTGACTGTCCGGGGGCACATATTTTTTTTAAAAGCAATAACGATCTTATGTCGTTTCTTTACAGAAAATTAAGTAAAATATATTTTGTTTATTTGGCTATGATATATAATATATTTAAATTATGTAATTATTTTGACTTGTTTTAAACGCTATTTATTTTATTAATACTTCAAA
>JASXSY010001005.1:0-99071 GCA_034509805.1 Sipha maydis
AAACCAATTATTATTTATATAAACATATTATATACAATATGTAGGTACACTGTTAATTACATAACTATATAATATGTATATTATACATTTAATTAATCAAGTTAACAAATTAACAAAAATTCTAAAAAATATTACGATTTTTTTTTTATTCATTACATGCATTTAAGTTAACATATTCAAATTAACCGATTTATTGAAGGGTCCACATTATATTATGTCAAGGAATCTATTCTTGTAAGTCATTTCTTTTTGAATTCATACAATATATATATACCCAGGGGCGGACTGGCCCAGGGTGCTATACACCAAGTAGCACCCCGGGCCCCCATTCGTATTTATGATCCGGGCTTCTGATTTCTATTATCGAACCCCTTTTAATTTAACTCGTATTAATTGTAATGTAGAATAGAAAGATAAATTATAATAAAAATCATTATATAAATATACATTATACCCGTATATAGGTTATATGTAAGTTATATTTTATTATTTAATAACGTATGGTATATTTTAATTAATAAATAATGTTAAAATTTAACTATATGAATGTAGGAATAAAAGACATTTGTTCTCATTCGAAATATATAAAATAGGTACCTCGTATTTACTCGTTATGTCAGCTTTAAAACTTTTTAATTTTGAGAATAATTGGATATTCGATAAAATAAAAGTGTTCCTTTGAGTGGGTTAAAAGGTTAAAAATGATTCTTAAAATCAAATTTTTTTTTTAAATTTTATTTACTCTGAACTACCTACAAATATAAATAGTTACTATATTTTTTATATAAGTATCTATATTATATTCATGTCTGCATCATACTTCCAAAAAAATAACATGTTATTATTATTTTTTTTTTTATATTTACGTATCTGGACTCTTTCTTAACTTATGTAAGTTTGAAAAAAAATATACGGGCCCTTAATTAATTTTGCACCCCGGGCCAAAAGTAGCCAGTCCGTCCCTATATATACCTATACAAAATATAAAAAAGTTGAATGAATGAATGGGTCAAGTAGGTACTTTACTTTAGTGTATTTGTAGAGGGTGATAAATAACCGTAAAACTTGTGTAGGTCACTAGGAGTAGTTATAACAATATTATTAATATACATTTAAAAACAACGATTTATCATTGCGTACACTTTGCGTATGGCACGTTTAATTTATATTAAAATGTAAACAATTTTTAAATACGTTCAATGTCCATACTGCAAAATACAAAATATATATTTATAGCAACATTATGCGATAAATGATGATAATATAATTATGCAGTACTTCATACGTAACTTAGTAACTACTCACTAGCTAAAAGTAACGGAAATCAATTACTCGTATATAGGTATAGCAGGCACGTGTCCAGAAATATTCCCCGGAGGGCCATTCATTTTTGACCAATGCTTATTTTAAGAATTGTTGATTTTTAAAAATTCCTGGAGGTATTTCACAATATTTTTCTCAATATCATCTTAAAACTACCTTGCGAGTTGTTTCTACAACGAATAAATATCAATTATAATGACTGTTGGTTATGACAAACAATGGTCATGAGGAGCGATCGGATAAAAGCTTGCGAGCACTCTAATATAATAACTTTAAATTTTTTTCGTTAGGGGAATTAATTAAAAATTGACATTATATACTCACTCTAAAGTGAAACTGTATAACTATAAAAACTATAAAAGTGCTAGTCTAAAACATTATTGCATGTGAAATCAAACACATTCAACTTGTTTTGCATATAGATAATTTATCGAAATGTATTAACCTAAATATACATACAATAAATACGAAAGTGTATAATCAGGGGCGTACAAAGAGATTTTTTAATATTTAGTATACGTATATCGTGCAGGTGCATTAATAATTCTCAAAAACAATATTACGTTACTAACACTCTATAAAAAAAAATTGTAAATTATTTCTATTTAGTATACTATGTAAATATAAAAGCATTAAAAAAAATTATTAGCTTATATAGTGAGATATATAGGTATTTTGTTAATTTAAAAATGAATTTTCATGAAACGCTTGAAGCAGATTTTGAATACATAGGTACTCCCTAGTATAGTACGGTCAACAACGAAAACATAGTTTGTACTTTAAAATGTACTTACAAATTTAACATTCTTTGAAATGAAATACAATTTTTAAAGACTTTTATTGTATTACATTTGTCTCTGAGCTATAATTTTACATTTGATTATTATTAAAATTACGTATATAATGACTGAAGAATGGATTCCGTTCAAAATTACGAAAATCTTTTTACATCTGTGTATAGACTTTATACTTAAAACGCAACAAAAATGCCAGTTTTACCAACTATAGATTTTTGGTACATTTATGATACTAACACTATTTGCGAATTTTTAGATTTATCGTGCGAATCCGTATACTATAATACTGTTGTAAGCAAAATAAATTGATGGGTGGTCCTGATAAAATGAAATACTCACTATCTCAGCGAGAGATATCTAATTTAATCAATTCTAGTGGGAATTCGTTCACTTGGTTGACGGCTTTAAAAGACATTCGATATTAAATTTTATAATTACTGTTTTCGTTCAAAACGATATCAAATTATAATATCATTAGCTGTCTAATATCCCATCTGTTATAGCACTTTTTATGTAAATTATAAACAAACATATCAAAATGTATTTTTTTTTCATTTTTAATAAAATTTTTAATTACTTTTAATTTTATATACTCCGTATATACTGTAAAAGTATTATGTGGCCTGCTTGCAATGTTAGATGGTAACCTATTATTGCAGGCAGTACGCCAAATTTTTGGTTGTAAATAAATAAAATTGCAACACTAAAAAAAAAAAAAAAAAATTGTTCATGGCATATGAAAAAATTCTAATTGAAATTATTTAAAATAATGTGATGGATCAGTTCGGGCAATATTTAAGTCATGGGCCTGGATATTAATAAAATTAATATTTGAACTGGCGTGTGTGTTTTTGGAGCAATAAAAAATGATAATATTATGGCACGCACGTTTTTTATGTTAAGTTGATACTATCAAAATTTAAATATAATAAAATCATATATACTTGTTATAAACTATGTAGGTATATAATGTAAATATTCACTGACATAGTTAACTAAAATTTTAAAATTGACAACCGATGTGTTTACACTTATAACCATGCCTTATTTTTAGTCTCGTCTAGGAATGCCGGTTTTAATTCATCCGACTAATCAAAATCGAAGAATAGAATGGTGACAAGTTATTTTTTGCTAAAAAAATACTTTATACATTAAGGTATGATATGAATGTGTGTATACAGTGGCGGCGTGAACTTATTATTTCAATGACGCAGTCGACAATTCTCAACACCTAATATAATGGCACTTTTGCGTTATTGATTATTGTGAATTTAATTTATATTTAATCGATTACGTTAAAACAAATTCCTAAATTCTACTCAACTACAAATGTCAATTTTCAACACTCACCCTTTTTTTTCATGACGCAGCTGCGTCAAATTAACTTCGTTCACGCCGCCACTGTGTGTATATGTATATATATATATAATCGTATTTACTTAGAACACATTATGTATTATAATATATTACATATACTACATTTACGTACGTTACAATTCATGTACCTGTGTTAATTACTGATCCACTTTATTCCATTATAATAATAGTAGTATTTTGTATAAGCAGAATAGTATATTTATTCCATGATGTCAATACCTACACGTTTAATTCAGTTTAATTGTGATCACCAACATTAAATTTATAATTTAATAAAATTACGCCATGTAAGACTACGTTCTTCCCTTCTATATACACAAAAAATATTGTATAAAGCTATATAATGTAAACTTAGTACCAATATTTGATCTTTTTCCAGTCAAATTCATTACGTTAAAATCGGTATTAATATTATTTAATTAACTAAATAGTTTAAAATAAATCACATTTTACATGATATATTGTAGGTATTCATTAAGAAAAACCTTATTACGTAAAATTTGAATTATTGCATTGATAACTATCTGGATTATAGATTATAATGTTTATGGTAGTTGTTTATATTGTAATTCATACACATAGTCACTAACAATATTAAATTATTTGTTTTAAATTATAAAGCTTATGCGTTTTATAAAGATTTCTTCGAACTTCTAACCACTAATCCAAATTAGGTAAAGTGTTGAAATATACTTATGTTATATTGATTAAAATGTATTATAGAATTGTAACTACGGAATTTTATTAATAAACGATCAAATATATTTATTTTTTATCGGTGACGCTCTGTAATAGGTCCTACCCTTATAAAGCTTCTCGAGAACTTTTGAGGGATTCTTGGAGTAGATTCAACAAATTTGAAAATAAATTACTATTAATATTTATATTATTTTCTTATGGCTTCGAACCTTAAGTTATTTCTTTTTATAGTCTAGCTATAAAACGTTCAGCAACATAAAAATTCGAGAACCATATACCGCTTATTATTGATTAGATATAAGTGCGAAATAAGGGATATATTATTATTATTACCAATAAAACCGTTTAAGTATCCAATTTCAATCCCAGAAATATTGCATCAAAAATTCAAAACGAATTAAACAAAACCCACAAAAATTGCAAACAAATAAGTAACATGTGTATTTCAAGGTATACAAGAATAAAAAGTAACGAAATAATAGACGAAAAAGCTTAATTTGACATAAATAGTCCTAATCAGTGGTGGCTTGTGCTATGGTGCACAGGAGTATGTAAACCACCTAAAACAATCATATAAAAAATTATTAAATTCCTATAATAAATTATAATTGGTTATTAAGCATATGGTCTATAATAGATAAAAATAACAAATAAAAAAAAAAGTAGTGCAGCTTTTAGTGTTGAAAAGTGTGTTAATTAGCGATTAAATAATTAGCGAAGCACACATTCGTTGTGCTCCGGGCGGCCGTATACAACTTAGCTACATACATAATATATTATTTTTTCTAATTTATTTTTATTTTATCGTGATGAAGAGCTTATAGAACTTAAGAATATGAAATGTTGATAAGTACGTTATATGTACCTATAGCAAAATTAATATTTTTTTACCCGCTTATGGAGGTATCTTACAGATTATTTGTGCACCGTCTTATGTAAACCTCACGAGTCTCCATTGATCCTGATACACCTTTAATCGAATAAATACCCTACGGCGATTAAAAAAAATATATAAAATAAAAATCATTAATGATAAATGACAAGACATATGGTACAAAGTACCAATCTAAGTGAAACTAAAAGAGAAACAATCAGATGGCAAAACTCTAATCTCAAACGGAAAGAAAAAAACGTAATAAATAGGCTATGGATAGGACATAGGTACTAAAATCACGTACGGTATTCTTATTGCTTAAAAGGACTTAACCATCTATATGCTCAACATGTAGAATCAAATTTTCTGTCAAACATATTATCTCGTACTGTCAAATACAATTAAGATAGGATCGAACACAGAATACCACAATACCACAATAAGAATACTACAAAACCTTGACACAGCTATCGGGTCCAACTACAAGCAAAATACAGATTTAATTAAAGTCTTCAAATAAACAAATATTTATAACCAAATTTAAAATTATATAACAAATAAAATATTAACAAATAAGTATATTTAAAAACATATTGTAAAATATATATTTCTCCAAATAGCATGTAAGTATACTTATAAATATAATGTAAGAAAAGCAAAAAATGTATAGCTAATGCTGCCGAAGTTGTATTAAATCAGTATTGTAATCAATAAACAAAAAAACTGTTAAAAGTGAATATTTAAAAATTCAGCATTGAAAAATTTAGTTAAATATAAAATCTAAATTGCATTTTTATTAAATTTTAAATATTATTGTTCTTTCACAACACTTAAATAAGAATTTAAAACGCCTGACCTGTTTATAACAATTGTAACCTATGTGCCTGATGTCTATTTCAATGGACATTTATATTTATATATTTACCTCTTCAATGCCTCCTAAATTTTATTTTCAATTTGTTTGATATGATATTATAAGCTCAAAATATATATGATAAGGAACAATGATAATAAAACGATATCTAAAAACTAATGTCTATTTGAATGGACATCCGGCACATACGGTTACAAATTATAAAAACAAGTCAGGCGTTATCGGGGATAGAAAGATTTGTCCATTTTAATGGACATTAGGTACTTATAAATACAAAAAATAAAAATGATTCAGGCGCCAGGAGGTTATATACAAGCTATAAATGATGTACAAATTATACATATATTAAAAACATGTATCAATTTATGTTATACACAAAATAATTAAGAGATGTTGAGAAATATAGGAACATGCTACGATTTACAATTTATAAATAGACTGATTGATCCTTATATTCTAAATACGTATAAGTACCTAATACATACTCATTTTATTCTGAAAAGTTTAGAATAAAAAATAATGTTAAAGTTTTAATAAATATACTATAGAAACGTTATTGTTTTGAAATTTTAACTATTGTTCCGAGGCCAACGCTAATTCATGCAAACAGCTCAATGCACGGTAGGTGGATAATGGGTCAATAGCAGAATATTATACGTTTGTATATAACAAAAAAATTATATTTGTAATTATAAATACTAATTTATACTATATTACTAAAAAAAAAAAAATACGCTCAGCAAACTTTATAACCCTTTGAGCTATAAAAAAACTTTAACGTAATATATATGTATTTTTTTTGAAGAGTACTTACGTCATCATAAACGAACTAACAGCACAATACTATACTTGAGACTTATTTCTGAAGAGCGGTACGATATATTTATCACAATTAACAAAACTAAGTACCTATTCAAAAATATAAATAGCTTTCTATTAACGACAATTCAACATTTCAGAAAATATGTTCTATACAATTCGTATTTTTAATCAAAATGTCAAGGATTGTATTGTACTTTATAATATGAACAATAAGCAATTGCAGGCATGCTTCTATAGGGGTTTCCGGGTACATAATATTAAATAAAAAAATCATAAATTCTGCAGAACAAAATAATTTCTTCCAACACTTATTTTAATAGATACATTTATACGATTGTACAACAACAAACCCTAATGTTTTTATTGTGTTTTATATTTTTATTAATACTTTTTTTATAATATTTAATGCAATATATAATTAATCAATTTTATATATTATATACTAATATTCTATTTATTGAATTCAACCATTGATTATATTCATATTCAATGATAATTAATACAAATCTGTTTTATGATAAGTGAATAATGGTATTGTTTACAAAATCTTATAACGAAACATTCATTAATCTAAGATAAATAGATTATATATGTATTGATATTTGGTTAGAAAATCTTCTCTCTACAATTTTTTAAAGCAAAAATATTAATCAAATGTTTACAATTGATTGTTGATAATATTTTTTACTTAATTAATCAGTGCAACGATATTAAAATACTAATACTAAATACTTAATTTATAGATTAAATATTACGTCATAAAAATATATGAATTATTTTAGTTTGAAAGAAAGTTGAATTATTAATAAATTTTACATTTCTTACAGATTACAGTAACGATTCCAAACCTGTGATAGCGTACCCCATGAACACATAACACGTCAACCCGTGTATCGTGATAGTCAAATCGATCTTTAAAGGAATATATAGGTCGATCGTAAACTTTATCGTAAACCTTTTTAAACCTTGCATATCTGATGTTTATTTTTATTATAATACAATTTTATAATAATATACAATTTGTTTTTTTTATATATATATATATAAATAAACTAATGTAATAATATAAAATAATAGATGTGTCAATCATCATAAATTTAAAAACTGTATGTAGCTAACTTGTTGGAAAATGTTGAAGAACCTTGCACTAGAGGTAGGTGAAAACATTTTTGATATAATTTTTATTGTATTATTATTATTATTAAGATTAGATATTATTTGGATTACTTAATATTGACATTTCCATTCGTTTAACACAGCATCAACTGTCTCCTTAAATTATTGATCATCATTCATAATCCTTTTTCATTGTTATCATAGGCGAAGCCAGGGGGTGTGTAGGGTATGACATGGACAATGAGTGTGGAATGAGAATTGACCGTAAAAATTAATACAGATGAAGTAATTGATGATTTTAAAAATAAAGTGGAGTTCAAACGTCATATATTATTGTGATTGGCATTGTATATAATTATTATTGTGATGTAATATTATGAATATAATAATGTAGGTATAGTATTATTTTTTTATTTTATTTTTTTTGGAGGGGAGGGACAAAATATTTGCACCCCCTGAACATGAAGGCTGGCTCCGCCCATGATTGTTTTAACAAGTAATATAAATTATAACTATACATACTTAGTTTAATTTTTGTACATTAGCGCCTAAATTACAATAATTATGTAGTTTTAATAATAAAAAGCTCTATACATAATATACAACTATGGATACATACTATTTTTTGATGAGAAAAAAACATTTCTGGGGAAGTGTTACGTGAAAAATTTAAAAATACCTATTTTATGTAATACGAATATAGAAATATAAAAAGGTTGGAACCACTGGTTTATATTATTTAATGCAAAAAATAATTATTGTCAATAATTTAACTTATTTTCCTTATCTTTTAATGTCGGAAGACCAAACAGTGAAATCAATCAAATCAAGTAAAAATAGAATATAAATATTATATCTATTAAATTAATAAATCATTGTACTCTAACTATAACATATACCTAAGTGTAGTCATGATTTTTTTTTAATAAATTTAAAGAGAAAATTAATGTTTATTATTTTAATAGATGACATTGCAAAAAAAAGCTATCGAATTTAATTGATAAATATGTCCTTTATTTTATAAAATAAACACGATAAATATTTTAAATATTATTATTCTTTATGTATAAAAATATATTACTTATCCTTCTATAGGAGTAAATCAAACTTTGTTAACCTTTATGAGGCTGATGTGTGGATTTTAGAAGTGTAAGAATTAACATAATTACCCATCACAATCATTCTTAAGATTAAAATTTCGAGTAAAGGTCATAGTTTTATATTATGTGAACATTTCATTTTGTAATAATCAGAACTCAAATGTTAGGCATATAATAATTTTCATTTTCTTAATGTTCAGTAATAAAACGCATATTTTCGTATGTATATTTTGTCGTAACAAATCATATTTGAAAAAAGAAAACATATACACTTTTATTATGACTTTTGATATTATTTATCTCTAATAATAGTAAGCGAATGAGCTTTTAATTAATAGTTAATACATTTTATAAACGAAAATTACAAATTACTTAATTTGTACATTTTTGTATAAGTCAATTCAAATAATTATTATTATTCATAAAAGCAATAAATTATTCGATTGTAATGAATACTCAATTTTTTTAATTTTCTTTAAAAATATTAACTGTACAAATTATTATACTTATTTATATACTTACACATATTTTTAGAGCCAATACTTATTTTCATAATTGAAGATAAAGAATACGACGAGGATATTATGAGGAAAATTAATTGTTTTATAGAATAATAAAATCTAAAGGTGTGTAATAAATACCAAATATATGGATACACCTATGCATGTTCATTTAATATTTTTAAATAAATTGATTGCTTTATAAGTTATTTATTTTTTGGATTTAAATAAGTATTAACTAATAATGATAATTTGAAATGCTAAAATAATTTATGTTCCGAAATAATTTATAATTACGAGTATAACATTATCTTATGTTTACGTAAAGAATGTACTTATGACATTTTTCTGGTAATTTTTATAAACTTTGAACTATATATTACGTTGATTGATTGTGCTTAACGTTAAATATCAGTTTAATTATATTTTAATGGATTATTAATTTTTTAATTTATGGAAGAGGTGTATTATTTTTTTGAAGATCATATGTTTACCTACAAATAATAAATTGACTTAAGAGTGTTTTATGTGGGGCGTGTATGTGTGTGTGTATTATAATTACGAGACTGATAATATATGATAGCTATCCAATGACCGTATTATACAAATTAGCGTTTTTTTTAAACATTTTTAATTATAATTTTATTACGGTTCAACAATTAAAAAATACGAAATTAAAAATGTAAAAATATATTTTATTTTATAACTATGGCTATGCTATGTAACTATAAGATTATACATTTTTAGTTATAAAAACAAATAAAAATTGAACAAATTTGTGTTTTTTATTTCACGCATCTCGTGTATTTTACGATTCTCAAACCTAAAAAAATCAATTGCAAGTCGATGCAAGAAAATATTTGTAGTAAATACATTGGAGAAAAAATTATTTAGTGTCCCTTAATTTGTAAATAAATATATCATAAGTATATTATTATCTATAAACCTTAATAATAAATTGTCCTTGCTATACTTAATATTTCAGGTATATAATAATCAAGCCATGATAAATTTTTCATATATACTTTAAAATTACAGAAAATAAAAATTGCAATTTTTTGCGAAATTGAAAGAGCCCTAGAGCAAAATTTGAGTGTTAAATTACCTTATTTTATTTATTGTATTTGAATATATCCAGAAATATTTCTGACAGTTGTGAGTTTTATTTTTCCTTTATTATAGTGACTGAACTTTGTACACGTGTGTATTGGAATGAGTGTTCATTGTAGTAGCCATGAATTGTTATATAATTTATCAATTATAAACTTTTATGTATAATAGGTTCCAAGCGTCCAATACTGAATCAAATATACTATTTAGAAGCAGAAATTTTTACATTTCAAAATTGCTTACCTTAACTTTAAATCAAATTTTTCTCTTTTATACAACTCCGTGAGATAAAATCGTATAACTTATATAACCCTTTCTCTTTTCTATAAAAAAGGTTTTCTTAGTTGTTAGGTAATCACATTTTTCGCTTTTTATTTTCAATAAATGACATTGATAAGAAAGTCACAAAAAATTAATTTAAAATAATGTTAACAACAACTCTGCTATAATAATCACATTAGTATTGAAATAACAAATATAAAATAATTTAACAAAAATCATTGACTACATTATTAATTATAGTTTGTCATCGTGCAAATGTGTCCTTAGCTGACGACTATGACAGTAATAACACTAATAATGTAATGATTAATGGTAAAGTTCACTTAATATCCATTGTGCCGGATTAAAATGTGGTTAAGTTATTCCAGGTAATGTGATATAGTAAAAATATAGGTAATCTAAACGTTAATACATATTGTATTAATAACACAGAAATCGCGTTATAGTGACCAGATAGGAGAAATTTAATGGAACCGACGAAATTAATTCAATTTTTAAACGTCACCGTCACCTGAAAAAGGTCACTCCAAAGATGTTACCGCCTCGATAAAGGCTTCACCCGGAGCAATTGCCTCTTTTGTCTCTCCTTGTCTTCACAACCCCGAGTCGATGCGTCGATACATCTATTATTCTTGTTCACGCATCAATATTTTTCGACACCGATCAATTAACAGTATTTTAAATTTTAAATAATACCAAACAGCTTTTTATTTTTATTTATTTTCATTCCTAGCCTCGCATGTTAATTAAACATATCGTTAACAGATTACACAATATCACGGAGAAACAGTACAACACTATTGTATAATTACGTACACGTATACGTGATACGTATACAGCCGTATAGGTATCTATAATAACTTGTAATAAAGGTCGCGCGGGTCGTGCAAGCGTCCAAGGTCTGCTAGGTTTTGTTCGTATACGCACATATGAAAACGAAACAACACGTAACGTCACGAACTGCACGAAAAGTGCATTGCGATGCTCACCCGCCGTGTGCATTCAACTTGATCGAAGCTAATGTATGCTGAAACGCTATACCCAGGGCAATTGTTTAGGAATTTTCACTGGTCCAGAAACACTTTTTTCTCAGAATAGCCTATGTACAACTTTAGGTTTGGTGGTTAGTATTTCACGTCCGGTCCGCATAATTTCGTCCAGTCTTTCAAAGTAGGGTCAACTAGGCGACAAAATATTCTCACCTGGTGACATTTGTGTCGTCTAATTAACTAGATTAAAAAATGTAATGGCTATACCAATGGCCTAGGTAATAGTAATGCACCGCTGTACAGGTGTTGTGCTCTTCTCGCGCGGCTTCGGTTCTAGCAATGCAATTGTGGTTTTCTCCTGCACTCGCCATTTCGCCATCGCCCGAGATTTTAAGCGATTGCAGATGGCACATAATGCGTTATACACACATATCATTTGCAAAACATATTCAAACGCAAAAATAACTAAAACTTAGTCTTGAGTATTATTATGTCTCTAAAGTACGACCGGTTTCGAATTAATAACACTCCAGGCTAAGCGTTTATTTTTTTCTATGTATTAACTATTTGTTTATATATTTATTTACGAGTATTAACCGTTTAATAACTTTTAATTTTAATGCAATTTTTTTATTACTTTATTATATTCTTTCGATTGCCATTAACACTATACCGTTTAAGCTGTTTATAAATTCAACTAGTAAACTACACGAGTGTATTGGCTAACTGTTGTTTATTTCATGTTCGCATTCGGCGGCATACGTAACAAGAAAATGACGAATCATGGCTGTGCGGCGAGGACGCAATGTTGTACAAAATTGTGCTCACAATAAATGACAACACTTTTCAAAGTGCTAACGAAATTACGTACGCCACTGCACTTAACACTGTACTTGCTTTGGTAGGCATTGCACGTATCACCTGTACAACGTAACACCATCTTGAATGATGTAAACTCGTTCGAGTATACACTCACGTTCTCCAATGTATCCACCGCAGCCGACCGTCGAAGCGTCGCGAAATCTTTCTTGTTCCATTAACCAGGACTAATTAATTCAAAACGGTTCAGCCCCATGATTAACAATACTTATTCATTCCACGTTGCACACGACAAATTATCTCAAGAATCAACCAACCGTCGAGAAAGTTTCCGACGACAGTCTGCCATTGCTTCTTCAACGTCATTAATTGTGTTGAACATTCATTTGTTATGCTGTATTTGTCATTTTGTACTGCACCGTTGCTATTAGTTGGTCCGTTTGAACATAAAAAATATAGTACTGAAATATGGTAATTTTTTTTTTTTTTATCCTTCAAAATACCGGTCCAACCGCTTCGCATAAACCGTCCGAGACGCTGGATTATCAACACAGAATAATACAATTATTGTTGCGAACGACAACGATTGTCAAGGGGAAGAAATAAAAAATGCCTTTCATCGCATCGTTAATGTCCGTTCAGTGGTAGCCGTGAAGCCCGTCACTTCCGATTCACTGCCCGACCGAACCGTCGACATATTTAAATTTTAAATTGTAACCCGTGACCCGAATTGATTTATTTCATTTGATAAATTCGCCCGCACGACGTGATAACGTTTATTTATTTAATATTATCACGACTACTACGCAACACGGATAACACGGGCCGCCGCCACTACTTTGTTCTTTGTGACTATGTTATTTATTATGTAACCAGACTAGTTGGGGAAACACAAGTTCGCAATTGTCAATGCTTTGTTATGTAGTTTAGTGCCCGTCGGATGTACGACTCGATATTATCGTTCACCGTTTTTTTTTCCGTTTTTCTTCTTGTGATTCAAAAAAAAAATTGTTAATTTCCATTCGACGTACCAATTATACATCGCCGTTTCAACCGAATATGACGTGAAATCTACCCCGAACAATAACGAAATCAACCCTCGACGGCTACGTTTTTTTAGTGACTTCTCATAACCGTTTTGGTCCACGCCAACCACACGCTCAAAATGGAAAAGGTTAGTAAATCTTGGTCAAAATCGCCCGTCTCTGATTACGTTCATGCAATTATCCAAACAATGTTATCCTTTACATCTCATCTGTACGTCATCGTAATATATTATATAGCACTCTGTTGAATTGTTGTTAATGCAGGTAGAGGAAAATAATGTTGAGGTGAGCACGATAGGCAGTATCCAGGAGCCGGAAAAAAATATCAAAGTTGCCGACTCTGATCCTAACTCTGAGGTCAAATTCAAATTAACATTGGAACCAACCATGATGCTCTTGCTTCTTGGTGTTAACGTTAGCAGTGAGTTATATCTTTGTCTGACCGAAATCCATTCTGTTCTAATGTTTTAAAATATCCTATTCATAGTGATGGTGCAAACTAATTTGTTTGAAGAACGCATGTGCCTTCATACCGCTCTCGGACAAAACAAATCTGTAAATTGTCTTAATATGACAGCAGCCGAACAAGAGATAATTCAACCAGCTGTAGCAGACTTGCAGATGATTAAAAATCTGATTGAAACTTTAGTTCCTAGTTTCATGGCATTATTTTTAGGACCTTGGAGTGATGTTAATGGACGTTTGCCTTTAATGTTATCGTCAATAGCAGGTAAAAATCTTTTATAAAAACTCCCATTTAAAGTGTTTTAATCTATTAATGATTAAATTTTAAATAATTTCAAATTAAAGGTGTTGTAATATCTAACTGTATGTACTGTGTATTTTCTACGGTACCTTCGTTACCACCAATAACATTTTTACTATGCAGTATACCTCTTGCTGTAAGTGGAGGCACTGGAGCACTTTTTATAGCTTCTTTTTGCTATATTGTTGACATCACAGATTACAGAACCAGAGCTTTCAGGTAATACAATCAATATTACAATTTGGTACTTATATTAAGATAAAAAATATACAATATTTGTAATTTCATAAAATATATTATATGTGTATATGTTAAATTAAATTAATTCTATGATTTACAATTGATCAAAAAGTTGTGATTAAAAATAGTATTTATTTATTTATTCATTATTTTATTAAATTCTGTCTATAACTGGCTTTTATGTTTGTTTTATTTTTATTCAAAAATGTAGTACAATTTTTTGTTTCTAGGCTAGGCGTTCTACAATTCTTTATATCATTTGGTTCAATTATTGGTTCACTACTGAGTCCATTAGTGTACTATAAATCCTCTACTTATGCTTTTGCTTTATCGTCCTTGTCTACAATTGCTGGACTTCTTTATACATCTATTTTCCTTAAAGAGACTGTTGTCATCAAAGAGGTATACAACTATTATTTCACGCCTTAATAATAACATTTATTAAATGATTTTCTTAATTATAAAACTATAAAATGTTTATTTAAAAAAAAAATGAAATTGATTTCATCAAATTTAATTATTAAATTTTAATATTTTGTATGGTATTTTTGATTTAGTTTTATTTGTTTATAGGGTGTAAATACCAAACTTTTCAATGTTACTTTAGTAAAAGATATGTGGTTAACTGTTGTAAAACAACGTTTTGGATTTTTAAGAAGCATAATTATGATATCTGCAGTAGTATTAACTTTTAATTTGATCATTATGTTTGGTAAGTGTATATTTAAGTATATAATTGTTAATATGTTGTATAAACTCAATGAAATTATTGATTTAAATAGTTAAATCTTCTATATGTAGTAAATTTAATAATTTAGTTTATAATGTAAATTCAATATGATTTAATATTAATATTGTATATTATTGTAGGAGAAGATGCATTGATGTATATGTACTTGCAAAAACAATTTTCGTGGACTTTAGAAAACTTTACATTATTTAACACCTATGCAACATTACTAAGTGGTTTGTTATGGGGATGATCTAATAATTTTTACAATTGATTACAATTTTTTTTTTTATTTGTTAGCCTGTGTTCCCGCAGCTGGTTTGTATGTATTAAGTACCAGACTTCAAATACCTGATATGTATCTAGCTACTGCGGCTACAGGACTACGTATTATTGAAAAAGTTGGTCTAGCTTTTTCAGTACATACTTGGCAGTTTTATGCTGTAAAAATATTTGGCTGTGTTGTATTTACTAGTGAACCCTTAGTACGATCTCAGTTATCTAAGATTTTTCCATCAGAAGATTTAGGTAAGTTATAACAAGTAAAACTAGTAGAATATTATTTAAAATTTCATGATTTCAGGTAAAATATATGCCTTTATTAGTGCAGTGGAAGGTTTTGGAATGTTACTGGGATCTCCAATATATACAACAGCGTACAACATGACAATTCACAACTTTGCCAACTTTATATTTTTTTTGTCCTCTATTCTGGGCACATTTGTTTTGGTTTTATACATGTAAGTAATTTATTATTATTTTAATGGTTTAATGAATGCAGTATGTATGTAGAAGGGCTCTATCGATTGTCGATTACATATCATCTATTTTTCAATTTGTGGTTTAAGTTTATTTTAAACAACCACATTATTTTATATTTTAAATAAAACTTCAGTGTTTTGCTTATCGAATAATATTAAAACTGTGTTTTATTATTTTTAGACTCATATTATTCTTACTTTCAAGAAGTACTAAATCAGAAAATTTGTTGACTGATGACTAATTTTGGCTTGTATGAAGAACATAAACAATTTTTAATAGTATTGTATAAAATTTTACTAGCACTACTATCAATATGACCCTTAATCTTGTACTCTTGCCATCACTTAAAATATTCAAATGTTTATAATATGTTTATAAATACATTTTCAAATACATGAAAATGATATCTCAATATTTTTATTTTTAAGTTAAAATTCAATGTCTTATTATAACATAAATATGTAAGTTACACAATTAAATTAAATCAATTAACTAAGTCAATTATTGTATAAATTAAGCATGATAACAATGCATGTATTAAAGTTAAAGCTGTGATTCCTTTTTTTTTCATTTGCATGGTATATTTCACAATTATAGTGTTATTATTTATGAATAATTTAATATTTTTGTAACTTTTATACTAATTGTTATTGATTTAATATCTATGCATTTATATTTTTATACAAATGTATTATCTCATTAGTAAATTTTATATTGCAATAATTAAATTATTTTTTTAATAAATTGTATCGAATTTAAATATATTCCAATAACTGTATTTATTTTAAAACCATCAAAGGGATATGATAACAATGTTCATAAAACATTAACTTGTTCACAAAAAATTCCATTATATTTCAGTGATTACTGATTAGTAATGATTTTAGAACCACATTAACTTATGACTTGTTTTAAACTCAAGCAACTAACAAAGAACTAAATCGTTAAGTATATGTACTTTAACTGTAAAGAAATTACAGTTAAAAAAAAAAAAGAGATAATAAGTTTCCAGTGACAAAATGTGGCTTTACCTTGCGTTGCAAACTACAATAACAGCGGTTTTGTGCAATCGTACGACTGTCAATCTTATCAGTTAAACTGGTTGGGTCTGGTCCACCTGATCAAGCAATGGCATAGGTTTTTGATCAACGTTACTTCTGAGTCACCTTATGCTGGTACCACACCTAAATCGTAGATCTATTTAAATGTTAATTATTTTCCAATGGCAAAAGTTAATTTGTTTACTTCGTGAATAATCGTAAAAACTATAATGTGTTATTACATATAATAAATAAGTTTGGTTATTTAATTCATTGGATAATTAGATCGTAAAATGCTCATGTATACTAAGGTGACCATACGTTTTGTTTTAAACAGGATTGTCCTGTTTTTCAGCTTGATGTCCTGTTTTTTCAATAGGAATTAAATAGGACGCATTTAGTCCTATTTTCCGTGACTGTCCTGTTTTAATACTGTTTTCACTATTTTTTCATCAAAAAAGGATTTTAATGATCAACTGATAAAAGTGTTGTCAATAATAAACTGTTTTAGTTATTTTTATCTATGAAATCCAATCATGTTGAGACGTTTACTTAGTTTACGTTGTGAATTTTTCCTGAAATTATGCCGATATCGATCGTCGATAAGAATAATAAATCACTATTTTAACTTCATACAATAACATTCACAATGCTAGTACGTTAATTATTTATTTATGTTTCATGTATTGAAAATCAATTAATTTTTTTTACTCATTGCAAAAAAGTGTCCTGTTTTTTTTTTTGCATATGGTCACCTTAATGTATACCGACGTGAAGATTGAGACACACTACTATCACGTCACATGAACTTACGTTTTATTACGTGAACTTACGTCCTGTGACTTATAATATGTTAAACCATTGATTATAGAATAGGGCAACGATTCTTAAAGTGTGTTCCGTTGGGCATTCTTAAGGTTCCACATGATGTACGTGAGTATTAAGAGCAGTAATTGTAATAAAAAATAATCACGAACTATTTTTAAAATATTTTTTGAAGTATTGGTTTTTCAATAAATAAGGTAAGAAAAACAATTGTTTCATACCTAAAAGACTTTAAAACTTGTTAATTAATTTTTTTTTTACTTTTCAAAAAAACTATAGGATAATTGTTCTTTAATTTGATTTGTATTCGAATATTATATTAGTACACATTTATTTATAACGTCGAGATTTAAAGATTTTACAGTTTATGTTTTTACAATATACACACTTTTCTGGACTTATTAACAAAGAACTGTTTAACTATGTTTTCAAAATAATCTAAGTACGTCGCTTTCTATACTTAAAATGCACAAGTTAAACAATCGATCTTCCGTTATTTCAGAACCTATATATTGTGTTTAATGTAGGGCGGTATTTATGCGAGATTTAAAAACGTGTACATGTGCAATGTGCATTCAAAACATCCCGTGTGAACTATTTTAAATCTTAAAAAATAATAATATATTCTTATTTGCAGTTAAGTCGTAGCATACTACAATACACTCTTTAATTTGAATGCAAAAATAATGTGAACACACATCACATATTGATACACTATTTTAGCTGTTACGTAAACTACAATAATCGATATTTTGTTATTATAAAATATACATTAGACAAGAATATGACAAAATACAAATAAGAACAGTTGGAACGAAATATTGTGATTATTATATTTAAACTATGGGCATTGTATTAAAAGTATTCACGGGAAAACACCAATATTGTTTAGTAGTTCAATTTACAACACGTCACCCGAATATTTATACCAAACCAATGTCAATTTTATAATTTGTTTCGTCATTGAAATTGAATCTCCTTCGCATGAAGTCACTTGTAAAACTCCCAAAAATGTTTATTCGAAAATTTATTAATTGATTATTAAAATGCACTAACAATGAAACTTAATACTCAACGTACTAATACTGTGGAGGTCATTTGTTTAATTTTATGAGGGTTACCCTAAATTCGGCACTGTAATTTGTAATCGGACCTCGGTTAATAATATATACAATAAATAAATAAATAAATAAATAAATAGAAATCGAAACATTATAAGTTCAACCTACGGTTGTAGGTAAATTTTACACCAAGCTTTTTTCGTTTAGAATCCTTTTTTCGAGAACAATTGATTTCAAGTTTAAAATACCAACACAGCAACAATAGTCCCTATCCCTGAATCTAACTTGACCATGGTGTCGCATCCCTAGATCATTTTTCCAGGAGGAGAGGGGGGATGAACTTCGTAAATATAGGTGATCGCATTTATGCATTTTTTACTCTTTGGGCCATTAAGACTGTCGCAACTTCTATCTGTGTATTTTCCAAGTATTATATAAATAATAAACAACAATAATTTAAAGAAAAGAATGCTTTGGAATGGATGGCTACCTCATTTGCCCCCATTTGAGAACGCCCATGGTATCTAAAAGTTTCGCCCTTTATTTAAATTGTAAGCAGAAGATACCTAACGTTTTTAGATAAATTATTAATTTTTTGTTGCCATTTTTTGCATTCAGAGCCTATTGTAATGTCTAATTTAAGATTTTATAGAACAGAAGACAGTGCACGTTTCAGTTATTCTTTAGTGTTATAAAATCTGAGCCTAGCAAAAAATATAACAATCGGACGGCCCAGCCTCCCGACGTCGTAACAGTCGTTATCAGTCCATACGTCTAACCTCGTTATCACCGTGAAGCACGTACCTAACACAATAGTAATCAAAATATATCGTAAAATATTCCTCATCGCGTTATTTTTCTTCGATCAGATCCACTACGTATCCGTTTACGATCGATCTTCCGCACGAGTCGTATCCGTCGCGCAAAATCTCATGTACAGATCGATCGTCTCGTGATTGCATAACGTCGACAGCGTCCGAGTCGACGACAACGATTATGATAATGACTACACCATCGATCACGACATCGGTCGGCGTTTCGCAACGAGACGATTCTATTTTTCCGGTTGATCAACCAACGCGGTAATGTTTCATTTAAAGCCGCTGCCGTTGCCGCCGTCCATTGTTGTTGTCGTCAGACAACAAGACAGTATCATACAGGTAATTCGATAATATGGAAAGATATAGGTATATATATTGAATTGGTTAAGAATACATTAAATATCCAATCGATAAACCTGTTTGTAACGTCTGAATTTCATTTTAAAAATTTTTATGTAGGATTGATACATATAAGGTTGAGAATCCTTGATATATAATAGCCTAATCTGGGCAAGTTAACAATTTTTTTTAACTTGTTAAGTTAAGTTAATTTAAAATAATGAAGTTAAGATAAATTAAAAGTTACTTATATTTTTTTTGTTAACGCATTAAGTTAAAAGTTAACTTTGAAAAAAAATAACTTACCGGGGAAATGATACATAAAAGTATTAACTAGCTATCAAAAAACCTACTTTTCTAAAATAAATCTTAGGCCTGAACTCATACTCAAATCAATTTACCCAAGTGGTACATCTAAAAATTAAAAAAAAAAAAAAACTTCATTGATAGTTTTTTCCTAACTGCTAAGATACCAGTTATTTGAATAATGAAATTAAATTGAAAATTATACCACAGTTATTTACAGTTACAGTTATTTTTCATATTATTTTGTCTACAGGAAATTCATATTAAAATAGTAAATTATAAATATACTAAAAACCTCGTTTAATAATTTGCATTATTCTTTGCACTAAAATTAACTTAATTTAGATACTTTTAAATAAAATCAACTTAAAGTTAACTCGTTAATCTTAAAAAAAAAGTAACTTATTAAGTTAAAAGTTAATTTGTAAAAAAAGTAACTAGTTAATTAACTTCATTTTAACTTTTAACTCGTTAATGCCCATCCTTGTATAATAGTCCTACTGAAAGTGATGTGAACTTTTGTTATTGATATATTATGTATTATTTAATATAAATAATAATAATATTTTGTTATGTAAATGCTGAACGGTATGTTATTAGATACTTAGAAACTATTATTAAGTTTGTTGGATCTTCATTTCTTTTCTAACTGACTCAAGCCCATGACATAAATTTTATTTTATAGAAATATATTATACAATAAATAAGTTTAAACCTACTGTTTATTATGTTTATTAGATGACAACTGAGTATATATTGATGTTTGTTTAATAATGTATTGTTGATGATTTTATAATTTTAATTTTCTCAACCATTTTGTCATGTCCATTTTAATCAAAGTAACTGATAACTGTATTGTTCTCAAAATATCAAATGTATTTTTGTACTTATTGTAGGAATAATCTTTAATTGATAAGTCTATTTTTTTGTTTTTATAATCTATAACATTAGGAATGTGATATCCATGCAACTATGGAAAGGGAAATAGGTGTTCGCTGTGATGTATGATTGGTTTTAATATTGAGTTTCTGCACAGTTTTAATTTATTGTAAAATTAACTAAAGTAAATGAAATAATTTAATCCAGCATAATGAAAATCAATTGAAATTAAAATATCTCCCTACCTGTAGCTAATACAATAACATCAGTCAAGCAAATGGTTCTCTTTTATTTGTAAATTATTTATCTGTAAGAAATATTTAATTCATATCTTTAGTTATTATTATTAATTATTAATAATTATAATATTAGTTAATATTTAAATCACTTTTTATAAGCATCAGTGATTTCATAAGTTTGGGTTGTAAGTGTGTACATACAAAAAAGTGAATATGTGGTCAAACGTTTGTTAATAAATAATAATATTATGTAATATTTTACATTTTTAGTGTAATTTAAATTTTCAATATAAACCTGTAATTAAAGAATTCAGCCGAACAACGGGACAAGAGTACAATTTAATTAATATAATACCCAGTAGCGTATTTTAAAATTTTTTAGAGGTTTTAAAATTTTTCTAAAAAATAAGTGATTTTATAATATTACAAAAAAAATACATACTATAATACAATATAATTTTCTTTTACTTCTTCTACATAATATTTGGACTTTAAGAGCTTATTGTTCAGCATAATTACCTCCAGTTTTCTCTTTCTAATCATATTACCTTCCAGTTCTCTCCTGGTTTTGATCTTTCCACATCCTCCTTAAACCTGTATTTCCATTATAATCTCTGACGTTCCAGGGGTATTTTCTAGTATTGTTCTCATTAATGATCAATCCAGACGCCATGTGTGTCCTGTCCATATAAGTTGTCTTACGGTTATGTCTTACACAATACTGAGGTTCTAATATAATTATTTTAGTTAAATATAACACCTTTAATAATACACATACAACAAATATATTTTTATAGAATTATTACAATCATATGGTATAAATTAATATTCTCTTTTTCTGTACCTTCGTATCAAGTCATTCATGACTTTCAAGTTTTTTTATTTTCTTCTGGGAAAATATGACCCCTCTCCTAAGAAAATATACCACTGATGATACATATCACATTGAAATGTAATCAAAAAGTAGACTAGGACATACTTCAGAATAAACTTAATTCGTGGAACATGTGACATGTATCATATAATATTTCTAACACTTTTGTCCCAGTGTCACATGTCCCATTGTGGCCAAAGATATAAATTGTTAAATAACATGTAATTTATTTATTTTCAGTATTGCATTAAATACATGTCCAATGATTATTAAACCAATATGAGATTAAATGTAAGAACTTTCTTTTTGGTTATTTCAACTTTAGTTTTAGTATGTATGGTGACATTTTGGTCAAATTGCTCAAATTCAAATTTCAGTACATTATCTAACAATGACAAACCAAACTTTGAAGTAAGTAATAAATAATAATATTTTTGAAGTAAAGTTTTTATATGTTTATACAAATATTTAGCATGTTAGCGTGTAAAAATAATTTTAATAAATTAATAAATTATTACACAAAAAAAAAAAATAAAATAATAATAATAATGTAAAATACTGTAAATGTCAGTTTTTAAACATTTCTAGAATTTCAAAGAAAAGTTGTTTATTTTAATTTGTTTGTATAAATTCAATTATGAAACAATATTGATTGATCAAATTCAATTTAGTATGATAATTGTATAAATATAAAAGTATAGGTACACAGATTAACTATAAATATTAATAGTATTATATAACTATAAATAAAATTATCGTATATGGTGTTATATTTATTGATAGATAAGTGAATATATATTTTACTATGGATTTATTATTTTCAGGCTTTAGTTCAAAATGTTCAAGATGTTATACCTATAGATTGTTTTATTAATGGAAATAACAATAAAGTGGATTGCCTTTTGAAAGATAGCATAGTTTATATTCCTTTTTCATTTTTAAAAAATTATTTTGAGGTTTGTGTTGTATTATTTGTGTGTGTAAAAAAATGTATTATATTAATTTAAATTTAGATTTATGGAAAAATTATTGAAACTGTCAACAATAAAAAATCATTTCATTGGTCACACAGCTATTCTAAAATTTATCATCAAAATGGGAAGTATGACTCAAAGGGTGTATTTACAAATTTTCAAAATTACAAAGTAGAAGAAAGAGATCGTGTGAAATGTGTTAGTGCATCTGAAGGTTAGATTGCAGTACTAATTGATTTATTATAAATTTATAAATATTAAAATTCGACTTTACTGAACTAATTAATTATAAAATTATATTAAGAAATAAAATTCTAAGTGTATTAAGTAATTTATATTACATTAGTATATCTGTGATAAAATTAATATAATTTATTAAATATTTTTTATTTATTTATTACAATATGGCTTTTGTGTGAAAACAGTATTAAATTTATTTTTATATTGATTTTTACAATAAATATGATATTTTATTATTTTAGGAGTCCCAGTTTCAAATCAATGGAATCCACATGGTTATTATTACCCTACACAAATAGCCCAGTTTGGGTTATCTCATTATAGTAAATATCTTACATTACCATCACCAAAAGTAAGAGTCTTAGAAAGCGGTCAGTTAAATCCTCATTGGAAAGTTACTGATACATCAAAAATACAAATTGTATTCAACACTCAAGTCAATAGCAATGTTATCGATTTTTTCAGTAAAGGTAAAATTAATGAATATATGACAATCAAAAAAAATTGCTTAAAGTTTACATATTTATTAATTATTTAAACAAAATCAGATTAATCTACTAAATTAATTATATTTTATAAACTATTATTTTATTTAGATGGAGGAATCTCATTAAAAATTGATAATGAAGAAGATTTCTTTATTAGTTTTGATGTAGCTTTATCTTTATCAACAAGTAGTAGTATTGTTATAATTTTAAAAGAAATAAAGGATCCAGAAGAAGTATGGAAACTTCATTATACATGTTCACGATCACTTATAACTGCGAAGGTAAAATTTAATTATGTATTAAAAACAATAATTTTAATATTTTAAATGTATTATATATATATAAAGGTTATATGTATCTTTAGTATTTAATAATATATAGAATATAATTATTATTTTATGTAGGGTCACAATATATATCACGGAATGCACTGCAATGATAATTTTAAATGGAAAAAATTAACAAGAAATATATTAATTGATTTACAAAAAGGCTTACATGTATTAAAAAAAACAACAACAAAGATGTTTCGGTCAAAATATAAGGTAAATATTATGATAGAATGATAAATTGTTATTCTTTCATAGAAAACGATTGAAATATTGCTAAAATATATTATATTAATTATTATATTCAACATCTAATCTTTAAAATAATTATTTGCTCAATTTTATGAAATTACTATCTGCTTCCCAATCTAAATTTGTAATATTAATAAAAAAAATTTAGTCTCAATATTTATTATTCATTATTTTTTGTAGTTATGTGATTTTAAATTATATGGTGTGGGATACTTAGACAACTTAACACTTAGTTCAAGTGATCACATTAGTCAATTTTATTCTGCGGCACGTTGGTTTATTAAGCATCAAGATAAAGAATCAGGAGGCTGGCGTAATCCTGTTACTCGTAAAATATCTCCTGTTATTAAACCATTAAAGCCAGGATGGTAAGATCATATTATTTGCTTGTTAATTAAATTTATACATTTATTTGTATTATAAATTATAGTTAAATTAATTTTTGTTATTCTTATATTTTATTTTATAAGTTGTGCTTTATTAAATTTTAAATTATTTAAAAATTAATCTAAATTAAACTCAGTTTTTAATTTTTTCTTTAGGTTATCAGCCATGGGCCAAGGACAAGCAATCTCATTGCTTTCAAGAGCATTTTTCCATTCTGGAGGAAATGAATTATATTTAAAAACAGCACATGCTGCTTTAAAACCATTTCAGATCCTCAGTAAAGATGGTGGTGTTTTATCTGAATTTATGAATCTTTATCCATGGTATGAAGAATATCCAACAGTTCCACCAATCTTTATTTTAAATGGTTTTATGTATTCTTTAATTGGATTATATGACTTGTTTTCATTATCCCCAAACAATTCACAGGTAAAATGATTCATCTTATTGATTTTATGCAATATTTTAATATTTTTGAAACAAACACTATTAAAAACTAAATATAATGGTACAGGATCTAAAATAGTTTTTGAAACATTTTTAAGGTTTCACAAGAAGCTTATTTGCTGTGGAAACAAGGCATGACATCTTTGAAAAAAATGTTACCATTATATGATATGGGTTCAAGATCAGCATATGATCTTAGACACGTAACACTTGACATAGCTCCAAATATTGCTCGTTGGGACTACCACGCTACACATATTAACCAGCTTTTGTTGTTGGAAACTCTGGACAATGCAACAGTTATACATACTACAGCTAGGCGGTGGATAAGTTATATGAATGGAACACATGCGTCTCACAATTAAATTATTTATATATAATAATATTACATTTTGATTTAGTAAATTATTGTTAAGAAAAATATTGGGAAAAAAATATGGCTGTGACAATTTATTTTTACCTAAATGTTTCTGTTGATTTTTATTTATTTTATATTTTAAAGCAATTTTGATGTGCATTATATTAATGAGTTATTAATTTAATTTTAATTTGCAATACTTAGAATTCACTTAAATTTGCAAGAATGCAATTTGTTTTACTCAAGTGTTTGTAAAAAAAAAGTTTTAAAGTTCTTATTTAGTTCTTATTCAATTATAGTTATTTTGGTCCTCTCAAATGTGTAATTGTACTTTATTGAAATATCTTTACAGTTTTGTTACATCATTACTCAAAGTACAGTTTTAGGTAAAAATGTTTATAAAAATCTTCTTCTTCTTCTTTTGCCTCGCCTTACTCCCAACTATTTGGGGTCGGCCACCCTTGTCCTACACCTCCACTTTACTCGGTCAATCACATCTCCTCTGCACACACCGACAGCCCTCATGTCATTCTCCAAGGTCTCCAACCATCTCTTTTTTGGTCTTCCTCTTTTCCCTTCAACGTCCATCTTCATAACCACTTACTGCATTCGTTTCCTCTCGCCTCATCACATGCCCAAACCATTTCAGCCTATTTTCTCTCATCTTGTCCACAATTGGCGCTACACCAACACTACCTCTCATGTATTCATTCCTTATTCTATCTTCTCTTGTCACTCCATTCAATCATCTAAGCATTCTCATTTCCACGACACTCATTTTTTGTTCTATTCTCCTGTTAACCACCCAACACTCTGAACCATACAGCATAGTTGGTCTCACTACACTTTTATAAAATTTACCTTTCAGCCTCATTGGAATTCTCTTATCGCATAACACGCCCGATGCTTCTCTCCATTTCATCCACCTGCACTTAATCCTATGTTTTACATCCATGTCAAAGCCCCCGTCCTTTTGAACAAAAAATCCTAAATATTTAAAGCTCTCAACTTCACCTATCACATCACCATCTATTGTCAGTTTTCTCCTCATTCCTTCAACTTCTTTTTTCTTTAAAAATGTTTATAAAAATATTTTTAAAAATCTTATTTTATTTATAATTTTATAGAGATGTTAATGTATAAAATATTAATATTAAAATTAACTGAATTGATTAGTTATACCTCCAAATCAATAATATAATATTCTTATAGAATCAAACATTACATTTAATACAATACATCAGTTACACAATGAAGATATAATTTTTTGTTTTTTAATTGACATTATTATTCAAGCATAAAAAATATCTGGGCTCCTACTTAGATATATTAAAAATATTCCAGTAAATAATTAAAAATCATTCCATTTAAATTAATTTGCCATGTCCAGTTATTTAATATATTATTTTATTAAAAAAATTATGTTTATAATGCCTAATTTAAAATACAATGTTTGATTATTATCAAATTTGTATAAATGTATACAATTTAGCTTTTATACAGCTGCCATATGAACAAAGTCATTTAATTGTTCTCAACCAAAAGTAATTGTTTAAGAAGTGCTAAGTAAGAAAATGCATTTATTTAGAAATTAATATTGATATAATATTCCTATTGCTAAAACTATTTATTTTATCAACTATATTAAGTACAATATATGTTTTTAATGAAAACGTTATGTTAAGTTTAATATTACTTTAGATTTGATATAATAATGTGAAAAATCATTAGTTTATTAAAAAAATAACTATACAGAAATTTAATATAATATTCACCTGATAAACATATATGTAGATAATTTTATTATTTTGTGTTATGTTTCCATATTTTAATTGTACCTATATTAAACTATACCATAAATAGTATATTAGTCTTACTGTACAACAATTGTCTCTTGCCTTGTGATTAGTCTTAAAAATATTAAAATGTAAAATAAATGTTTACAAAATCATTAAGAGTATATCTATACTTCATTAGAATTATAGCGACAATCAAAAATTATAACTATACATTATTTTTATACAGTTTGTATTATTGACAATATTCATTATTTATAGTAAACATGATTCAATTGCACCTAATTCATCAAATTACTGTATTACAGTGATCTCATGTCAAGTCAAATATGTAACTATTTATGTAACAAAACTAACCAATATTAAATTTAGAATTATTTATATAATCATACAATATTATCTAAATTAATAATATATGTATTTGTATTGTATTTAATTACTATAAAAAATTATATCAATGTGAAATAAATATTTATTAGAATAACTCTAGATATCTACTTATGATTTTATTTTAAATAAATGTCCATATATGAACGAAATTTGATTTGTGAATACAAAAAATGCGATTGAATGTCATTGATGAATATTAACAAATTGAAAATAAAAATATGAATATAATGAAAACTAGTTATTATTTGAAAGTTATCTATTCATTTTAAATTTGTGGTTCCTAATCTAACGATTTATTTGGCTACTGATAAGTCTTTGAATTGGAGAATTTTAAATTAATTGTATAGGTACACCACAATATTATTACGTTTTAACCACTATTACCTATAGAGTAAATAATTTGTAATTTTTTATACTTAACACTAAATTTAAAATGTATGTTTAGAGCTTGCGGTGTTATCTGTGAAAATATGAACATATACCTTCTGGGAATTGATTTAAATGTATTATAGATATAATGTAATTTTTTTTTCTGTACATTGTACAATGCTTTTGTAAATTAATGATTATGTTAGTAACTTCAACGAAGGAGATGTAGGTATTACACACTTGCATATTGTAGCACACATTTTACCTTTTATATTACTTATAAAAAACGTAAAACAATTACCTCTGTAGGATACCATGTAGGATTTTCTTTTGATAGAACATGTTTCAACAGCTTTCTCTTTCATTGACTGAAATAATTTTTATTTTTCGAAGGCGATTCTTAAGAAATTTTAAAAGAATTAAATAATTAATACTTAAATAATACTTAAAAGTAATATGTTTTTTGTTACAATGTTTCAAATTTTTCGATCTGTGATGTTTACCTCGCTTGTTCAGTGGCGTAGATAAAGATTTTTTTTTTTTGAGCTATGTTTAAAGTACATTTATGATTACAAGTTAAACTAACTCCGGTTAGGATACCGCGTTGTGTGTCGGGTTGGCCATCCCTGTCATAAATCATTGATTTAAATGTTAAACAATATATTATGTGTCCCATGTAAAAAGAAATAATAATGCATTTTTTAAGCGGAAATAGTTCTTCTAAATCTCATAGTAAAAGTAATACTTGTATTATTTAATTATAATTAAAATTACGATAATATGCCGGGTCCACACAGAGACGACAAAATCAAAACATTTTTAAAACAATTGTGTTTTTCCCAACAAATTGTTCATGTTTTTAAAAACAAAGTCGTGTCCCGAGCGGTGTCGGTAAACATCAAAAGGTTTTGTTATTGTTTTTGTGAACATTGTCGAATGTGTGTGGACAGTGTTTTTACAACAACCAACAGACAATAGTTATCGGGATTTATTTTATCGGGGTTTCGCAATTTGGTTATTTATGAAAATGTATATTTTTATATTATTATAAATTCATTGTCTACCATTAAGTATCAATTGGTCTGTACACGAAACATGTGATTTTGTTTGATTTTAAATTATTCGGTGTAATTCGGTACAAATAAAAAATGGACTACTGAAGAAACGTGCAAGCTGATTGAATTGAATGACCACGAATGGACGAAATAAAATGACGAGCTTATTTTTCTGTAGGGATAGTTGAAAACAAAAACAAAACACTAACAAATGTTTGAATTTTGTTTAATTGTTACTCGACTCAGTATGGACACATGTTTTGTTTGTGTTTAATTTTTTCAAATTTCAAAAAGAAGTGTTTGTGTTTTGTTTTTGTTTTGTTTCCGTGTCGCCTCTGTGTGGACCTGGCAATAGACGTAAATTAAGAGTGTAATTTAAATATTATTTTTGAACGGATTAAACGTTTTTTCTTCTAAAAACGTGTAATATTTTTAACAAGGACGTTCACCAATTTGGCCGATAGGTAATGTAATAAATCGTGTTATACGCGTATGTATAAAGACGAATGTTGATAAGTAATTAGGAAAAAAAGGACATTTCAAATTCAATAACGAAAAACAGTTGTTTATTCTAAACAACGTATACTGTAAGTGTATGGTTTACAAAGACATATTATATTATTTTAGTTGAATTGGAATATATGATTAATTATGTATATAATTAACCATAATTTAGTTCCATAACTGGACTGCGGGCCATTGATTTCTTAGAATTGATAGCTATAATAAATATCAATTAAATGAACGTATTCTCAGGTAACCGGAGAATATCGTTTTTCCACTCGTTGGTAACTTGTTTACAAAACAAATACATTTTGACGTCTTTTGAAGCTTAACGTTTCATATTTTTTTCTTTTTCAAAAAACAAAATAACAAAAAAAAAAAAAAAAAATAATAATTGTTTTTGCAGAATATATAAGAAGAATTAATTTTGCATTATTTGAGATGATTTTAAATTCTGAACGGAGTGATGAAATCTATTGATTTTACAATGATGTGTGTTTTATTTTTTATTTTTTATTTTTGTGTCTGACGACACCTTTTTTGGCAGTAAAAATGCTTCGATTTGCTTATGTAGAAACTTTTCTGAAAGGAAAGTGAATTTAGATGGTACTTTGGCTAGTCTAAAATTTTAAGTCTAACTTTTCAATATTTTTTAAAAAATCGAAAAAAACAATAAAAAAATTACGAAAAAACGGGAAATTTTACGCAAAATCACGTTTTTACAAATTACATTTTTTTAAAATGCTCTAACTCAAAAACCAAAAATCGCAACAACTCAAAATTTTCACCAAATCATTATATTGACGTTTTCTATACATGTTTAAGTTTTCAAAGTATTTGGCATATTTTGACTTATTTATAGACAATTTAAATTTTCGATTTTTGTAAAAAATTTTTTTTTTTAAACATCTATAAAATTTAATTGGCAGACCGAAAACTCTTGAAAATTTAATACAAGGTTCATAATAAGTTAAACTTATCGTAACTAAAAAATATCGGTGATCGGTTTACTCAAATTTTTTTTATAAGCCGTTAATGCTCAAATTTGTATAAAATGTGTAAAAATCATGATAATTTGCAAGTTATTTTGTAGACAAAAATTCATAAAAATTTTTCTGTTCATACTTAAGGTTCAAAATTTTAACCCTAGGTTATCTATAAGCTATTCTTCAAAAATCTTTAAAAAAATTTCTACCGGACTTAGAGGAAAAAATTTTATGACTGTTTGAAATTTAAATATTTACGAAATTGCATAAAATAGCGATTTATTCTCAAACGATTTTAAATATTTGTTATAATTCAAAAAGTATAAGTCGCAGATTTTTGAAATTTTTACCAGCTGTCAAGATTGGCATTTCCTTTATGTCATATTTTTTTCAAACTATTATATTGATTTTTAAGCCACTTATAGGCATTTAAAATATTCGATTTTTTTACATTTTTTTTTATAATCGGTAATAAAAAAAAATTGGGTCTTACAAAATACTTGAAAATGTAATAAAAGATTCCACAGAAGTAGTTCTTATTGTCATTCAAAAATGATTAAAATCCATAGGTACAATTTTTTTTTATAAGCGTTTGAACAGCGAATATTGACATAAAATTAGATGTAAAATATAATATAATCTATAATATTCTAGACTGACAAACTATGTCGCTGTATGCAACTGCCAACCCATCTTAATTGAAAAATATATTTATCGTTTCAAAATAAAATATACTTTTTTACAATATTTATAAATAACAATGTATTATATCCTAGACAAACATATTAACTCCGTTCAGAATCGTTATTCGTATACAATGATATCTATCATTGCATTCAAATTTAACAAATCCATTGTAATAATGACCTATCCTATAAACGAGGTGCACTCCACCCCCAACTGTACAGCAGAGCGAGGCCCATCCGGTTCTTTTTTTTTTAAATTAAAATCGCAGTGAACACTTACATTTGGCGGGAGCTTGTGGCGTTCAACGATTAAAGTTTTAATCATAAGGACATTTCTTATCGTTGAGCGAATTTGTTATCATAGTGTTTTATAAGTTTTGTTTACTAACAAAATAGCATCTCACCGCGGTACCACCTCGTAGGGTAGCGAAATCTAAGAGCTATTCTAATTTATATGATTTTTCGATCTCTAAGCACGCGTCGAGTCGTAGCTTGGCCGATTATGATGGACAAACGGTTTACGTCGATTCTTATTTCACCGACATGAATCGATTGTCGTCGACTTCATCGACTACCGATCCGTTATCATTGTTATCAATACCGACAAGTGAATATTATTTGCTTTATTATTTAACACCATCGATGATTTAAGTTTGAAACGCACTAAATTGATGGTATTTGTGTTCGAATTTTGTATTTTCATTAAACTGTGATCTTGGTTATCGTTTCGATACTGTGCAATTGAGTTTGGTACAATAGTTATGTTAAATTTCTAAATAAGTATTGTGCAATCGGTCCGAAATATTCAAATAGACACCTGTATGTTGATCGGTACAACAAGCAAATATGATTGAAAATTCTAAAGATCAACGATTACATTAAATAAATATGTGTCTAATATTGTGATGATTTGGAATCGGTCATAACGGATTAACATACATGAGTTTTCCATTAGACTTCATTTTCAACAACATTATCTAAATAATAGTAGTCAATATAATTTACATAATGATTAATCTCTCAATTTATGCTACTTGAAATTCTGTATAATGACCCAATGCTAATGTATTAATATATTTATTTTGTCTTGTTTTCTTGTATTGCTGTTTTATTTAAGTTAAACTTTTATAATAAATTATATTTTTAAATTACTAATAACCATTTTTACACTTAGTTAGTTGTATTTGAAAACTCCATTAATGACGTCTGAAAATGAAAACGCTAATCAACAAAAAACAGGGCTTTTACATAGTACTGCTGGAGCCTGCAGTGGAGCTATTACTCGTTTGTTTAGCCAACCATTAGATGTCATAAAAATTCGTTTTCAGGTAATTAAGTTGCTCATATAAGATTTGGTAGGTACAACAAATATACTATAAGAAATTGTAATTAAATAGTTTGTCATTATTTATTCGAAGATTATTAAAAAACTATTCGTAGATCGTTGATTGAAGTATAACTGTTCAGAAATATAATTTTCAATAGCATAGTTAATTTTCGACATGGTTAAATAATTGAAAATCTTTATAGTAGCCTTATCTTGTCAATAACCCCAGCACGATAAACAAATATTTAGTGATTAGTGATAGGTATCAAATATTGTACAATTATTTTATATCTTGTTATTTCATTATATTTTTAATAAGTAATCATTTTATACTAGCTCCAAGTGGAACCATTATCAAAAAAGTCAAATATCTCCAAATACCAATCTATTTATCAGTCAATTTATCTTATTAGCAAAGAAGAAGGAATTAAAGCATTATGGAAAGGTCATATTCCAGCACAATTTTTATCGATTACTTATGGATTAACTCAAGTAAATAATATTGTTGTATGTTTATAGTTTTTTAATATTTAAAATAAAATATTATTTTTAATTAAAACTTATTGACTCTAAATTTTATTTATGGATGTATTATTATAATAGTGTTGAATAAATATTATATTACTAAACAAATTATCACACTGATAATAGGATTTTATTATTGTAACTTTTTCATTTATTTTCATGTAATGCAAACGTAGATTTTTTTTTTAATTCTCATTTGGTTAAACATAAATAAAAATAATTTTTCAACATAAAACTCATGATTGATTCAATGAATTATATACCAATGTTTAATTTGATGGTTTATAAAACTTAATCATATAATACAATTTTCTTGATAAACTATAATTTTGCTTTTATATCTCTTTATAAAATACCTTGAAATATTTTATGTAAATGAGAAATCATTAGACATGGATACATAGGAATTATAATTTAATTAATACATGGTGCAATGAATTAACTCATATTCTTGAACTGCGTAAGATATCATTGTTCAAAATATTTTTTTACAATCATTTTCATTAAGTTAATTTTTGGTACAATTTTAACTTCAAGTAAAAAAACTTTTACAGTCATATAGCTTTATTATTAATACTCTTGATGTAGGATATATATTTTTCTAACTAAATAAATTAAGATGTTTAGTTCTTAGTATTTCTAGTTGTTTTTACGATATATTATTCCACAGCCTAATATTTAAATAATTTTTTTTCAGTTTCTAGTGTTTCAAAAATCTCTGGCTTATTTATCAGAAAATGAAAAAGGATTAAATCAGACATCTGGTGTTCATTTCTTGTGTGGATGTTTGGCTTCAACGTCAGCTTCTCTAACATCTTATCCATTTGATGTGATACGCACTCGTTTAGTTGCTCAAAAATCTAATCAGGTAATCTGTGTTATGTAAATAAATATATATGATGAAAATATAAAAAATTATTTTTATTGTTCATATAATTAAAGACTTTAATTAGAGTTGGTGGATCAAAATTAAACTAGTTGATAAATTGTAAATAAATTTCATCAATTTGATAGAATTTTTTTGGATTTTAATTACTTTTCATTAATATACAAATAATGTAAATTTAAATAAAACAGAAAGCCTAAATTATAATTAACATGAATTATCTAGTAGTTGACTCATGGTATGTTTATTTATTCACAATCATTTTCATTGAGAAAAAAATTAATGAAATTAGTTATTAATATACCTTTGGCTATGTTATAGATATATACGAATATGAAAGATGTTGCCTTATCAATATACAAGACAGAAGGTCTATCAGCATATTACAGAGGAATATTTCCTACCATACTGCAAAACTCTCTACAAGGCGGACTAATTTTTATGTTCTACAATACATTTTCAAAATTTATTTCCACAAATACTACTACTAATAATAGTATGTAATATACACAATAATTTTAGAAATTGTAAATGTACTTATTTTGTCATATATTAAATATATTATATATATTTAAATTTTAAATTTGTTCATTGAAAATATAAGATTCATTTTTTGAATAGCTTTTAATGATCACTATCTGAATAGTGTTAAACAATTCAGTTCTGGATTTATGTCGGGAGTAGTATCGAAAACACTTGTGTATCCACTAGACGTAGCAAAAAAACGATTACAGTTACAAGATTTTATTCAATTCAGGGAGGGTTTCGGCAAAGTAAGCGAAAACAATTATTGTCTATTATTTAATCTGTTATGGCTTACATTATCAAACTAAGTGTTCACTAGCATAGTTTTTTGATATATTAGCTGTTTAATTTATTACATCTTATTTTCAGAAATTTGTTTGCAGCGGCTTATTGGATTGCATTCGTAGTACAGTGAAAAATGAAACTATTTTTGGTCTCTTCAAAGGTTTGTCTCCATCTTTGATGAAAGCTGGTTTTGTTACAGCAATGCATCTAACTTTTTATGAACAAATAGTCAAAGTTTTTCGTCCTCTAGTCAATTTTTAGTTAAATATTTGGTACAATTATTATAGCATAATTAATAATTAAGTGTTTTACATTTTCTGTGTTGAATGATTAGTTTTTAGAATTACAATAAATAAAATACTATAAAATAATCAATTTTTTTTATTTTTTTAATATACATTTAAATTATTTTTATTGTTAAAATAAACTATGCAAACCCAATCTAAAGGCCCATATAATTACATATTGCATAATACTTATGATTGTAGTTCGGTGGTTTTCCAAGGCATCCATATAGATCATTGAGTTTTAAACAGTCCGTTTTGCTCATCATTTTTCGCTGGCCAATTGTTACACCTTCATACTTTGGAACAATGGTTTGCTTTCCTTTGCCAATACTATCAAATTTGTAATACAAAATATTTAAAATATCATAATAATAATGAGTAAATATCAAACTAAATTCGGCTTTAATAACCATTATTTATGATAATCATAATACTCATAAGTAATGTTTAAATTACGTAATAGTCATTGGTGAAACTAAATCTGAAATAATAGGAGGGAACTCTTCTAATACAGATAGATAATTATTAGTGGAAACTGTGCTCTACGACCCATATAATAAGTAATTTGAACAAACATATACTTAAAAAAAAAATGTCAATACAATGTAATAAATAAAAACTAACTTTAATTCAAAAAAAATTGTTGACATTTAATTCATAAATTGAGATTAAAGAGATAAATTTTTTTTTTATCTATTACTGTTGTAAGTAAAATTATTTTATGAATCATATCAATTTTACAATTGGTTTTGGGATAGTTTTTGATTTTAACATATTCTTGCGTACTTATAGGATACAAAAAATATTAAATTAGCAACCCTCTGAGTTGTGTTAATGGCTGAAGTAGTAGTTGGGGTACGTGTTTGACAATATACATTATAAGTTGCATTGCGTTTTAATGCATTCACGGTGTCGGGCATGTATACCTAACCACTCACTTTTTTTTATATTTACTTAAAACAAAGTCTTATGTCTTTGTTATCATAATGTTATTATTATCAAATTGTTTTGTATACCTGAAAAAGTTTTTGCCGTAGTGCATTACACTGTCGTAATCGTATTCAAATTGATAAGTAGTGTTTTTCAAACTTTGTTTATCGAAATTCGATCGATATTCTGAAATGAATGTAAGAACATTATGCTTGATTATGCAAAACGTTACAATAGTAATAATGATAATCCGCATGACGTACGTGGTATAATGTTATCTAAATTTATTTTGACGAATTTGTCCCTGTCGGCTCTGGACTGCTCGTGAAAAATTCCCAGAGCGTGTAATAGCTCATGAATAGGTCGTCCGTCAGTGCCCAGGCAATTGGAACCAGTGTCATCCGGGGGCTGCAACGAAACAACCTGCGGCCCTCCGAAACGGCCGACATAAGACCAACACCTGTAGTTAAAAAGTAATTATGTAACGCGCAAACAGTTTTGTGCAGCAAACGGGCTAAAAATAATTGATATGCCTCAAATATTATTATAGTATTGCGTACCGGTCCAGTAGTAGTAGTCAGGTCGGTCGAGCTTAGGAGAAACTCGAAGGAAATACATCCAACACAAAATAGGTACAACGTTGCTCTACCGAATATTTTGAAATACAATTTCACACCAATGCGTTTAAATAGTTATGATACATTGGGGAAAATCACTAAGCGGTGTACATTTAAATTACGGTCGCATAACAAATTAAAAATCTGAGAAAAAAAATCACTTTTGTGCCAAAAATGTAATTATAGATGATGTAATTTTTGTTCATATTGTAAATTATGTAATACAGAATAGATAGTTAAGCACCTATGAGTTTGGGGTTTGAACAATATTGCAATTGAGGTTTATATGATATACATATATGAAACTCCAGTTTTCTTGGGTCATTATTTATACTACACACGGACCGATAATTTCAGACGATCGAGTAATCAGTCGTATTAATTCTCTATTATTCAACCAGGGGCGTGTCCAGCGGGTGGGCCTGGTGGGCTCGGGTCCATCCTGAATTTTAACCTTTAAATAAACCCAAAGATTTTTGTTGAGTTTGCCAAAATTAAAAACAAAAGAATTAAGATAATTTACTAAATAAATATTATAAAAATTTATTTTGTAAGAATATAGGTATTATACCTCCATATGGCTACAAAGTTGTAAATACAACTTCAAAAATAAGTTAAAGTTTCTTTTAAAAAAAATTGTGTATCTTATACAAATAATTCTTATAACCGAGCCCGTCCTGAATTTTTACCCTGGAGACGCCTCTGTATTCAACTGCGATCTTCGAAAGAAGTTCTAAACTTCCTTGTCGTTCTCAGCGCCGGTGGAAGGGCAGCTGCGTTTTTAGGAACCCAGTGCATTTTATAGAATTCGATTTTCTATAAGGTTATAATTTTGTTTTTAAAATAACAAATTTCTCGTGTCATGTGAAAATATGTATAGTATTTTAATCTTCAATTTCCAGTATTATGTTTAGTAGTTAAATTATAATATAAGTAGTAGAAAAATCTTTAATTTTAAACAATAATATATAACGATCTGTAAATGCTTTAACGATATAATATAATATTCATACATATTCATACTGAGAAAAAATATATTTATACAAGTTGTTTGTGTAAAATAAAAAAAATGTAGAAATAAGCAAATAAATTAATGCGTAGCCTGAAGTATTATTATATGTATAATGTACAACCGGTTTTGGATTAAAAATGTATCAACAATAAATATAAAGTCAATAAAATCCCGACTGAATATGAAAAAATAAAGGACGGAATACACTGAGAAGAATTGGTTGTTTTTCATACAGATAATTTATTTTAATTAATAAGATAATATATTCTTTTTTTTATCTTTTCATAATCAGTCGCGATTTTACTGAATTTTTGAATTTTTAATTCGAAACCAGTCGTACATTACATGTACTCGTATAATAATAATCCAGACTACACATTAATTTATTTGTTTCTATACATATAAAAAAATATGTATAGAAACAAATAATTTAAGAGAGAAAAATACGTCATAAGGAGTTCTTTAGTGTGCAGGAGAAAAATGTTAGGTTTCATAAAAAAAAATTATTTTTTGGCCCCGTGAAAAAACCTATCTGGAGCCCTTCAAAACCTTCCACTGGCGCTGGTAGCATTGTTACGTGCGCCGGAAAAACAGCAGTGAGTACGCATACATTATGGGCTAATTGTGGTAATTGATCCGGACGAGAACACTTTTATGTTAAAATGTAAAACACACGTACCCAGCGGGATATTTCACTGGCCATATCATCAAATAATCGAGCTCTCTGCCGGTCCACGGTACGAATTTGATGCAAGTCATGAAGTTAATCGTCCTGATTGCTTGGTATATGAGAATGCGGTGTTCGGTTTCTGAGGGATAACACGTTAAAACAAGAAAAATAAATAATAATAATAATAATAATTATAAATTTCGACATCGAGTCGGTAATGCAAGCGAATAAGTGTTTTTCTACCGATGTGTGTGTATTGCGGATTCGGTACGATCGTGAACGTATAGGTAATAGTTCTTACCGTAGAGCGGGCTAATCAAATACGGCACAGTGCGGTTGAGCCAAAGTTTTTCGGGGAAAACGTCCCATCGCAATCCCACTCGCCAGTAATCGAAGTACTGTTGGGGGAAAAAAAAACAAAAATACAACGTAGATAATTATAATATTACATGTTGGAAATATGAACCGCAGTGCGTACCTCATTATTTAACGCCATGTCTCCTTGGAACAAACCAGGTTTCACTTCCGGATCAATATTTTCCATCGACTGGAGATACTCGATATCTTCTTCGCTGATTCCGGCTGTAATTTCAAAGACAAACTTTGTAAAATGTATCAAAATACATAGCACGGGTTGTGGCATATTTTAATTGTATTTTTATGTGTCTTATCATTCAATAAATTTCATGACGAATAATTAAAAACTTGAACTATTGTTCACATACACGATCAAAACCAATTAACACTCGAACGACCTTTAAATGGGTTGTTCAATTTAATATTTACTTTCGATTTCGTATTACAGAAAAACAAAACTGATAGCGTAGTGAAGTATATACCCTAGCCATTTTTCGATATTAATGATATTGTCAAGAACGACTGAAACGCCGCGGACCGTAAACTCTTGAAAAGCTCTTGATTTATTTTTTTTCGACAAAGTGAATTTCATGTGCCTTTGTGTTGATATCCAATACACCATAATATACTGGTTATGGTACGATTAAGCATAGAATATGAATATCATAATTGTAAATATTGTTTTAAATCAAGCGAATGTGTGGGTAACATCAATAATCCTTTTCAAATATTATTAATATAAGTATCAATATGTTTCATTATTTGAAAAGTTACTTCAACTTATAGTTTTATTGAAAATTTAAATTCGAAAATATCATTCAAATTTAATTTTGGATTTTATGAGATTTTTATCACTTAACTGATAAAAATATGTTTTAAGCTTTCACTTTTAACTTATTTATTACCGGATAAGTTAATCGGATAGTTCGATTGTATGGAAAAAATAACATCAATAAACATAATATAAGTATCGATATCACTAAGAATATATGTATTATACGAAAAATACTTAAAATATACAATCTTGTCGTGTACAGTACTTAGATAAAATGTGTACGATTTATAAATATACAACTTCACTGATCGAGCTACAAATTATAAGTCATGAAGTATTCACTTTTTTCTTTTTTATACTATTGAGAATGTTATAATGCGGGTAAAAACATTTTATATAACAGATTTTGATTCATTCAGGCATCGTATTGGTTATTATCCACTCACTAATTATCATTATTGTCATAGATTCAAGCTTGCTGAAAAAATTGCCAAGTGAAACAAGTCATCGTCGTTTAGAAAAAAAAATATAAAATCATTGTCGCATTGTCGTAGGTTTTTATAGCCTCTTTGCGAAAGAACAACAAAATTAAGATCACTGATCATGTTAATGCGGTTCAACATGAGCGATGATCAAACTTGTCATCGACAACAATAGTATTAACATATTTAAAAGTCGATTCTTTATCGATAAATACAACAATTTTACGCAGTACACTTGTTCAAGAATTTATATTTCGATTCACTCACAGATCTAATCGTTGACCTACAACATTAGACGCCTGTGATCCGCCATTTTACCCGATCTAATATCGATGAGCTCTTACAGAAACATACTTTTATAGTAAAAAATAATAGTATCTAGTACTGTCACAAATTGTATCATGGATATTGCATTGGTTAAGCCGAAAAGCTGTTAACAACGGCATTGAATGTGACTTAAAAGATATTATGTTTTAGACAGGTTTTCGGCTTATCTAGCATAGTATAATTTACGACGGAACGAGATACTATTTCCGTTATAAACAAGTTTCACTGTATCCAAGTTATGTTAGACCTTCGGAACATATTTGTAACGGTGCTCTAGACAAACTAACCTACACTAACCTGCTCGGGGTTTGCTGGTCTACCGTGCATATACGAATACGTTTATTAGCTCGTACTTATATCTATAATCTTGTTAACCGAATCTTACATTTAACAATTACAATAATTAAAATATATATGTATTATTTTAATAATTCACTCAACATCACCGAATACTCGCTAAGCCCATCACGTGGATTTTGAATATAAAACAGTTTAAGATACTCATAACTTAATATAATATATGGTTTACGAACAAACGTGATCGATACACGCGCCGAAAGTTAAATTTATACAGTTGTTTTGGACGCTACATGGGCGGCATACGCATACGCACGTATAAACCAATATTCAATTAGTTTGCAATGTCTTATTTGAAATCGGAAACTAATTGAGTATTAAAAATCCATTTACCTAATATGTCTTATTTAAAATATTAGGTAAATGGGTTTTTAGTGATATTGTTGACTAGCTGCTAGTAGTCACTAGCCGGGAGCAGTAAGCCCTGCACACTTTCTTCCGTAGACTGAAGTAAACAATAATATTAACGGCGGTTAATTATTTATACCATGTAAATTAGTTTACGTTGAGCACCAAAACTCACATAGTATGATTTTTTAGATAAAATATTAAAAACGTGATGCATAAAAATCGATACATATAGGCTATTTAAACAAATTTGTAACGAGGTATTGTAGAAACTTGATAAGAATTGTTAAGCAACTCTTAACTACCTACTAAATAGTACACTGATATTTAATTAGGTTTTGTTGCGCCTATCAGCGAGTAGTTGGACCGTCTATTAGTTGATCGTTTAAGTGACGCCCGGAGGATTTACGTGGCCTATACCATGGGTTCTCAACCTTTTGAGGTAAATGCCTCCTTTCATATTATTTTATAATATCACGCCCCCCTCGCCCCTCTTAATTAGTTTAATATATATATATATATATTTCGTTTATTTGCTTATATGTTTTGTTATTTTTTAAAAATGTTCACGCCTCCCTAGGGGGCGCGTCCCCCAGGTAGAGAACCGCTGGCCTATTCGATAACTGCACGATAGTGCAGATTGATGGAATAAAAATCGCAAAAAGACAAAACTAGGGAAAACGATTGATTGACCGATTGGGTATCATGAACAACGGTTTGAGCAATTATTTGTTCGCTAACGCTCGGAAATACCGTCGACGGTAACAAAAAAATACAACAATGAAAACGAAGGGTCCACCGCTCGGCTCTGCCCCAGGGACAGCTCAGCGGTCGCGGTAGGTAAACACGTTGAATATATTTACACGAGTGAACGTAGTACATACTCGTACATACTTTATGTGTATTTCGAACCAGGTACTAACTTCAGCAGCGTACTATCTACGCGCATATCCTCTGCCGAGTGCGTACATCGGTAGGTACGCACGTACGTCCTCAAAACCCCTTTTCCAGCTCGACTTCCGCACCACCATCTCTCCACGAGTGCGTACAGTTTATTGTACTACACTCAGTCGCATTGCACGGTGACTCGCTTTCTCCCGGTTAAACCGTGCGCGCCGCAACAAAATGATGATAACTATATTACATGGCGATTAACGTGCGTCTATTGTACGTACACGGTACATCAGGAGTGACCAAACTTTTTCCATCGATCGATCGGCACGGTTGTTTTCCATATAAAAAAAAAAAATATATCGACTTGAAAAATGTGTTCAACGAGACAGTATTTACGTTGTTCACGTAAATAATACGGTAGTAACGAGAAGCACGTGATTGCTCGAGAAAGAAAATGCCGATTGAAAAATGAACTACAACAATCCCACGAAACGTTGTTTCGCGAGTTCACCGATACCCATAGTGATTCGAGGCGAAAACATGTGCCCCGAATGTATTATGCTAGAGCAAAGCGATTATAACAATTAAAGATTTTATACAAATCGACTTTTGCTCCGACCACCGTGAAGAATTAATCGACCTTTGCTATTTTATTTCGTCATAGTTTCTCCAGCCATCGCATTCGACCCGATAAGTTTATTTACTTTTTTTTTTTTTTATAAAAAGTGGTTAACATTAGGTTGATTAACTTTAGTGTATACGTTTTTTATGGATGTCAGTATTAGACGGCCGCTCTTTCAAACACTTAGATATTTTTTCTCAGATCCGATACCCGAAAACGGACGTATTTCGAGGTACAGTTGAATAAAAAAAAATAAGAAATCGTAAACCAATAAAGTGATTTCGTTACGAAACGTAGTTAAAGCCCTCGTTGCATTGGGCGTTCGCACGTGACAGCTTCCCAACCGAAAGCGTTGACGTGATGGGCCAGGCCATGAGGCTATTGCCTCGCGATCAATTGGTCGGTGCAGATGACTCGTTTGCGGACGGTACACGACAAACGACGACGACGACGACAACCGAACGCTTACGATAACAACGCTGTGCGGTTATACGAACCTTCGGAAGGGATCGGAGGGTGCATGACGTCCGGTATGTTGGGCAACATCAGTTGGATGTTTCTGCACAGGACGGCGGTGACGGCGATCAGCTGGAAGGCGCCCGTGAGACGCAGCAGCCGGCCGTGCATGGTCGAGGCGTTCGTGGTCCGCGTGGACCCTGGTGCTGGCGCCAAGCGGAGGTGTACCGCGGTGGTCGTCTCGGGGCGGCGGAATGACGGGACGCGGCCGCATCACCGCGGCGGGCCGTCGTCCGTGGACATGGCGCGCGGATCGTGGTCACGGTCGGTCAGTGATCGCGGGCGAAGTAAGTGAACGTGCGTCGCGGACACAGCGCGAAGCCGAAGCGTGCTAGTGCTGCTGTTGTACGTGTGCGCGGGCTCGTGCACGTGCTTGCGAGGCCGAAGGGAACCCGGACGCGGCGGACGGAAGGCCACTACTGGTGGCGCGCAAGAGATCAAACGGTTTATATACGCGCGGCGGACGCGCGTCTGAGCGGGGGCGAACGGGCGAGCGCGTGTGAAGGTTACCGCGATCGGAACGACCAGGATGTGCCGTGTGCGCGCTGCGTCGTACCGTGTGCACCTGACCCGCGGGCTTGTCTGCCGGTCAGCCGTCGGCTGTGCACCGAACGCGCTCGTCGTCGTCGTCCCAGTGGTTGGCAAATCCGAACGTTCCGGACGACGTTCGTCCGATCGCCCAACCCTTGCGCATCGCTGCTGTCCCCGTATCACGCGGACTTGCAATCAAGGACTTCCGAGACGCCATCTTCGCGTACGCCGAGCTCGAGTCTTCGGGCGGAGAACGGCACGTGCACAGAACCGTTTCATCGGATCGACCGTAGTCGACCGAAGTACACGCAACACGTCGATGGGCACACGAATTCGCGTCACGAAATACTTCGAACTCGAAAACAAAAACGGGCTGACTCAATGCTTGCGTCCCGACTGTGTACGGGCATCGGTTTGAACGGTGAAAACGTTTTTCTCTTTTCATAATATTGCGCGAGAACAAGTGTGGGTCAGTCCGGATGACCCATTTTAATATTATTTCTGTGCGCGAAATAAAATTGCATTTCAACCATTGCACACACGTGGACGTGAATAATACGAACCACGAGGTATGGCGGTACCCCAACTCCCCCTCGCCCTTGGTACGGGCGTCTCGATACGCCAGTTTAAGTCATATTCACACGTGCACAGTACGCGCGATTCATCTGCACACGCATAATACACGCATTTATGAAAGTTCGGTCCGTTCCGTTTGTCAATCGGATACATGCCGCGTCCTTTGTCGTCGTCATGTATAATAGACGTACGCACATCGGTTCCGAGTGTATTGTGTACGACATGAGAACCCGTTTATCGGACCGACGTATCGGTACGATGAATCGCACGTTTTCGCGCCCCTTCCTCCCGAATAAAAATATATTTCGGCGTTCGCCACCTTTAGAAATCGCGTACGAGTTCCGCGGAATTCGAAGATCGCGTACAACAGACTTTTTGCCGGGGAGAATTTGAAAAAATAAGTAAGTTTTCGAAAACGACAAGTTCTCTACGAAAGTGAGTGAGAGAGAGAAAGAGAGAGAGAGAGAGAGAGACCCCCCGTGCTCAAGACGCGTTATGCGCAATACGTATTCGACGCGTTAGTTTTTTCTATTTTCTTCTACGTTACAGTTCGCCATCTCATCCTCGTCCACAGGTGCACATAAGGAGTTTTTGGGGTGCTGAAATCAGCGTTATATTACGTGTTATTTGTATTTTCATAAAAAATTACCCGGGGACCCTGCGAGCGTTTGTTTAAAACTCGCCTAGTTCCCCCCGTCACCCATCAAATATTCATTTACGTATGCCAAAGCTCTCGTCCCTTGCGCGGAAACCGTCGGCGTGTCCGATCCACCGGAGTGCGAATTTAGCAGACACTTGGCCGCCGCCGTGTGTACGTCGCACGATAATCAAGAGATCACCGAACGCGCACTCGCTACACTGAACCAGTCGGTAACTTCAACTTGACCCGCTCATTGCACGGTTGACCCACTTCTTCCACGCGCTTCTTTCTCTCTGGCACGTAGAAAACAAATCTACTCGTCCGGAATTCCGATCGGCGGTCCGCCTGCTGCGTTGTTATATTATATACGCACGTACCACCCCGCTCCGACGTGTCTGCACGTCTAGATTTCATTATATTAATATACATCTATATATCATGCGTCCCTATATGTATAAAATTATCTCGAAACATGTTTTTAACATATATATGTATGTATATATACACTTTCTACCCGTTGTTTAAAATCTAAAAAATACCAACGTTTCAAAAATTGTTTACTATAAATGATTCGCTTGAAAATGTATAAATATATGATATACACTATATTTGGGTGTACAAGGGCGCATCACACCCTTCGTGTTATAGTACTTAATACACACTGTCCATTTCAAACATAAAAAAATAAATATATTTGTACGGCTATACATATCTGTGTGTTTGTGTGTGTGTGTAAATTAATACTTTCGATACATTTATGGAAGAATGTTATTCATTCGATTAGCATATATAAATATATTATCTAATTATGTTAATTGTTCTTATACGTCTAAACACACTCCCGTAAATTAAGTAACTTGCAGTACAATAATAGCACTTAAAAATGTAATGTATCTTAAGTTACAGATCCGTTCGTATGATTTATTATTACAGTTTACTTTTATTTAAATTAGGAAGTGCGGGTGCATGTAGTCGAATGAATCAAGATAAAATAATGGACTTATAATAACTTGCATATTTTAAACGTTAACAATAAAACGTTGCACATGACGTTAACGCTGAGATAGTTTGTCGTACAAATCTCTCATCAACCGTGCAATACACCTAATATTGGCGTAATATACGAATATACAGATGAATAGTATAAAAGTCGGGTGTTTCGCATAAGTTAGGATCATAAAACAACGATATGTAAATTATATCTGTACAATCTGTCAGCGTGTATGACGTAGGTACTCCATACATTGATGGATTGTACACGATTAACGCATACAAGTAACTGAGTGCCATTATATTTATATGTACGTGTAAGCGGTCATACTGTATAATGGAACAATCAATAGGAACTTTGTACAACATGTAATACACAAAGGTAAGCTGTACAGAACTAATTACTATTCAACAATACCACATTTTTATATTTTAAATTTTTATTATTTCTACGGTCACTCTATCCCTTCTAGAATCTAAAATGGATTTGGGATTCTTAGGAGTGTCTATCTGCAATTATTAATAACTAGTTTCGCCGTTTTTATAGGTAGTGTATTTATAGAAATAGGTCTAAATGTAATTTAGATTTGTATAAAATCGAAAGAGATTCGCACATACAACCACTCAATTTTGTTATTATTAAAACTGGGCGATGATACACAGTACAACAGAAAATTTTGATATGTTATTCGTACAAACGATAATTTATACAATAAAAATTCAAAGTATTAGTTGAAAAATAAATTAAATTTATTAATAGTTTTCAATCGGTAGCAGGGTGTCGGCTCTTATACTGTCCCAAAACCATTGAGCGCAGACTGCAATGATCGAATCCTTTTCAGAGGATTTCTGTTTTAACAAACATTAAGTTTTTATACATTAATCTCAACACAAGCAAAGGTAATTTTTTGTACAAGATAATCAACAATAATGATTTCAAAAACCCTGAATTCATTAACGATTGTAATTTATAAAATCGTTACATAAAATTGATAAAAGTTAAATATAATAATTCTTACAAAATATTAACTTTTTAAATTAAATTTTTATGCTGTGACTAATTACAACATGAATCGTATTTAAAAACAATATCAATAACACTTACTATTGGTGATTGATTTGGTACTTTTTTTGGAATAATAACGTGCGTAGATAAAGATTCGTCGTCTTTGGCTAAACACGTACCTCCATAACTGATTCATATATAAATATTAAGAAAAATTATAATTTATTTTGGATGATGAATAATAATTATTGTGATTTATTGAACGTTCGAGCATAATATGTAATTGGTATTAACTCTTAAAATATTTAGTACCCATTTGATTACTATTCTAATTAATACCCATATATTTATATCATATAAAATAATTTAATTTTAGTTAATTTATAAAGTTATAACGAGTCGAGTTCACTATTATTTAAATCTTGATCTGTATTTTTTGACATGGATTCCCCAATAATTAAATTTAAAAGCATTTCGATAAAGAAACATTTATTAGTCGAAGTGATTTAAAAAAAAAATAGGTGTTCGATTCAGTCAGAACTAAGAAAATTTTAAAGTCTCTACTTATAATATAAAGTACCTAATAAATCTGTTTTAAATACTGTGATACATATATTAGATTCGTTATAGTTATGTTTCATATTTTTAACATTAATTAATCGTTAAATAATGAAAATAAGTGTACTAAAAAAATTAGCTTATTAGTTAACTCAGATTTGAATTAAATGTTTAAATCGCACTTGAACGGTCAAATTTTATTATAAAAAAATATATCAACCGTTTGTAAGGTAAATGCAAATAAATTAGTATATTCAAAGTTTACTTTATTATTAAATAGTATATTCTGCGATTAATATACAAACATACGATAATTGAGAACGAATTAACTCCAGATGTAGTCGACATATATGAAGTATTTTGTATTACTTTTTGTATAATATATTTCTACTCAACGAATAATAAAATGTACCGAGTTTATAAATATTTATGAATATAAGACAGTATACCTGTAATATGTAAAGCTATTTACAGATAAATTTATATAAATTATTAATTAATTTAAATACTCACGAGATAAATGTAACAACGGTTAAAAAAGGATACGCAATAAAATACCTTAAAAATGTATTTTTAGACGTAGAATCTGGCACAACAACACGAATTCCAGTAAATAAATCAGGTAAACGCTAGAAATTATAAAAACAAATATTAATTAAATTAAATATGCAAGAAATCTTAAAATATCCCAAGTTTAACATTTAATACCAAATTAATGTTTGTAGAAACTATACACATTATAATCATTATAATTAAAGAGATCGAATTTAATTAATTTAAAAAATGATTCTTTTATCATCAGATATATCAAATCTGGTCAAATAAGACCATGTTCTTTAATTTAACTAATTATAGTATTCATATTGAATTTACAGTTTACTACTAGTATACTAAATTGTAATTATTTGATAAATTATTAGCATTTTATACTAAACACATATTGTAAATAATAATTTATTATTTTTGATTATTTTTAAAAAGTATGTAATAAGTTAAAAAAATTAAAACAACCATTTTTATAAAAAAAATATATATAAATGCCTACACAGTAAAGGTTATAAGAAATAGTAATTTCAGTACAAAAACCAAAAAAATAATAGATACGAATCATGAATAATACGAGTATATTGAAATTTCAAATATTGAAATCAAATTGTAAAATTTTTTATAAACGACAAAAATAAATTGTTGTGTCACTTCTATAGTGAGATTTTCAACCGTTAAAATACAGAAAAAAGATTAATGAATGCTTATTAATAAATCTAATAGTATTTATAAATATTGATTCTAAGTATCACTATTTGAATTAAATAACACAGGCGCAAACCCAAGGAAGGTTTTAGGAATTCACCCTCCTACCCCCGAAATATCAGAAATTTTTTTATAAAAAATGACTGGACCTAAAAATTGTATAGTTATTTCAAAGTTTTCCAAGGGATTTTCAAATAATATATATATATTTTATAATGAGTAATAAAGCATGATATTTGTCAATACTTTACATTTTACATATTTTCAAAATTCTCCAAAATGTTTCCAACATTCGTCCCTGACATAACACAAAGCATTTGACTTATACCAATAGGGATACATAAACTGATGAACTGGTTATTTATTATCTATTTTTTTTTTTTATGACATAAGTTATACAAATTAAAAGTTCTTACCCGCTGTGGACCTATAGAATGTTTAATTTTTTTAGCAGGAATTTCAGTACAGAGTTTGGAATTTGATTCTTCAACATCCGTATCTAAATATCGCTGTAATAGATAAAAAAATAAATTATAATTACTTGATATATATACAATATTAATCTGATTGAGATTTTATATAAAACGTATATCTAGTTGTATTATATAACAAAAAAATTCATTTATAACACGTTTAAATTGAAATTAAAATTATAACTTTAGTCATCGTATGGAATTTTAATAAATTAATAAGTACATATAAGAAAAAGAGTGAACATTTCCATAAACACCCACAGATACCCATATCTGAATGACTATTTCTACCTTCAATTTTTTTCTTTTTTCAGGTGATGATTGTAACGACTCATTATCAGAATCAGTATTTTTTGTCGGACTTATATTTGAAAAAATATTTAAATTGCTTGTTTCTTTTGAAATTCTATATAAATTCTAAAAACAAAATTCAGCTTGTCAAAATACAAAATCAAATATTATAAAATATAAAATGCAACAACATACCTGTAGTTCGGTTAGTGATGTAGCTGTTTTCCAATTTTTGTCGTTCCTAATTTTAGATACTCTAGGGAATCTAATTGATATACCATTAGCAGTATGCACTTCTGCTTTAGAGAATTCTGCACCGGCAATTTCCCAAACAGGCATTTTCTATTTCATGTATTACAATACATTATTTGTTTAAAAAATAAAATGTATAGTAATTTAACAGTAATTATCTTTTCAATATTTAAAAAAATTAAAAAGAAGTATATTATTAAATCATTTATTTTTAAGGTACATGTATAGGTATAATAAATATATGATATAGGCATGTATGTATAACCCTAGGCTGATTTAACATAATTAATACATTTTAAGTAGGGTAAGTATGGTGATTTAGCCATTTAGTTTAGTTACGAGTAGTTTTAGGAAAACGACATCAAATCTCTACCAGTAATTGTTTTTAATAAATAATGTTTTTATTAATTTTTTTATCCGCGTCTTCGTAACTGACACGGAAAATACGTTTCTGTCCGTGCCATAGGCAAATAATATCAAATATAATTAAATAAAAATATGTGGTTTCGTGTAGACTTCACGCGTATTAAATTATGTAATTAAGATGAATGTGACGTGCAGAGTGTACGAGTACAGTGGACTAGATACGAGTATTATTGTTAATCACGCAGTAATACTATTAGTCAACTTGGACAACGTGCAAGAGAAGCACGCGGTTTTTCGATAATAATGAACCTTCTGAAAACCATAGTAATCTTTTAACATCGAATGTGGCATTTTGTCGGTTTTGCCGTCCGAAAGCCATGACTTTGTGACCAGGTCTCTCTCACCAGTCGCAAGGGTCGTCAATCGTACGGACCGAGACCCAAAAAGACCGGGGCGCCGTGGTTTTTGTACGTATAAAATAAAATGGAACAGGACCAGTAATAATCGACAAATAAAACGCCGGCTGAGAGGCAGATAATAATCAATATATATTTTGAAATAATTAGATTGGCGCCGAAAAAGCTCTCCTGGACTCGGTCCGAGTAAAAAAAAATTATTAACACCAAATGAATAAATAAACAATAACGAAATTAACGAGGCGACGAGGTTTACGGGGATTAACATATTGAATATAAATGTCCAACATGTACGAATATAAGACATAAAACAAATAACTACCATAACTTCACACGCGACGCGCGGCTCCGTTGAGACGGTTATCGGCGGGTGAAATAACAGTATGAAAAAAACAACAGATATACCGGCCTCGGCGAACGAAATTTCTAATCGTGTGTAATATCAAAACCAGATTACCAAGCGTGGGGTTTTGTGGGCCGCTGCAAAGGCGCACCAGCGACACGGCGTTCATACGCTGCCACACGTTAGTCGATACGGTCTCGGTGAAAAAGAAGTGAAGTCCCCGGAACGCCGGTCGGCCGAACAGAACGGCAGGCGACGGAGGGGGCGCGGGCGCGCGGCTTATCCGCGGTGTATAAACGTTAATTGGCCGACACCACGTTTAATGATAAACGATAATATGTATGGCATCGGTGGCGGTGGCGGACAGACCTAAGCACTTGGGCGAACCGGGGGTGGGGGAGGGGACGAACGGTTACTCGCAGGACATGTCATCGTCTAATAATTATAGCAATAATAAACAAACGACACGCATACGCATGTACAATGAACGGTGATGAATAGTTATAGCAGGTGTGCGTCCAGGAATCGTACCTGTTCGACGCGAATCGCGTTGCGTCAGATTACCGGAATGAACGGAACACGGACGTGGAACAGACACGGCGATAAAACGGGGTTTAGTAAGTTCACACGCGAAACATAGCAGGTAAGCGGGTCCATACGTAAGTTCCCTCACGAAAAAATATACACCCTTACGTAAGTTCCCACACGAAAAAAACTTATACCGCCAAATACAGCCATATAGCCAAATAAAATTTGATTTTTTCTATTATTATTATTCTATACCTATAAAAATAATGTGTGGACCATACATACACGTTGTATTATTCATTTTTATTATATATTGTACGGAAACAAAACAAATTTTAACCACACCCACTATATTTAAGTTGTCAGTCCTAGGTCTGAATAAAGTGGGAAGGAAGTTTGTGTTCAGTATAATTTTTTTCGTGTGGGAACTTACGTACGGATGTAATTTATTTCGTGTGGGAACTAACGTATGCATATCCAGGGATAATTTTTACCTACCATATCTCGTGTGGGAACGTAGATTCGCCCGATTAAACGCCTCGCAGCAGAATGTCAGACACACGTGCGTACATCTCAACGGCCGGTTATTGTACGGTGAACGATTATACTCGCAGGAAGACACGGCGACGAAACCGTTCACTTTTCGAATTTCGTAAACGTGCGGCGCGCTATCGGCCAAAAATTTCACCTGAACGCACGAGCGCGAAAACAACGGTTCTTGGATGTCGTCCGAAATCGTTGCGCAAATAATATTGGCAGCGATTGTAATAGGTCCACCACGATAGAATTGGAACGTTTCGTCGACGACCCGGACGTTGGGCCGCAACACATCCTTACACATTTTTATCTGCGCACATGTCTCGGCTGATTCATAATGTTTTAAATTCGAATTGATAAAATTATTTTACAGTGTGTTATTTACGATTTTTTTTTTTTTTTTTTATATTATTTTGATAGTTCTTGAATTTAATAGTGTATAAATGGTTTATTTCACAGAAACCGTTTATGTTTGTAATCTTATTCGATATTGACAATAAACTTAGCAATTTCTATGAGTTCACTACACATACCTTAGGATCTTCTGCAACAAAATCTGGAATCATAGTTTTAGTGCACTTTAGCCACCCTGGAACCTTTTCCGAATCTTTACTAATTTTTATCATTTTTAATTCACTCTGAAACAATAATACACAGATAATATGTAACAACTGTTTCAATAATAATACTAATAATATAAATTCCTTTTATATTTTTTTACGAGAATAACTGACAACAAATCGATAAAATAATAATTTAAAATTATTTAGCAATAAAATAGAATTATATACATCGTATAGATCAATTTAAATTAATATTTATATTGAAGACAAATATCGTAATAAAGTACAATATAATGTATTAAAATAACAGTCGGATAATAGTTTACATTAAAAATGAAGAGCAAATACATAAACATTATTAAAATGTTTACTTGAGCTTACAGTCCTTATACCTTACCTATACTATTTAACAATACCTAACGGGTTTAAATAAAAGCAAACATTTTCTATACCTGTAATCTTTCTAGTGTCTTATCGTCATGACCACCGTGCACTTTAGTCACTGTACACCATACTTTTTTCGTTTCGTCATAACAACCCATTAGAAATATTGACATCATACCACCTAACATTGTTATACATAAGAAAATATCAGATATGGTTCAAATAAATGCAGTTTAAATTTCATATAAATACCTTTATTTCCAGTACCGAACCAAGCACCAAGAACAACTAGATCAGCACTATCAGCCATTGAACCACCAAATAAGTAATCTTTTTTAATTTTTTGCCAATGTCTCTTTCCTGGCTCGTAAGTTCCCTAAAATTAAGATAAAATTATATGCTAAAATAAATGTATATAATTTGCTTGCTCGAAACAAGTTACCATACAATTAAATAACATTTCAGATTATATATATATAGCATATATAAAAGGACGTTGTTTTACCCACTCGTATAATTTTCTGCTTATATTTTACATTTTAGTATTTTATTAACAACATTTGTTGGACCACTCATTTAATGTGTACTACATAGTTTTTGCACCATAGTTAAAAAAACAAGGTGGAGATAGAGTTATGTTTCGCGCTCCGATCGCCCCTCAACTGGAAGCAATGGTGTTGGGTTTTTTTTTTAATCTCGTTATTGAGTATGGAATTTTCAGAGCCATTAGCGAAAATAAGTTTTTTTTAAATTAGATTAAAAAATGTTATACGCGAATAATCAATGGATTTAGATAATATAAATTGTTATAGTGATCTTAAGGTGTCTTGCGTTTTGAAGTTATAAACATGGCGGAAAAAAGTTAATAAGAAATATATATAAACATTTTGTGTAGATGCAATAAAAAATATATTTTATTTATAATCTTACCGTTAAATCCTTTAATACTAATCCTTCTAGGCCTTGTTTCAAAACGTGTTCTATCATTAACTTAAGTTGGTCTGTGTTCTAAAAAAAAATTGAATCTCATTTCTAAAATATTATTAAACACCTTATTACTGAAGAAATACTTTGAATATAACTAACATGCAATTTTTTAACTTCTGACAACATAATATGTCCCTTAATTTCTGTCATGTTTTGTTTAAGAACTTCTCGTCGTTCGACAATTGATCTGCGAAATTCATCAAATTATTAGTTAAAGGTCATAAATAATGAATCGACAATTTTTTGAAAAAATAGTAATTAATGTAATTTACTTGATAAGAATATATAAAATAATAAACCATTCTATAATATATTGATGTTTAAATTTTTTTATAAAAATGAATATATTTTTGATCGATTAAATTTTTTTTTTTTATTTATTAAAATAGTCATTTTGAACGTAAGGTAAATAATGTTATGTGACCTGAAACTGACTAAATTTTACGATAGTGAGATCAGAAATCATGATAAAATATGCGTAAATATTCTTGTATACTATATAGAAACGTGACAGCGCACAGTGAAAAAAAATAGTACAATTATGTTTTCACATAAAACAGGTTAAGAAATTTATATACTGTTTGCCAAGACTGAGAAAATTGTAAAAACAAATTTACAGGTTTTCATTTTATGTAGAATTAGTTTGAGACGAGTTTAACTTTCCGTAAAGCATTATTGTAAAACTTAAATGATACAATATTTAACGAATAATAAGACGTATAAATATATTACAACTAAAATATTTACTAATAAATAAATTTCAGTGGCTAATTACTATCATAATTATTAAAAAATAATTCAAAAGGCGAAACAATTAAAATTTTATAATTATGAGTGGTAAAATAACTATATGATACTACTTAAATTTATCTTGTATTTAATATAAATATAAATATATATTTATAATTCCATACCTGTCTAATAATGATACGCCATTATAATACATACAATCAAAAATGAACAGACAAGGATTAGCGTTTTCAAATTTACTTTTCTAAAAAAAAAAAAGAAATGTATCACTTACACTATAATAAATACTACCTAAAAAGATAAAAATACTTTATGAATTCCTAAGGTTCCAAAAGGTAGTGGTTTGTTACTTTTATGATCATACATGAGTACTTCACAGTCTAAAATAAGCTCTTCCCCGTGTTGAAAAGCCTTAGGAACATAATCTTTGAATGGTTCGACCTGGAGTTGAAATACATTTATCAAGATGTTGATCATATTCAGTAGAAAAAACGAATCGTACATAATATCATTTATGTTAGTGTGCGTGTGTATTTTGGTTAATTTCAATAATATTTACTTTGTGATTCAAAACGGGTTTTAGACTTCTTGAAAAAAATTTATATTCTTTTTTGCTTTTGTGTAGTTGTACGCGTTCACCATCATATTTAATTTCTGAATATATACCAGAGGGACATTTTTTAAAAACATCATCTACATTTTTGCATGCCTCAGCCTAAAATAAGAAAAATGAAAAAGACAACTTAACTGACAAAGTAATTGAGTAAACAATAACTCACTAGCATAGGTAAAATCGGTGTTAACAAGGATAAATTGACGTTCATTTTGTTATTTTTAGTGTTTTCTATCTTAGATGCATTAAAAGAACACGTTTTTTCTATAACAGCTTTTAAATTATGTGTAGTTTGATATGCTTGATATGCATCAGCATGAATGGCTCCTAAACTATAAAATATAATAAAAAATAATAATGCTTTCAAATAAATGAAATTAAACATAATACAATATAATAAATTATACAACATATATTTTATACTAACATATACTTTATATTAATGTAATTTTAGTAAGGTGATGAATTTTGTCAATAATTTTTGTAAATATATAATTTTATCAGATTTTTCTAAGTAAATGTGTTCTAATATTTCCATTTAACTTATTTTATTAATTATAACATATGGAAATAACCCCAAAAATTAAGGAATTTACGATCCGTATTTTTTTTAATAAAATTGATGCAATTTAATTAATTTTAATATTTTTCATAATATTTATATTTTATATAAATTAGACAATTGTCATCGATTTTAGTACTACCATTTTATTATAATCTACAGTTATATTATAATATATATTTTATTATAATTTGAGAACGAAGTATAAAAGTAAGAAAGTTATACTATATACAACAACTAAATTTGAAATTAAATTCTAAGATTAACTGAATGATACAAGCTTATTTAAATATATATTAAATATTATCAAAAAACTCTTTAGCATACCACTTAACATTTTAAAATCTTATTTAGTAAAAAATAAAATTTGAATTATAATGTATTTTTACATTTTTCTTAATATTTATGAGTGACGATGTGTAGTTTAAGGGTTGAAACATTAAAACAAAAATATTTTTAAATTCAAATATAACTTACTTTAATAAATGTATCTAAACAATTTTTTATCGCGGATTATAATTTCGACCACTTAATAAATAATAATACCACTTTAATATCATAAAACACTTAAAAATATAATTTATAATACATCGAATAAGTCTAGTACATTTTTTGAAACTTTTTATCAATCGCAGAACTCTATAAATTATAAGTAAAATTAGTTTTGAAAAATATCATTATAGTTAATATAATTATTTTTGCACTGCTAAATATTATGAAATTATAAATATAGCATCAGTCATTTAATTTGTTTTTAAAATGTCTTACGCAATACAATTATAAAATAAGAGTAAATATTAACGTCAACTTAATTAAAAGTTATACTTATGAATATTTTTTTAACTGTCAGTATTATATTTTTTTTTACAGAAAAATCAAATAGTTTTATGTATTAAAAAAGAGTAAAGTAAGTATAAATGTATAAATATAATAAAGAACTGAGCGCAGAGAACATTGTAGCGTATAGTTTATAGGTATGTTACACATATAATACCAGTACTTATTATCAGAAAATTAACAAGAAATAATTATGTATTTTAATTGTATGAATTTGGATAAACAAAATCATCGAGTTATATCAATGTAAGTATTTATAAAAAGTAAAATAATTTTGATTTGTACTCAAAACAGAAAAATATATCATATTTTTTATTCCAATTTTATTCAAAAACATAACACTATAATACAATTACATGAAGTAAATCGGTAATGTTGAGAATGCGTGTTCTTTGAATATACATAAACCAACACACATATAATATATCATTAAAAGTATACATTAAATAATTGATTTAAAAGCTATAAATTAACATATATTTTCGGAAAATTAAATCTAATGAAAATTAATAAACAACAATAACCATTTTAATTAGATTAAAATAGGTTTCTGTGCGGTATCATAATTTATTTAAATAACTAAACTAAACTTGAGAATAAATATAAATTAATAATGAAATAAAACAATCAAGAAGTACGACGTAAAGGGAAATAAGGGAAGTGAGAAATATTTACACAAAACGTATTGTAATATATCACGCAACAAGAAACATACAGACAGAACTTTAACTAGAAATGATCCTTGATCGACGTCATATATTTTCCACATGAACAAACAAAACTATATACATCATAAAATACATCGTATTTTGTTTCGATCAAAGTCACAACAAAAGTTATTATCAATACCATACTATTAAGATCAATAGAAATTACTTATGCATAGCTTCTTATTCTGTTTGGTGAGGTATAATAATAGATTTGAATTCATCGTAGATAAAGTTAATATTAATACCGAATCGCTCGTACATTATATTCAAATACGTATTCGTATTGATACTTGCGAACAAAACTTACTCGTTGTATTCCACACAACTGAGTTTCGGTGAGATGTACAAAATTCATTATTTTCTATACTAATTTTGTAATTCCAAAACTCAAATTCTAGGCGGAATTTGATCGCGTGCTGTTGATTTTCTAATTTAACAGTACTATACAATTTTTATTGATACAGATAGTTGAATTTATTTATTGCTTTAAAGACTTGGAATTTGGGAAAAATTACTTATTTACTATTTTAAAAGTTACTATTTGCTTAAACCTGAATAATACGCGCCTTATGAACATTGCAAAATCGTTAGTTTTAACCAGGGAGTCAAAACGGGTTAAGATATTTCGGGTTATGGGTTTCGAGTTTGAAACCGGTGAACATTTTTAGCGGGTTTCGGTTTTCGGCATCAACACTGGATACATTTTTTTGCGAGTTTCGGGTTTAGGTTCAACACCGTATAAAATTTTTTTGCGGGTTTTTGATTTCAGGTACAAAAATCAGTTAAGTTTTTGTTACGGTATCAAAATTAAAATCATTGATAATGAATAATATTTTTAATTTTTTCACAGTTTCAGCAAAATAAGTTCATTAATACTTATAGTTAAAGTAATGTGTTAGAAACATTAAAACGGATGTGCCATATCGAAGTTATTTTATAGTTTATTTACAAAGAGACATAGTAGACAGTAGTCACATATTGCATTATGTGACTACTATCTAGTATGTCTACTGTCGACACTCATGAATGTTTTAATTATTCAAATTATAATTGTTGTATTTCTTATAAAAATGTATCATGTCAACACTTAATGTTTAATCAAATCTAAATGGTACATGTTTAGTTATAGACAATTATGTAGTAATGTATTTCAAATTTCGGGTTACGTGTTCAAATTTTAAAACTATGAAAAATCTTATTCGGGTCTCAGGATACGGGTTTCGGGTTTGAAACCGGGGAACATTTTTAGAGGGTTACGGGTTTTGTGTTAAAAACTGGGCAAAAATTTTTCCGGGTTACAGGTTTCAGACAAAACAACGTGTAAGATTTTTCCCATGTTACGGGTTTCTGGTATGAAACCGTGTAAACAATTTTCCGGGTTACCCGGTTTTACAAGCCGGGTTCAAAACCGTTTTGACTCCCTGATTTTAACAGGAATTTAAAATTAATTAATCTGATTAGAAGAAAAACTGTAATTTATGTAAAAATAGAAAATATAGTTGTTGGACTACACATAAATAAAATATAAATCTTTTGTGGAACGAAACAACAGAGATACTAATCATAAACTTGAAATACCTGGACTGTCTTAAACATCAACGTTGTACGATTATGGTATACATTTGGGTTTAATATCATACAAGTATCTATATCTATTACTGATAGTCATTAATTACATAATATGTATTAGGCTGTAGCATATTAACTTTTATTTTCGTAACTGTGAAATTATTGATAGGGTCCTCATATTACGTCATACTCCAACAACAGTGATCAATCATAAAATAATAATAAACGGTTTCTCACTCAATTGGTTTGACATTTTAAAGATTACAAAATAAATTTAAATTTAATTTAATATTAGAAATGTACATATATACTTAAATATATGTACATTAATAATAATGTATATACTTAAATACATGTCCAAAATAATATAATAAGTAGGTAACAAAAATAACAAAACCTTTTAAGTTTCTTTGGAATTCAAATACGTGCGTTATTAATAGTAGAATATCACAAAAATAAACGCATACAATTATATATACATATTATATAGCCACATAAATATGTTCCTAGAGCGTACACAATTTTCATAAATGGAAATTTTTTTAAAACTTATTCTCACATAGAAAAATTAGAACTGATAAAAGTTTAAATAACTTAGTATATACTGAAATAATAATAAGTATTTATAACAATATATCTTGAAAGCTGAAGAAATGTAAAAAAAATTGTAGATATTCAATGTATGTATTTTTAAAAAAATTACTTACATATATTTTGGTCCACAGTTAATTCTTAAATCGTGTATCACAAGACGTATAATCATTTTTAAATCATTTCCAGTACACCTGTGAAATACATGTTTTATTTCAATACAAAATATTTATTACATAGATTTAACTTACAACAAAGCGATAGATTTGAAAAGATTCATTTGTGCTGCTTCAGTAGTTTCAACTGCTAATTTGTCGAGAAAATTATCAACTTTCCTCAAGGTTAAAATTGATTTTTCCGCTGGTTTAATACTGTTACTTTTTTCGAAAAATATTTTAATTGTCTCAGCTACATCTCCTTTTTCCAGGTCTTCTAGCATTAGGGAATCATCTTGTTTAAACAGCTAAATAAACACATACAAATCAATTATAGAAATAAATAATACGTATATATATAAATAATATCATCGATTATTTTAAATAAAAAATATAAATTTAAATTGTACAGGTCGTATTTAATTACTAATTATGTTATATTGAATGTTATAAATTAACCATATATTACTTGACTAAATATTTTAATAAGTTGTTTTGATTGTAAATTGTAAATTCTTTTTTCCGAATTGGGCAACAACATTTTACACCACAAAAATAAACTTTGTACGCGTGTTTCATTTGACTGTTCTATAAACAAAACAAATACATGGTTGTAATTAAAAAAAATCCTACTCATATTAATTAAATTTCATAATCATAATAGAGTTAAATCCCATGTATTTAGAAAATATAAACAAATACATGATTGGGTTGAAGCACATTAAATATAAATTGGAAGTTACGATTTAATAAACAGTAAAATAAATACAATCTAATTTTTTAATAATATTGAAGATACTAATTAAGAGTGTAAAATAAAAAATCATATTACTTTATACTTTTAATTATCAGTAATAAAAAATTGAAATACTGTGTAATTTGTTATTTGCGAGTTCTCTTGAAATCCTTGTTATTTAAAAGAACAATATTTTAAATGATAATAATTATTTTGGGGGAAAAAAATAGAGAGCCTTATTATCGTACATTTTATTTTTAATAAGTTTTTTCAATTTTAAAAAAACAAGTAAAAAGCTATTAACAATAAATATAGATATATTCATAACAAGAATATAAAAACGTGCTTAACTATAATTAATAAGATAAATACAGAAATCGTGTTTATAACAGAATTATTTGACAATAAAATATATGCATTAAATGTTTACAATTTCTACGTAGCTAAGTCGTAAATATAATGAATAAAATAAATACATTTTTGTAAGTTTAATTTATAATTTTCTGGAGCCTATTAAAATTGGTTTTTAATTTTAATTTACTAAAGAAAAAAATTAATTTGAATAGCAATTAGAAATTAAAAGTATTTATATATTATAATATAATCAAACTAAATTTATATTCTTAATTTGGAATAAAATGACTAATAGTATATGTAAATAATATATTAGTTATTTTTACAGTTAAACACATATATATATATATTTGTATTAAGTCATATAAAATAATTACATTAATAAAACAAATTTGTATAAATAATTAAATGGACAATTATAAATACAAAAAATTCATTTAAATGCCCAGATATAATCACTTTCCAAAGATAAATCCAAATAAAGCAGATAACTATATTTTATGGGACAAGACACGTTTTCAAGACTCGATATAAATTCATTAATACAATTTTAGCTTGTTTATATTAACTATACATGACTTGTTCGGACCAGTTATTAATCCAATACATACCGGATGTAACCCTTTTCTACCACAATCAACATTTGTTTTTTTCTACAAAACACAATTTTTTTTAAAAAAATTGAAATCAATACATGTTAAAAGTAAAAGTATAATCATAAAAAGCGTATATTTTACTAGTTAAATAGCAAAGTTATTTCTATAATTATAAAATAGGTGCAAATATTTGGTTACTATTTATGGTGCTGTGAGTCGGTTTACAAATCTAAAATAAACATCAACCTAACGCGTATAAATATGAAATAAATATAGCTAAAATATTATTATAAATGCAACAAAAAAAAAAAAAATTTAAATTGTATCTTAGTTTACATAGCATAGAATAGGGTTATATATAGATATAAATAAAAATTGTGTTTCAAACAAATTGTCAGAATTATTCCAAACGTGTAACTTTTGTTTTAGTAATTAACACTTTGGTTTTTTGTATTTATTTAAATTAAGATGCAATATTTAATGTATGTTTTTGAAAATAACATTATTAAATAAAAACAAACACATATATCAGTATCAAAATAATTTATCGTGTTTGTTTTGAATTTAATAAATTAACAATTACTAATAATATGGACACAATCTAAAACAGTATCTCAATAATATTGTAATTTTAGGAACTTAATGTATTATTCCTTGTGTAAAAAAAATGTACACATACCTTTAGATAATATTTTATCGATAAATTCTTTGAAAATTGTTGTTTTTTGAAGATAACTGTTCTCTTGTGATAAATTCATGCACAATTTTCGAAAGTCTTTAAAAAGGTATTCTTGCATTTGTGGATTGGGCGATGGCTGAAGCGGTGGAGGCGATTTTATTTTTGATTTTTTTTTACTGGGTGTTTTTTCAACTGGATCGTCGTCGTGAGTTTTAAGTTTCTCTCGAGGAACTAAAAAATAATTATTATCTTATTGTTCAAATTTAACCCCCAGCTTCGAATTATTAATTCAATAACTAATTGGTGAAATTATTTAAAAAAATATATCAGTTGCATTCAGCGTATTAAACAGCGCACATGATAGAAAAAAAAGAATTTTAACATTGAGAAAATTGTGAATAGTATTCATAGCAACGTTTATACGTTTAACGTATAAACGTTGCTATGAATAATGTACACAATGGCGCATACACAAAAAAAATATAAAACAACAATTTTATAAAAAAATATAATTTATAAATTAACATTTTAATATAATTTAATTTAAACATTATTGTATTAATTTTTTTACAAAAAAAAAAAAAGAAAAAAGTTGATTCTGATCATATAGCTGGAATTAGAAAATAGAACATTTTGTTCTTGATAGTATTAAGGAATCGGTACAAAAAAGGTAATTTAATGAGTAACTGGTACATAGCTTACTATCAGGAAAAGTGGTAAATATTTCGTTTTGATGTTCCATTGATAGCTCATCCCATCCTCCTATGTCATCTACACAAGTAATTTTCGCTGTCGTTGCCCTCTGTTTTGAAAATACAGCTACTAAACATTGTGGATGATGCCAAGCCATCATTTTTCCGTCGCCAAATGGATTAGGCATGACCTTAGCAATTCTCAATGTTCCTTGGTTCAAAATTTCTTTACACTTTTTACATTTTGCTCTATTACTTTTAGATTTTTCAGCAACAAAATTTTTTTCTTCAGCCATTAGTCCTATAATGATAAGCTATAGAGAATAAAAAAAATTATAAAATAATGGTAACAAAAAAAAATATGTATTATATAAATTATTCTTGTACAAAAGAAAATCGAAAAAAGGTTTTCTACAACCCTCATCAGTTATACTCTAAATTTCAATTTACTTATTATGCAGACATAAAATAACAAATATTAAAATAAAAGTTTATCTTGTAAGCAGCAAATTCCAAATAAAACTTTTTAGTAAGATAAATTATATTTAAAATAACATAGTTGATAAGTTTAAAAAAAAATCAACAAGTTATAAATATAAAAAATAATAAAACTGTTGTAAGCTATAGTTTATTGTTACATTTATTGTCATATTTATTTTTAGTAAAATACAATTTTAATTATTCGACGATTTAGATGAACTATTAAATCATAATTATTAATTTTCGTTATTAAATTTAATTTGTTATGCGAATATGTTTATTCCTTTATTCGAGTAGACTTATTTTTCTTAGAAGAATAAAACTATAAGGAATTATTATTTAATGAAATACATTCTTAGTAATTCTTATTTCTAAAATCTATTTTTAAGTACATTTAGTTCAATAATCACTTCAAGATCACTTGCGATTTAACAAAGCTTAGACTCCTTCATTAAATACGATTATCATTATGTTAAAATTAAAAATAAAAGATACTGCTATTCTGTGCCAAGAAAAACAAATCAAGACGAATGCTCAATACAGGTATCACTAATGAATAGAGTTTATTTGAATTTAGAATTAATATAAACATTTTGATATAAAAGTGAAAAAAGGGTGATATATTTTTGTCGAGAAAATGTGCGGGTGATAGATATTTTTATTTATATCATGATAATAAAGCAAATCTTTAGGGAAATTTTCTCTCGTATGTTTCAGCCGAGTATCCAAACTAATTTATGACTATTTGAATACGAAATATAATTCATAAAAATATTATATATTAATTTCACATAAGAATAGTATATTTACGAGTACTTTTTGAAATGAAGTAGCTATTTTTCTATTTAATAGAAAGATGTATTTTTCATTTTCATTTTGAAAGTTTATTAAATGGCACGTCATTTATATACACGATACTTCTACCATAATATTCTGATGAAATTATCTTTGAAGATATTAATTTTTTTTTTTTTTTAGTACATTTTAATTAAAAGGGGCCACATTAAACACTTATAGTCAAATTTGAATTTTTATCTCTTAACCAAATAGGAAAAATAACTTGAATTTCAATATCTATAAAATAACAGTATATGCAAGATGTGAAGATGTTGATATGAACATTTCAATATATTATAAACGAAAATCATATTATTGACTTCATAATCAAAGCGAATGTAAATTTATGCGAGAGGATAATCAAATCAGGAATTAACTGGCAAATTAATAGATTAGTATAATTAAATAAATAAAATAAAATATAACTACTATTTGTATAATACAGAAACATTTATATGGTTGCATTATCCATCTGCACATGTATACAATATTTTATTAACGAATTAATGAACGTTTCTGTCATACATATAAATTTTTAATTTATATTAATTTTTTCAATATTCAACATAACTACCATTAATGTTAAGCCAGTCTTATTACCTAAAATTTACTTTAATAAAAAATACAAAATTCAATTTTCGATTACTTGTAATTTTATATATTTATATATGAAAAATTAAAATGTTATTTTTCCGATTAAAAACAGAATCAAAATACAAATAGGTCTACTTGTGTTTAATTAATATGTTCTATTAAAACGTACTAAAACAAAAAAAAATGTTTAATAAAAATTAATACCTATTAAGATATCACGATATCACTCTATATAATATATAATAATTAAATAGATAAAATTAACAACACCAAGAACGATTTTTTCTACTATTCATCTTAAAATAAACATAAATCGATTACTTTGATTGATATATGTATATATATATATATATTAAATAAATATTAATTAAATCATATATTATTAATTGTTATCATATATATATATATATTAAAGTTATGCAACAAAATTAGTTCAACTACTATTTAATCAATTGGTCTTCGCAAATCAAAACAATCTTAGGTTTGGAAAATTTAATTTCCATTAATGGTAATTATTATCAATGGCATAAGTAGATCGTCTAAATTCATCAAATTTCAAAAATCCGAGCTAGTAAATAAATAATTATTATTCTAATATATCAACTTTCCACCATAAATAATCTTAAATAGACATTTGATAATTTTAATATGGACATATACATACATACATACATTCATACATACATATATATATATATATATATATATATTTTTAATGAATTTTTCTATTTTATTTAAAATTTTCTTTATTTTTAAGATAAGATGACAAAGTTTAAGTGAAATACCAAATTCTTTAGCTATCAAAGATTTTGTCAATGAGTTATAACCATATTTTATAGATAAATGAGGGAAATATCACAATCTTATAATATTAATAAAACTCAAAACTTCGAGTTATCCACGAAAATATTCGATTTATACAAATTTTTTTACATTGTTTTAATAGGAAATTCTAGGGACCGGAGTAAAAGTTCGATGTATAGACGATTTCGAGTTAATGAAGTTCGAGATAACTAAATACTTTGATGTTTAGATATCATATGATAGTTGTTACCACTGGATTCAAAATGTTTCAATGTGCCACTGATAAAATTACGACTATTTAGTCTTAACGCAATGACTTGAAAAATCTATAAAATTTTAAACAGCTATGATTGCGATTCCACATGACATTATAATCGAGTTCAAGACATTACACAAAACACCTACGCACATATTCTTGGACAACGTAAACTCCAAAGCAAAGTTCACCGTTCGTACTACAGTTTTGAAACAAAATAATAATTGCACAGCATAGTGGGCATAAGCCTTGGAGATTATTGCTATTGCGTGATATACATTAGCTAGGGAATGACATGTTTAAACACCGTTATAATTAATAAATAGCACTGTAGTTTTAATCGAACCGATTCGCGGCTTTGCGGGCCGAAGTGATAATTTGTGACCACAGCAACAGGTAAGCACGAGGGTTGAGAGCTTTCCACCGGGAATTAACTTTACGTTTTCCCTCAACCCCTCTCACATCTCTCGTTTGCGGCGCCGCCGCTGTAAAGGCGACAACAGCAGCAGTAGCAGCATCAGACGTGTACCTATACTCCACACTATAAAAGCTCAGGTAACAACATCAAGCGTAAGCATTTGTACTTTGGAAGTTAAAACGCGTTATTACATTGGACACTGATTCCGAAAGTTTTAAAATACTGTTAATTTCCGGTGCACAAAACGCCAGTTCCTTGCTGTGAATCTGTAAATCATTTCTAACAACATAAAGGTATGATTCGAACTTACGTATTTTCTTCGTTTAAGACGGCATTGTCTTTTATATATTTCCAGATATATAAAGTGAAACCATAAGCATTTTAGTTGAAATCAAATATTCAATAGATATTAGAATAATATTTTCACATTTAATTTAATGTTTTTAGTATTAGGTTCATTAATTCCATATACATAAAACATAGAAATATTAAATAATTAATTTAAAATAATAATAAATTGTATATACAATTCATCGTGTCAAGCAGTAATTAAAATATTAAAAAGTGGTGAAATGTATGCTTTAAAAAAATAATTCACTACTTTATTATTAACAGTTGTTCCAAAAATTATACTAAGAATAATATAAGAGCTTATTAAGTAACAAACGTTTTACATAATGATTTTCAGTATTATTTGTGAATTGTACTTCGGTAAGTAAATTAAAATAAAATAACAAAAAATATAATTCGGTATTCAATCGTTTTTATATACTATTTTGTCATATGACACCGTTTTTGAAAAACTACAAATAATAATACCATTTTTATAGATCTATTAAGAAACTATCAGCATTGTGAGTAAAAAATATTTATTTAAAGAATAACTATTCCAAGTTGATATTTTTCTAACCTAAACAACAATAAATAATAGCTGTACTTGAATGTATAACTTATTTACGTATATAATTAATGAAATGGATTAATATTAATTTCATGTGTATACATTTTATGACATATATTTTTGTTAAATGAAAATTATTTTAAAATTAAGTGTTTATACTTGAAATTTAAATATGAGATTTATTATATCAATTTTTAGTAATAAATAAGTTTTAACATATTGAGCATTTTAACAATGAAAAAACTTCAAGATAAATAAACACTAAACAGACTAAATTGTCTGGTTACATAAAAATTCGTCACTTTCAAATTAAATTTACAATTGCATTTTTACTCAAAATGTATTAAAAAGAATATTTACACAAACTAAATGAATAAATGGATTTCCTACAATTTTATATGATGCACGAGACGATGATCAAACTATTTTATATTGAAATTAAAATAACAAAAATGTAGGATACTGAGTTATGATTTTTAAAAATCTATTACGAATATAATATTAAAGTTTTATTCTATTGAAAAATAAGTTTTATGATATTTTTGAAATTAATAAAACTCTTGATTTAAGTGAAAAATGTATAACTAATCCAGCACTCTGAACAATCGATCAAATTCTAATATACATACTTAATACAAAATTTGTTGATTATTTTTTTTCAATATTATGTTAGTTCAAGAATAAATTATGAATAATTTAAATAAAGCGTCAGTTTTGAAAATTATTATAGTTTACATACAGTTATAAACTAAATATTTTGAAAAATAATTTTTCAGAGTTCCAAATAATTTAAGTTATCTATAAATACGAAATACAATAGAGAATTAAAATATTAAAATTTATTTCCCTCAAAAAGCATTTACATGGACAATTTAATTTTATCGCGGGTGTCTATTATTTGCTGATTTTTATCATATTATAGTTTATAATTAATATATTGGCATAACTAGAAGAATCGAAAATACTCTAACCTACCGATGCGGTAGCAATCGGATTCTAACAATTGGACCTGAAATACGCAAGTTTTTTTTCAATAATATAATACCAACATTTTTTTAATAAATCAAAAATATACTTGATTTATATTTTTATATTATGAACTATTGCTGTCTACTATTTGTTATGATACAGCCCGAGTTCATTATTCCCAAAAAACTCCCAGATACTTGTCTGTATTAATAAAGGACGTTGACAATTCTAAAATTATACAACTAATAAAAACTTATGAACATTATGATGTGTAAGACAGCATTTTTAAAATTATCACGTTACTAGTTCTTTAAATCATTATTATCAGTACAACACTAAGTTCTTAAAATATTGTCAAAGTAATTTTCTGCTGTGTATTTGATTTTTGTATTATGCACTTAAATAACATTAATTCAAAATTTAGTTTTACAATTACACTCTTGACTGTAATATTATATCATAGCAAAATACCTACATAAAAATCGTTATATTAAATAATTTAACATTCAAAATAAACACAATTATTTAAGTGCTTTACATGAATGTTCATTAGACATTAAACAAACAATTTACGGAATACAATATTCTTAAGTTTTAATAATGAAATTTAAGAAATTGTAATAATTTAAAATAAATAAATAATACACAAATTTTGTTCACAAAAATTAAACATTGTTCCATTTTAATATTATGAATGTGTTTAGTTAACATTTGTAACCTCTCTCTCTACGTAATAAACGAGATTACCGTATAACTATTAACTGAATAAGTAATTTTGTTATTTAAAGTGTTTTAATCCATTATTTCTTTACAACTACTACTAATTTAAACATCAAAGAAATTCCACACAGAAACTTGGAAAATAGTTATTTTCCATGAACTTATAATTGAATTTCATAAAGTCGTAAATGCCGTCCACCACTGACTAAAATATGTGTGGTGGACCATATTTTTGGGCGGCCATAAGTGCTGTGTATTTTTCTTATCAGTTTCCATTCTGATTTAATTTATTCTGTGCTTTAATCGTCAAAATGATCATAGGTATATAACAGGTGTGCTGAATGTTGTAGACCGCATATGAAGTATAGAAACATGTATGATAGACAGCAAGTGTGCGGTTAATCGCAAACGTCAAGAATACCAACTTTTATACATATTATTTCGTTATAAATATAACGAATATATATATATAATATATAATATCACGAAAACGACACACTATACCACTGCATGTTACAAGGCGATATGAATTAAGAACTTGTTCTAGTTGTACTATTATCATATAAACTATTTCCTTATTCCTGTACGTTTTCTCCTCGAAAATAGTCGGTTACAAGTAAATCTCGTTATATTTTATATTGGCAGTCGGTTCATTGCATAATACTTATTATTATTCTCCAGTGACTACCTAGAATCCTAGCTAGTACATACTACATACCTATTTAGATTATATGCGTTTTACTTAGTACCGCGGAAACAATGTTATTGTAGGCTAACTTGATTTATATCAAATCAAACTTTGATTGCTTACCAATAGCGATCACGCGTCTACAAGAACAAAGCATTCTATTAAGTGAAGGACTTAAAATAGTCGAAGAAATCCAAAACACATTAACAAAATTAGAAGGACATCACGAAATTGAAATTAAAAAAAAACTAAAATATGTTTTGGACAAAAATATCGGGTACAACATAATTTGTAAAATTTCCAAAGTTTTGAGTGGCGAAGAAGACAATATTGCAAATTTAGATCTACTTGATGATATGACTGCAAACGATTTATTTTACTTCAAATATGCACCCCTTATTTCAGCAGATGTAGAAAGATCTTTTTCTATGCTCAAATCTTTTTCTACTTATTGGTAGACAATCACCGATCTTTTAAGTTTGAAACATAAAAAAACCGCTAATAATACAGTGTAATTTCTTAAGTAAATATAATTTTTATAAATATTTTACTAATATATCTCAAAATGAAATACCTAATATTAAATTCCAAATTTTTCCATTGTAGGTGTAGAATAATGTGTACAAAACTTAGATAACAAAGACATATTATTATGAACTTCACGAGTACCTATTCATTTTTTTTTATTTTACTTATTAAATGTATAAAAATTAAAATTAATAAAACACTTTTAAAATTAATGGATATATTCTTATTATTTTAAAATTTGCTCATGGTTTTTTACATAATGCATATTTTTAGTGCATAATTTAATAATTTTAGGGCATATAAATGGATATTTTCGAACTTTTTAGTGCATATTTTACTAATTTTTAGGGCATGAATGCATGCTTATTTATGCATTTTTTAGTGCATGAACTTACGAGCCCTGATTATTACCAATATGAAAAATTATATTATTAGGTAATACATCAATAATTTCAAATGTTTATTCTAAGAATCAAACTTCTAAAATGTATTTAAATGTTGGTAATAAATAACTTTGATTTATCAAAAATCAAAATTAAAACTAACTTATTCTTAATATTTTTTATTGTGAAAAAAATGTTTCGTATTTATGAGAATCAAGATACAGTAAAAACTATCATAATTTACGCTCGTTTTTGATTATATTGTCTATATTATATATATTTTTAATAAAAATGATATTAGATTTAATAATTAATGATTATAGTATTCGTTAATTCCTATTATTACTAATAATTTGAATAAATGGAGTTTGTATAATATCTAAAATTACATTATGCGAAGTAGGAAATTAAAAATGAACAATTGTTATTTTTAAATTACTTATTCAATCTACAGTTTATCAAATATTCTAATACTTTTTCAATAAAATATTATTAACCCACTCGTGCAGAAAATAGAAAGAGTATCAGTCTAAGTCCTCGGTTTTAACGGCAGACGACATTTCTCAATTGCAACTTTTTTTTAATGGAAAACATGAACCAGTGTAAGCTATTTTGCATTTTATATGGAGTCCAGTATAAAAAAAAAAAAATAATTGGTTATTTGGCGCCAGAATAGGATTGGAACCACTTTTCTTCGAATAATGTAGCTAGCGCTAAGTGATTACCTATCGTCTCTTGAATAATCTATTTTCCCTACTTGTCCAATAACATTTTCCGTGTATCCTATTTCGAAAATAATTTCCAATTTTAAGAATAAGTAATGTTATGCCACTGAGAAATCGATTTGCTCGCATTACATTGGATGACACGATTAATTTTATTCCAAAAAACTAAAATGTTAAATAAAATAAATTTAAATCAAACACTTTTCTATATTCAAGTGATCTTATATTTATGTATTATTGTATATATTTAATAGCTAAGCATAGATAGTCCCATGTCGAAGAAAACTTAGAAGAACACTTAACTTTAATTGTTTTTACTTTTATACACCATAAAGGACCATCCAACTCAAAAAATCAATAATTATTTTATTACCATAATAAATAGAAAAGAGTATAACTAGGATAATGATCAGTAACGTTGTTACGAAGGGAGGGGTCAAAGAGGGCGATCGCCCCCCCAACCTTCTCTAAAAATTAACTTTTAAACAAAATTTGATAATTTAAAAAAAACGGCATATTGAAAAAAATATTATTTTGATTGATTTTGTTGAATTGATAAATATATTAAAACCACAGTAATTAGTAATCACCAGTATGATTAAAACCAAACCGTAATATGCTACAGTGATAGCAGGAACGCGCCTGTTTTTAATGCTTATCAAATAAAGTAAATAATGTTAACGTATTTTTAAATTTGTACTCAAGGCTATTTATACTGCCTCCATAGATAATATAACAATCTACAAGCGTAAAATATTGTATATGTATCATTTATTTTATTATTTTCATTTACTGAAATTAATTACTAATTACTACTTATACGAGTATACTTATGTATTTGACTTTATATAACCCATGATTATTATGAACAATTTTGAAATGATACAACTAAAATTCGTTTGAGACTATTCGTTCGCCAGTCACGGTGATTTAAGACATTGCGCGTAACGTCACGGATTCGTTCGCCGAGGCGGCGGTCATATATAACACACGGCAATATTTATCGATTTTTGGTTTTACATAAAATAACTGCTGATGAACTTATTTTTTTTCGAATGAATTAATCAAATGTATTTAAGAGTACTTCATAATCTTTCCATTCATATAATTATATTGAATTTTGGTTTAATCTTGTAAATAAAAATAACACTTAGATAAATTATATTACGAATTTATCATACATTTATTGCAGTAAACGTATGTAACATTGTTTTGACGATCGTAACATCGTGTACGGATTTTTGGCTCCTAAATTGACTATTTAGTTTTAACTCGTAACTAATATTAGAGATGGGTGAGGAGGCTTGCTTAATATTATTATCTAACTATTTAACTTATAATCTTATCAACGGGTAATGTTTAGTATATGTTTGTCTAAAACGATTTTTTCTAAACCAATCAATATCTATTATACACTTAAGTCCCGATCGCAAAGATGTAACTTTTTCAAATTCGGCACAACAAACACACTCAATATCATTATTAAAAAAGAACCTGATGGGCCTCGCTTTGCTGTACACTTGGGGGTGAAGTGCGACTCTTCATAGGATAGGTCATTATAATGGATTTGTTAAATTTGAATTCAACGATAGGTATCATTGTATACGAAAACGATTCTGAACGGAGATGATATGTTTGTCTAGAAAATATACAATATATTACAATATAGAATAATATACAATGTTATTTACAAATATTGTAATAAGTATATTTTATTTTGAAACTAAAAATTTAGAAAAATCGAAAATTTAAATTGTCTATAAATTAGTCAAAATATATCAAAATACTTTGAAAACTTAACCATGTATAGAAAACGTCAATATAAAGATTTGGTGAAAATTTCAAGTTGTTGCAGTTTTTCATTTTTGAGTTAGAGCATTTTAAAAAAAACCGATATAATTTGTCAGTCTAGAATATTATACATTATATTATATTTTACATGTAATTTTATGTCAATATTCGCTGTTCCAACGCTTATAAAAAATAATTGTGCCTATGGATTTTAATAATTTTTGAATGACAATAAGAACTACTTCTGTGAAATCTTCTATTAAATTTTTAAGTATTTTGTACGAGCCAAATTTTTTTTATCATCGATTATAAAAATAAAATGTAAAAAAATCGAATATTTTAAAAGCCTATAAGTGGCTTAAAAATCAATATAATATTTTGAAAAAAAATATGACATAAAGGAAATACCAATCTTAACAGCTGGTAGAAATTTCAAAAATCTGCGACTTATAATTTTTGAATTATAACAAATATTTAAAATCGTTTGAGAATAAATCACTATTTTATGCAACTTCGTAAATATTTAAATTTCAAACAGTCATAAAGTTTTTTCCTCTAAGTCCGGTATATTTGATTAAACCGATCACCGATATTTTTTAGTTACGATAAGTTTAACTTATTATAAACCTCGTATTAAATTTTCAAGAGTTTTCGGTCAACCAATTAAATTTTAAAGAATGTTAAAAACAAAAATTTTACAAAAATCAAAAATTTAAATTGTCTATAAATAAGTCAAAATATGTCAAAATACTTTGAAAACTTAACCATGTATAGAGAACGCCAATATAAAGATTTGGTGAATATTTCAAGTTGTTGCAATTTTTGGTTTTTGAGTTGGAGCATTAAAAAAAAAATGTAATTTGTAAAAACGTGATTTTGCGTAAAATTTCCAGTTTTTTCGTAATTTTTTTATCGTTTTTTTCGATTTTTTTAAAAAGTATTGAAAAGTTGGATTTTAGACTAGCCAAAGTACCGTCTATACTCTCTTTCCTTTCAGAAAAGTTGCTACATAAGCAAATCGAAACATTTTTACTGCCAAAAAAGGTGTCGTCAGACACAAAAAAAATAAAATAAAATAAAAAACACACATCATTATAAAACCAATAGATTCCATAACTCCGTTCAGAATCTAAAATGCAACATTTTTCGCACATACACCAATTATTTATGTTAGTCACTTTTGATCGTCCATTAACAATATTTCAAGATCCAAAAATGAATTATTTAAATATTGTGGTTGGATATCTGTTCCCAGATCATCCACTGATGGTTCAAAATTATATGGTTGAAGAGCCATTAAAAAATATATAATAAAAATTATAATATTATATAGTGATATATATAATATATTTATATATTAATAAATTTGTTTTAGATTTGATAGATACTTGTTCATATTAAAACGAGAATCGAATAAAATATTTTTTATATAATCTTAAATTATAATAATTAATATTAATTAGAAAATATAATTCAATCTTAAAAAACTGTAATAACCATAATATGGTGGGAACATGTAGTAGGTACATTATAAAATAACTAATTAAGTATAATAAAAACTACATCAGAATCTATTTATATATATAAATATAAATTCTAGATATAACCTACGAGACATACTTAGTATAAAAACATGTTAAATCTACAAATATATTGAACATTTTAAGAAAATCAGGAGCTTTTAGTAATAATTTAATACAATAAAATACAACTCATATATTTATAAATTAGTCAAAATAAATTTATATATATATTATTTGGATTCAACTGTAAAATTAATAATTTTTCATCGTTTTTCTTTCATTAAAAATCACTGATATTTATTAAACAAAGAATTATAGCTTATTATTGTTTAATTATAAATAAGAAAATGATTAAAAACTATTTATATATTTCAAACAAAACTTGTTTTATTTTTAATTTTACAATAAGGCCATTTACATTTTTTAATAGATAAACAAACTTAAATTAAATTAAAAAAAATATTAACAAATACTGAAAACATTTGAAACGGAAATTTTATTTTTAACAATTTCCGTTTTTACGAAAATAAAAACAATAAAATGCAAATTAGTATACTATTTTTGACAGGAACAGTAGCATTAAATAAAAAAAATTACGCAAGATGAAAATTTAATTAAACAATTATTTCAATGTACTTAAGTTTCAATTGTTTCAACTTATTTAAAAAAATAAAATACCATATTATGAACATTTTTTATAAATTATTTATTTAATATACGTACATTAATTTATAATATAGAAAAACCGAATGATGTTTATAAAGCACACATTATAAACATAATAGTGTAAAACTAAACATTGTAATATAAAAACGATTATTGAAATTTACAAATTAGAATAAAATAATTAAAGCGAGAGACAGTCTTGAAATTTACGAAACTATTATTTATTTAACACATTAAAATCACGTGAGATAAAATTAAATTAACTATTGATAATTTACAGACTATATGTTTATGTACATACAATAAATTAACATAATATATATATAAACATATAAACCTAACCTGGAATATTATTATTAATATGATATATGTTTGTCAAATACGACAGGTTTCGAATTAAAAATGCATATTCATATAGTTTATTATAAATGGTTATAGGGTTGTAAAAAAACAAATAAGCTATATTGTTGGCCTTGTGTTATTTTTTCTCGTGTAGAAAATATTTGAACCAAATATGGTTTCAACAATCTTAACAATTTTCATCATTTAAAAAGTCGTTACGAAGCCGCCAAAAATCACATAAACGTTTAATAGATTTAACTAAATTTGGTAAAATAAGAATAGATACTTGTTTGAGTGAAGTTTTCAGAAAAAATATCGAAAAAATAATAGAAACATATTAGGCAGTATGATAGATTCAACGTGTTTTTTAGGTCAGCAAGATTTGGCATTTAGAGGCCACGACGAGTCAGATTCATCTGTTAATAGGGGTAATTATGTTCAACTTATTTACTTAATGACCCAGCATGATGAGTTGTTAAAGACACATCTTGCAACGTCCACTATATTTAGTGGTTTATCTGGGGACATTCAAAATTCAATCAATTTCAAACGTTCTTCTTAAACAAATTGAAAATTAAATACGTGATACTCCGTTTGTTGCAATAATTATGGACGAGATAACTGATATTGTTTCAAAGTCACAGTTATCAGCAGTTAATTCTATAGATGGTAACAAAGTTGTCGAAAGATTTTTGGGATTTACTGATGTTAGTGAAGATCGATCAGCGAAAGCATTATCAGAGCATGTATTTAGTTTTATTTCAAAGTATTCATGTAAAGAAAAATTAATAGCCCAAACGTATGACGGGGCAGCTGTTATGTCCGGACAACATAATGATTTGCAATCGTTAGTGCGTTCAAAGTATGAAATTGCTATTTTTGTAATTAAATTGGGTAATTGTCAAAAAAAAAGAAACCGCAAAAGCTGTCTAATATGTATCATATAATTAAGAACCCACAAACAAATCACCACACATTTTTATACCACCATACCAAAAATATCCAACATCTATAAATAATAAATTTACATATACCTACATGTCTAGAAATAAATATAGTATTTTTTCTTAATGCATTAAGAGTTACAAATTTTAATTAATTGCAATCGTTTTTTATGAACAGATTAACAATACAAATATGGCATCAACTTGGTGGAAAATAATAGTTTTGCAAATATTGATAACTATTGTAACACGTTCAGCTGCATATGAGCCTGATGAATTTACAAAATTGTCAAATGAAAATATAGTTTGGTTGTTTAAAAACTTTTTAGAGGTAAAATTATATAATATATTTATATTTAAGCTTCAATATTATTCATTTTTTCATTACGATAATTTATTATATATAGAATTTAAAAAATCAACATGCTATAGAAGATGTTAATGATAGAGTAAATTCAATAAAATATTTTTATCGTATACCATCAAGGCCTATACAGAATATTGAAAACTCAACAGAAAATGAAATGAAACTCGATGATGATCAACAACTAACACCTGAAAATATTGATATTATTAAAAATAATAACAAGAGAAACTGTAAGTAATAGTTTAATTTATATTAAATCAATATATATACAGGGCAATGTTTAAATTTATTTTTATTTAGAAAATTCAAAATTAACTATTGTAATAGATTCAATTATATGTTAAGAGTAAGAGTATGACTTGCCCCATCGTTAAAATATTGAATAGTAACCAATCCCGAGTAAGTAATTATAGAAAACAGCTTAACTGGCATAGGCGCAACTAGGGAGGCGCAACTAACCTACACCAAAACCACCAAAAATTTAAAAATCATGAAAAAATGTGTTTTTTTTTTTTGTATATGACGTTTATTAGTATAAACACAAATTGGTTGTGATGATTATAGTTATATCATATATTAGGTACCTATGTAAAATATACAATTGTTGTAGAATTAAGAATATAATTATTATATAATATAATATAATATATTTATATCGTTGCAATCATAGATAGGTAATAAATTCTTTAATCAGCCGTAATTTTAATGTCATTTAAAAATATGAAGGTTTTAGGTAACAGAGAAGTGATAAATTGATAAACCCAGTAGTTTATTTATAGAGTATTGTCACTTTGTAGTTAATTCGATCAGCCTAATGTGAGAGAAGCTTCTCGTCAATGTGTCGTTTATAAACTGGCTAAGAGCAAGTATGGAACAACAGCGGTTCACAAATTTATCAATTTTAAACATCAAAAGAGACATTGTTAACAAAATTAGTTCTTCAGAAATACTAGAAAAGTATTCTACTAAGAATAGAAAATTATTAGTATAAAATAATATTATTAAGTATGTATAATAAATATGTATATATTCCATTTAAACTTTATTATTATTTTTATCACTTAAACAAATTATATACTATAACTAATGTATTTATAAGGTATATTATAGCTTTTATAATTAAATATTAGTGTGCTTATGGTTTTATAGTGTGGATTGGAATGATTATAATAATTATAAAATTGTTGTATGGTAGGTGTTTGGGGGTGCGGGGGCTTGCCCCCACGGGTCTGTGTCCTCTGCATAATTTTAGCACCCCCAGTGTTTGTCCTCTAGTTGCTCCTATGTTAACTGGTCAACCATTCTCTAATAACATACTCCTTAGTTTAAAATATACATGTAAATAAATATTAAATATGCTTAATTCCATTTTACAGATGTGACATTATGCCATTTCAAGATATGTAACACAAAAAAATCTATAGATGGTTATGACAGTATTATTCAATATCTGACGCAAAAATATAATTCAGAACAATTCTAAATGAATATCATTTAATTTTAAAAGGAAAAATTAAAGTAGATCAATTTTTCCTTAACAATGAACACATTTATGAATACATAGTTTAATTAATATTGTTAATATTTATTACTTATTAAAATGTACTCTACATACTATACAGACATTATATAAACATAGTCAATAATTAATATATTATGTAATTTAGATATGTTTAGTATATTTTTAAAACAGCAAAATAAAGATATTGGTTAGAGTTTAAATAGTTTATTATACCATTATTATAGATAATTTAAAAGTATAATAATTTTCATGTTCATATATTTATGCTTACAATATAATATACATGACTTATATATTATTTTATATATTGAATATGGTATACAAAAATTATACAATATAAACTAGTTCTTACAATACTCTGAAATATATGTATATTATTACTTGAGTGTATATATATATATGACCTTCATCCTAAGAGTTGGCTGCCTTAACTAAATTATAATATGTATAAACAAGCCCTTATACACCAAAAATAAATTATATTTATCAAATTTTAATTTATAAAATCATCATGCTAAATATGGAATAGTCATCATTAATGTATATCAATAATGTAAAAACATGAAATACTTTTTTGAAGTATAGAATATCTTATAATACATACATTATTTGCAACAAATTCTTTTTTGAACACTTGAAATACATTTTTATTACTACATTTTTTAACATATAATTAGTATCTATCTAATTGTATCACTAATTATTCATCACTTTAATTCAAGTTTATACTTAAAATATTTTAAATTAGATGTTTGACATCTACAATAAATCCACAAAGGCAAATACACATTTGTAGTCCAGTAGTGTAGGAAGTGCTAAATTAAGAAGGGAAAACTTTAAATATTTTTAAGGACACTTTAAGTTTTAAAAAAAATTTATATATGATTTACATAAAAAGACAACAATTCAGATTATTGAATTTTCAAAACAGAATGTCATGAATTCAAAACATGAATGAAAATCCACAGTATTAGATTTACTGATATGAAATTAAAAGTCGTAACGAACATAGATGATGAGACATTAATTGATATCTCATTGAAAACATCAAGGTAATTAGTTTGTAACAATGAATTCTGCAAAATATGTATAAAACAAACACTGTATTACAATGCATATCAAACGGTGTTAGTCGATCTAAGTTCAACTCTATTTGATCACTAATTACTTCACACAGTTACAAAAAAAATTTGAAAATCGATCAACAGGCGTTCTAATCGATTGTAAACTAATCAATCTGACGGTCAATTCATATACTAAAAAAAACAAAACAAACAGTGGACCGATGAGCCAATGCAGAGACCTGCAGTAAAACCATTTTCAAAGGTACATGAATTTATCACGGAGGAACGGGTATCCAACGCGGTTTCGTCGGGTGTCCGTCACACAACACCGCCGTAGTAGTACGTGGAATGTGGACGTACGTAAGGGTAAAAGATCGAGAAAACATTGCGCAATTTTCGTACCTGGACGCAATCGACGGATGACGTTCTTCGTGTTCCCTTTGGACACGCGGGATCAAAGTGCGTCGGAGAAGTAGTTGAGGTTTAGTGGTAGAATTTGAACAATCGCGAACGTTAGAAAAACGTATTCGTGTGCGCGGGTTCGAACCATCGAAATTTTAAAACTCATGAGCGATTTGACGATAAGAGATAACAGTGAATTTACGTTATCACGGTGGCGCATGATAACACCGTTTCCGTGATGATGACCCGGTACGGATACGTTTTCATTACAGCAAGTGGTTTATTTTTCCCGTCAATAATTGTCTCACACCGTTTCGGAACACAATGGTCGTTTATTTACATCGGCCTGCCTGCACACGACCGCTGATATTGTTCAACAATATTGTAATTCTAAAAGTGTTAAAAGTACCCGTGGTACAGAAATAATCTGTACAGATGCGTACGATAACGACCTATGAATAATATAGGAAAACATTGGTTTGAATTCTCCCCGTTCAAATTATTCTTATCGTTGTGAAATCTATTCGTGTACCACTCGCAGTACATTTGTCCAAGCCTTTGGTGTTTGGTTATTTTTGTTTAATTAAACAGTTACCGGTGTGATAATCCCGTTGGTATTACAAGCACGTCGAAGGCTATACCCCATGGACTATCCGAGGTCATGGAAATCTCTGCACCCATGAGTCTCTTTTTTCCTGTTTCCATATTGCATTTCCTTTTTCCCCATTGACGACCTTACAGAAGCATGTAACGTAGGAGTAGCACTAGTATGTATACAGATATGCTTTTGTACTAGGGTCAGAACTAACTTGTATCTATGCCTCAACACGTTGTCTATGTTTCACTCCTTGCGGCTGAACCATAGATTACCTTAGTATTTACAATTTGTTAGTTTTCGGTGTAATTTTTTTTTTTTTATTTAATAAAGTATTAACATTTATATAAATGTTTGTGTATTATATCTAAACCGCTAACGTTTCCATCAACCAGCCAACAGCAAGACCTCTGTCATTTAATAATCATAAGAGCTCAACCACTTTAAGTGTAGGCTCGCTACACTGGTGATAGCTGGTATTCATTATTTTTACTAACTTCTGATTAAACTCTAATCATTTGAACTAGAACTGAAGTCCAGATTTGTGTTTACACAATTTTATGATAATTCCATTGGATGTAGAATCAAATACACATAAAGTATGTTTATGTGAGCGATGATAAATAAAAATTGAATGTGTAAAAAAATAACTAAAAACTGTTTATTAGACGTGTCTATTGGTATAATAATAATATGTGAAAAGTGAACTCTACAACACACACATTTAAGTGCATAGTTAATTAACACAATTTTATTTAATACAAAAAAAAAAAAAAAAAAAAAACAATATTAATTACAATTAAATAAAATCGGCTACAGAAACCAAAAAGATAATGTATTAAGGTTATAGGATTTATAAAAATTAGAGAGAAACAGCGAGCATTTTTAATTTCAATTATTTCTTCATGACAATTTTATTTTTTACTAAATTAATATTTATTAACATATATTAAATAAAATGAGATACCTCAATTTACTAATTTACAAAAGAAAATTTAAAAATATCAAACTGTATTCATCTCACCTATACAAACAATAACAATTTAATTTATTTTTGGATTATATTTTAAATAGTTGGTAACCGAGTATGACACTCTATCACAATTAAAATATAATTCAGTCTCATAATAGTTATTAACAAAGTACATATTTATTAATTATGAACTTGTCGAATTATTTTAATAGTTAACTTATACAACATCGATTATGTTTCATTTTTGAGTTTACATCTGTTTTATTAGACTTAGCTATGTAATGAGAATACTCATTGTCCAATTTCTTTGCTCCTTCAAGCTGTAACTTTTTTGCTGGACCTTCAATGGCAAGAACACACTCTTTAGAACATGCCCAATGTTGAAATGGCACACAGGTGTTTCCCAGATAAGGAATCAGAAATGTTACTGTACTATAACCTGTAATTAAAATTATGAGTATTTTCATACATTTTATTTCAATATACTAACTAACCTGGTTTTGAACAGTCAGTCGCTTTGTTGCAAAAGTTACATATATTATAATTTAAATAAGTTAGTGACATATAATGTTTTAAAGACTCAGGAATTTCTTCGTTAAAAAAATTAATGCCACTTGAAAATATTTTTTCAGCACAACGGTCTAACAGAGATGGAAAGATAGGCCTTGGACCAGTTTCTCCTCTTATCCAATAATTTTTCCAAATTTCTTTACGGACTCTATAAATATACACAAATAAATATTATATTATTAATTTTATACACAATGACCAATTATTACGCATAAACTAAAATTACCTGTGATCATAATCAGTATGATACCACAAAAAAAATGACTTGAAGTAGTTACGATTTCCCAATCTATATACCAACTCAAGATGATTCATATTCGTTAAAAACCCAGGTAGTGCTTCAAGTTGATTGTCGTCAACGTATAATTCTTTAAGACTTTTGCAGAATGTTAAACTAAAAGGAATTGACTGTACAGTTAGTAAGTTGTCAGTGAGTATAAGCTTTTCTAGTTTTGAAAGTCGACCGATTGAACTTGGTATTTGCCGCAACTGATTGTGTTTGAGAGATAAAACTTTAATATTCTTACAGTAAAAAATCTGCAAAAAATTTAAAATTAAACTTTATTAATATTTTATTATAAAATGCATAAAAATAATGGTAGACAAAAATAAGTATGTGATAAATAAAATATAAATTACCTCAGCTGGAAGCTTACTGTCATCTCCACTTTTTAAAATATTATCTAAATACATTTCAACAATGTTATATCGATGAAGATATCTTGACAATGGTGTACAATAAGGAATATTTAATGAACTCAGATGTTGATTCAATTCAACTTTCAAAAATGTCAATAAACGTGATGGATAGTTTTCTATAATTTCTATAAGGTAATTTGGATCATCTAGTAATGAACTGCCTAACTACGAGAAAAAAAAAAATAATAATACAATAACATTACATAATTTATTTGGTTTATATTTATAACAATTATTTTAATAATATTATTTCATAGAAAAAATGTAGTGCTTAAATTAAAATTCCTAGAAATAAAAATAGGAGCTAAGATTGTAAAAAGGAGTCAGTTTAAAATCCTGTATCTACAATATTACAGTACTAATGTTTCATAAGACTAAGTATACCTACAATAAATTTTTAAATTTATAATATATATAGATTTTCAAGTTAGATATACTTACATTTTTTGGAATGTTTGAGCACTGGACATGACCCTTATTAGCACGTATCACAGCTTTTAATTTGCGTTTTATCTAGAAAGTAATATATTTCATTATTTTTAATTAAGAACTAAATGCTATCAAAATATTACGGTAGAGGTAAGGCTTGTAAATTAGAAAGGCTTTAAAAACATGCAAGTTTAACTTAACACTTATAATTTGAACAAACATATTTTCCATAAAAAATTTAAACTAATAATTTAGTGACCACAGCATATAATCTATTCTGAGCTATAAATTCATATAAATATTTACAATGAAAAAAAAAATTGTTAACGCTTATATTACATAAAGCAGAATAATAATTAAATATAATAAGAAATTATTTAAATAATTATATAGTCAATAAAATAATTGAAAAATAATTCATAACTAATGCCTGATTTTGAATTAAATATCCATCCGATTAGGTTTTGATCAATGTACCCATTTACATTGATAAATGGAATAATTGATAAATAAAATAAACATTTTATAAATGCTTTAATTCTCTAACAAGCTTAACATTTAAATCCTAATTTTATAGTAAACAATATAGCTTTTTTTTATTGTGTTTGGTTTCACAACTAATTGAAGAAGTTAGTTGATATAAATTATAAACAAAAAAATAGCATAAAGTATGTGATCAAATAACATAATATCTAACCACATAATTTGGCTGCGAGTCGGCTGCTAAACAATTGTTATTTTCACCAGGTGTACATTCGACTTTATAAATCTTCAGGACGCCGTCAGGAGACTGCAGGTACGTCAGTAGATCATGCCACACACTATTCATGTTGCGCATTTTAATCCTATCTCTGAGGCTACACTTGCTACCGTAACTCATGGACGTAAACTTTTGGATCACATGGTACTCGTAAGAGTTGAATTTAACGTCCATCGAACAACCCGTTTGTCTCCTCATTAACGGTGTAAGTGTGCGGGGCAGAGACGCGCCCCTGTGTAAAGAGAGCCGACGCGTTAACGGATCGAACACAAAAATCGATGCTGCAAGTGCGACGCAGCGTACGAAAGGGCGGGCTACCGTTGGCCGATGTTTACATTGTCCGGACAACAAAACGTGTTTTGCGCCCAATACGACGGTTTCGACAAGAAATCACGGTGTTTACCGTAAAAACCTTTGGACTTCCAGGGCCAACGGAACGGCAGAACGGGCCCAGTCTAGGAAACCGCGAGTGACGTGGTAAGCGGACGCGTCGTCGAGTCCAACAACGATGGCAAACGGTGTGAATAATGAACACTCGTCTACTGCGCGAAAATCCCGTCGGCGCAGTACGCGTGCGCGAAGGGGTGGCTAACGGTGAGCGCGATCGCGGCACATGACAGCGAACAAACGTGACGATCCGTCGGGCGGAGGCGGCGGTGGACGGACGGTACTGACTAGAACGACACGGGTACCGGTGTGTTCGACGACGGGGACAACGGGGAACGGTGTGACGACAACGGCGAGCAGACGATTGCGAATGCGCGACGACGTCAACGTGCGAGCTGCGACGGGCCGATATGATAACGGACGCGGGAGCGATGAATGCGCGAGATAAGATCGTGAGCGAAGAGTGCGTGCGTGCGCGTGTTTGAAAATCGCTTTTATTCGAACGCGTTGCTCTGGTCATCACTGTCTGCGTCATGTCGCCGTTCGGTTGAGCGAATTATTCTTCCCTCCAGTCCCATTTCTCACCGCGTTCCGCCGCGCGCTCCGTTCACCCGGCGGCGGTAGCGGCATCTGCGTTTTCCCGTCACGGTCTGCACGGTCTGGCCAGTGGCGGCGTCATTTAGTGAGCGGGAAACCAACTCGAGCATTTGCCGCAGTCCCGGGTTTAACCGTCCCAAAGTCGGCGCATCGTCGAAATATAAATACGTTATTTTGTAATGCCTTCGGGCTCGTTTCGCAGGAGCCGAAAGAACTTCTTCTGGCACCTGACGTTCGAAGTTAGAGTACTCATGCGCCGAATTTATTATTTAGTATTTATATGTTTATTATTTAGTATTAGATTCATTCCGTGGAAAAATATATGTTCCCATCGTTTTGAAAATGTTTTACTAAAATTTACTCGTTTATCAGAGAAACCTATTTATTTTAAAATTAATTTTTATTGAAATAAAATATCAATTCGGCCACAACGTACAGATAACACAACACATGTCAATCATTTTTTTTTATATAATTTTGCCTATATATATATATATATATATTTTTTTTTTTTCTATTACGAAAAGCAACAACAGACGGCAAACGAATAAAAATCGTTTTTTGTGAAAGCGTAGGCTAATGAACCACTGATTGGATGACGACGGCACGGGACCGTATTTTTCAATCGTTAACACGGCGATCGTACGGGAAAAATCTGTCCACCGTCCCGTGTGAAAACGCAATTACCCTCAGGTATTTACGGCCAATTAAAATTCGTGCAGATGAAACCGCCATGTGTAAAATGGGCCTAAGACATGTTAATCAGAAAAATGAGAAGTATACGGATACCTACTTGTGTATAAAGTACAAATCACTATACTATTGGAGTGGTTTAACTTCCTCCTCCCTCCACGTAAATCAGCACTTTGGTAAAATGCGCCATCGACTGGGCATTTTATTAAGAGCACGCCAAACTGTTTTACTCTAGAAAAACTAAAATTACGTCACTGGGTGTGGACTGACGGTTTTCAAGCTTTACGTGTAAGCGACACTACAGGTATTTGTCGGATTTTTCACGCGACCTTTTTGAGAATAGCGTTCACCGTGCAGATTCTAGATTCTGCAGAATATTTTACATATATAAAAAACAAAAATGCCGAATCTACATAGGTACTATAGTTTGTCGATAAAAATCTTATAAATCTTACTCGAAGATAACGTGAACTATTTACTCAGTTCTGCGCATGAAACATTCTGGTTTCAGATATCTAAATCGAATCGGTATAAGTTTCGTCCTCGTATGACGGAATGTTTATTATTGCGGAGTAATACGGCAAAAATATTTGTAATCGAAACAGCACTCTTTTTAACATTTCGCTGTGTGTGTGGAGTACAAAAAAAAAAAAATGATGGTAATTGCTGTTTACTGCTGGACACGCGTCGACACGGTACTATACTCGCAATATTATTACAGCTACCGCGGTTAACTCGGCGTGCCTACAAAATGTGTTGCGAAATCTATAATTTTTCGACGAAATCGATTCGCCGCAGTGGTGGACTTAGGATTGTCTCGTGGTGCGAGATGAGGGAGGGACAATTTAAAAAGCTTAAATTGTACAATACATGTTATTCTAACAGTCGAAAGGATGCTACTCTTCGAGCCTCCGCTTAAATGTATTTGTCACTGGTTCAATACAAAATAGTTGTACGCGACGCCGAGACCCTAGATCAATGTTTATCAATCTAGGGGTCGCGACCCTCTTGAGGGTCGCCAACTTATTATTCAGGGTCGCAATCGAATGATTTAAATCAATACGAAAATTAAAAGCTCAATCATTAAAAAAATAAAATCAATAAAATATAATAATATTACATATTACGAGCATAGATTATTTAAACAATGAAAAACACACTATTATTATTTTTAAAGCGATATTACTGTTTGACGTTTATTGGAAAATCTATAATAAATGACGAATCTAGATTTTCAAGTAACAACCTAAGATAAGGCCTATGCCGCAGTGCACATATTATATTATTATATATTTATGTTGCAGGTCATCGTTAACATCGCTATGTGCCATTGTAAAGTAGGTTTTTAAGTTGCATTTTTACATTGTTTTTCGCATTTTTATACAATTTGTATATATATATATTTAGGGATCGCTAAAAAATTGAAATTCAAAAAGGGGGTCGCTACAGTAAGAAGGTTGAGAAACACTGCCCTAGATTATGTATTTTGTGTGTGACTGGTATCGTTACTCGCGTTTGACGCGGCGTCCGACGTCAGTACTAGTCCGGATTAGTGTTACGTCATGACGCCCGGCGTCAGTATGTCAACATTTTCATTTTCTTCGACAGAAAATGCTAAAGATCGAAAGAATTTTCCTGTTACCTGAAAAAAAAAAAGAAATTGTAATAAATATCTGGTATACTTATGAAAATAACCAAGAATATTTACTCCTAATTAACTTTTTTTTGTATAATTTTTTTATAAAAATTATTAATGTATTGTATTGTATATCTAATGTATTATATTTATATTAAAAAAAAATATCAAATTTTACCTCAAAGTCAGTGCTAGTTTTTCCTCTCGATATATTGACTCAGATACACGTAATGTCAGCCTCTTTGTTATTTCTCTTGAATCAAAGTTAAAGTAAACTGTTGACGATTTAGACGAAAAAATTTCCGAAATCTTTCATCGTCGTTAATAAGATGTCCACCAATCAATTTTTTTAAGAATTCTTCAGAGTTCTTCGTGGAAAACAAATTGTTAAACGGTTTTCATTTTTTTGGAATATTAAGTTCATAAGTAACTCGTTTTCCATTTCTTCATCACGAAGTAATAAACTCGCATATAATATTGTTCAAAATTAAATTTTTATTAATTTTGACAAATGTGAAAGTTAGAATTTATCAAAAATCAAAACTGAGTATGAAATAGACAATGGTCGCAGTGGTTATGATTTAATTTTGTAAAATCACACTAAAAGAGTGATGTAAAATAATAAAATCTATGGCATCTGACGCAACAGGGTAAACGCGGCGTCAAGACGTTTAGTAGCGTCTGGACGATACAGGGAAACTTTTTTCCCAGAGAATTTTTTTTTTTTCGTCAATCAATCATCGTCAAAACCTGCGTACATTAGTTAATTTTAAAACATTTTTGATCTAAATATATACATACATATATTCGAATGGTAAATCCAAAAATGAATATTTGTAAGAGATTTCTTGCAAATTTATCATGGAAATCAATGTGTGTCATTCATTTTGGACTTGTCGCTCGTTTTTAACATCCGTGTCGCCAGAATCAAAAAATGTGGTGTGACATATTGATTTGAACGAGAATTCTACAATTAAACGATGGTGATATTTACTTGTTGATAACTAACATATTTCATTAATCGGTTTTACATGGTAAACTAATAAAAAGGATAGAATAATAAAAAAAAATTGGGTTAATTACCTTCTTCATTTTTAAATAATCGAATTTAATATCATAAATATAAATTATTTGTGTTTAAAATAATGTGACTTTTATCCGATATTTGATTATCAGAGTAACAAAGCTATTTTATTAGTTCAATAGTTCGCATTGAACAACATAGGTACATTTTGAATATTGTTTATTTAAGTTTTAAACAATGGCGTACACTAACGTTAAATACGCAAATATGGTTATATATGCTAGAATCGGACTATCAGAGTAATTTTATTTGATAATTTAAATAGTTATTTAAATAAATTGTATTTAATCATGTTTATTTTAAAATATAAAAACCTAGTTAATTAATGATATATGTTAATTATCAACAAATAAATATCACCATTGTTTACACATAAAATCGATATGTTACACAACATTTTTTGATTCTGATGACTTGGGTGATAAAAACTCGTGATAAACCCAAAATCGATGACACACATCATTTAAAAGAAAAATTTGCAAGAAATATCTTAGAAATATTCAATTTTAGATTTAAGATAATTTTCTAAAAATAAATTAAACTCAGGTTTTGAAAATTGAAAAATGCTGCTCCAAAGAGTATTGCTAATAGTTTTGATCGTCTTGCCAAGTATATACTTTTCCGAAAACAATTCATATCAGTTTTGTTTAATGTATCTGTATTGATATCCTTGAGTTCATGGTGTATTAATTTAAGTGGTTGTTCACAAATATCATCCTGTGCTTTTCTTTTTAACGAATTACGAATAACTTGTCTAACCATAATGTCTCGTTCATCTTTTCCGTAGTTATGTTCCAATTTACTCTCAATAACAGTATCTCCACTTTTATTGGTTTTCAAATACGATTTACAATTTTTGTTGGTACAATTCCATCTTCTTACGTTATTTTTTTAATATTTTATGAAATCTTAATTTATACCTACCCGTCAATAATTTTTATTTGCCTACCGTGTTGGCTTATCATGTTATCCGACAACGACATTTTTCAAATTCTGAATATATTATATTATTAAATATTATGGAACTACTTCGCATGTAAGTTTACTAGCACTTATTGACCGTAATTGAGTAAGTTGTAGTCGTGCTAAATTATTATTAAAGTTAAAATTAAATGCAATTTTCCCATCGTTTTAGTACTTCACAAGTTGTAAGGTTTAGTTGATTATTTTATCTTAAATAAGTACCTACCTACTACCTATATGTGAACTGTGGACGCACTCGGGTTATTCAATGTAATTTATCGATAAGACTGTGGATGCACTCTGGCTATAAAAAAGGTAAAATTTAAAAACGGGACGCACTCGGGATATCCCCTTAACACCTGGAACTTAGGAACCCTTTTGGTAATCCAAAAAGAGTTGAATAATAACATCAAAAGCTTATTTAGTGTGATGACTTTTGTAAAGCCAGGAGATATGGTTTATTAATTTTAAAGAAAATGGAATGGAAAACAAAATACACCTAATGTAATTGCACATAATTAAGCGTTCATTATTTATTTAAAATGTTGACATTGCTATTTACCTAAACATTTTTTTCTACAATCGAGAATTATTACTTTGATAAGACGGTCGTATTAATACATTGCAGCTTCAAACTCAAAGTTGTAATTTTTAATATTTGGGACTCTCGACCAGATGGGGACCTCTACACGTGCCTCAATTACCTATAGGGCCAAGACAGAACTGTATTTATATAATTTCTTCTGAAGTTAAAAGTTTAGTTGTACATTATGTTTGTATGAAGATATAAAATATATGATGAAGATTTTTAGGTTCCTATTCCACAGATAATAATCAACTGAAAAATAGTAGGTAAGACGCTCTGAATAATGAAATATGAGTAATGAAAATAAGGTAAAACAAACGTTATTTGTAAAGTTCATGTAATTTCTGTGACAATTTGCGAGTTTTTCAAACGCAGTAACTAGTTTTATTTTAGATAATGCGAAGTACGAACATAGATAGGTACCGTTACCGCAACACGTTTTTAATATTGTGTGAACAAATATATAATTATTGAGAAGTAATACGCATGCATGTGCCAATTAAGATAATAATATAATAATGTACCATTCGTAGCACACACCGTCCTCATCAATCGCTTTTTTTCTACGATTTTGTACAGTGCTTCAACTACCATGCGGTTTACGTGTATAATTTAAAATAGCATAATTGGTAGGCAATAATTATGGTAACAATAATATTGTTGTTGTGTGTACGTGTTAAATACAGTAATATCGTATGTATGGCGCACACGGTGTCACGAAAATATACATACCGAACCCAACAGACATTGTACTGTTCAAAAAAAACCTGTTAACCTCTTTAGGCCGGCCGCACACCAAAAGAGCAGAACTGCTTAAAGCAGACTGAGGCAGCTTTATTATGACTAATTAAAAATAGAACACATGTAATTCAGTGAAACCCGCACACTGATAAGTCATAGTCAAAACAAAACATTTTTGCTCTTCAGTCAATTCTAGTCATGACTAATCGTGTTTTATCGAAATAGAACATGCTCTATTCCGTCAGTCAAAACAAAGCAATTAGTATCAGTCAAACCGCCAGTTTGGTCGGTATCAGTTGGATACCGCAGTCGTTACAGAACGATTGTTCATTATAATTTATTATTATTATTATTATTAATTGTAATAACCTCCTGATTTTTATATAATATATTTTTGTATGCGTTATACATTTTGTACACCTATATAAAGGTAATTATAAACATATAACATAAATCTTCATATATAAAGTATATCCACATAATATATTACCTAAACAATTTTTAAATTTTAAATCATCATTACGTAATTCACGTAAAAAACATTTAATTAAATTACTTGCACCTTTTTTATTTAAAGGATGAACCCACATTCTTTTTTGTTTTTCATTCTATTCGATATCTAACAACAAATACCATAAAATAGGGACAATAACTTCTTCTTCGTCGGAAGACATGTTGGTGACTAAATTTGAATGCAATGATAGATATCATTGTATACGAATAACGATTCTGAACGGAGTTAATATGTTTGTCTAGGATATAATACATTGTTATTTATAAATATTGTAAAAAGTATATTTTATTTTGAAACAATAAATATATTTTTCAATTAGGATTAATATATTTTCAATTAAAATATTATACATTATATTATATTTTACATGTAATTTTATGTCAATATTCGCTGTTCAAACGCTTATAAAAAAAAATTGTGCCTATGGATTTTAATAATTTTTTAATGACATTAAGAACTACTTCTGTGGAATCTTCTATTATATTTTCAAGTATTTTGTAAGAGCCAAATTTTTTTTATCACCGATTATAAAAAAAAAAATGTAAAAAAATCAAATATTTTAAATGCCTATAAGTGGCTTAAAAATCAATATAATATTTTGAAAAACATATGATATAAAGGAAATGCCAATCTTAACAGCTGGTAAAAATTTCAAAAATCTGTGACTTATAATTTTTGAATTATAACAAATATTTAAAATCGTTTGTGAATAAATCGCTATTTTATGCAATTTCGTAAATATTTAAATTTCAAACAGTCATAAAATTTTTTCCTCCAAGTCCGGTATATTTGAGTAAACCGATCACCGATATTTTTTAGTTACGATAAGTTTAACTTATTATAAACCTCGTATTAAATTTTCAAGAGTTTTCGGTCAACCAATTAAATTTTAAAGATGTTTAAAAACAAAAATTCTACAAAAATCAAAAATTTAAATTGTCTATAAATAAGTCAAAATATGTCAAAATACTTTGAAAACTTAACCATGTATAGAGAACGCCAATATAAAGATTTGGTGAATATTTCAAGTTGTTGCAATTTTTGGTTTTTGAGTTGGAGCATTAAAAAAAAATGTAATTTGTAAAAACGTGATTTTGCGTAAAATTTCCCGTTTTTTCATAATTTTTTTATCGTTTTTTTCGATTTTTTTAAAAAGTATTGAAAAAGCTGGAATTTTAACTTGTCAAAGTACCATCTACATTCATTTTCCTTTCAGAAAAGTTGCTGTTTAAGCAAATCGAAGCATTTTTTCTTAAAAAAAAAGGTGTCGTCAGTTACAAAAAAAATAATAAAAAAAAATAAAAAAAAAAAAACTCACATCATTGTAAAACCAATAGATTCCATCATTCCGTTCAGAATCTAAAAAAAAAATGTATACTATATAAAATGTAAATTAGGAAAGAAAGGAGCAGACGCTTCCAGTCAAAAAGGGCAATGACAAATTTACAAATTTTCGATTTATGATTCCAGGTTAGAGGCTTCTTTTGAGAAAAATAATTTTCTTGATCATAATTTAGTCACTTTGCAAGCAAATACAGAGTTATTTTTCATTTTGTTATAAATTAATAGAATACATTTTTCTTTTACCTTTTAACATTTGAGTTTGAAAGTTAATTTAATTTTTTATTAATTTTTCTTTAACTATTACTATAATTTGTATGAAAAATATTATTTTATAGACTTGCTAATGTGGTAATAATTTAAGGGTTAAACAAAAGTTCAAAACGAGTTTATTAGAGACACGTTTTCTGTCTAAAGACATAACGTTAAGTCATACTTGGCCGGGGGAAGCATACACTTTTTAACAATAGTGTTTCTAAGTTAAGACTTTTTTGAAAGTATTTTCTTTAAGTCTTAGTTTTGGACATTGTTTCTGCCCAGACAAGACTCATCGATTTTTAAAACAAGTAGATGGAGGAAGCAAATGTTATGTTTTTAACAATTGTCGTCTTCAGTCAAATCGTTTTTAAATGAAACCAAAAATATCATTTGTTGTTGCGCGGGACATAAGGTCACGGCGAATACGATTCGATTTATACGACAGTGTATAATACTAATACATGTATATGCAGCACAAAGCAGCTAAAAGTATCAAATATTATTATCGATCCAATCAAAAAATATATTTTAACGAATATAGTCCAATATAGGCTCTATATAGCCAGTGCTGTCCTAACTGCCAATAACATTCTAAGGCAACAATATTCGAAGCCTTCTCCACTCTTCCAAATTTTTTGTTGTAAAACTAACTTCACATTTTTAGCGTATAATTTACTAAATTTTTTAAGTATATTTAATATTGAATAATTAAGATACCTACTTATTTATTTTTATTATTGTAGTCTTATTTATTTTGATTTGATGTTATTTTAAGATTAATATTTCATTATCTGGGCTAAATAATAGAAAAAAGATTTTTATCACAAAATTATAAAAAATGTTTGTATTTATGAATTACATATAATTATCAGTTACACATAATTAATTTTCTTCTTCGTAGTAAACGGTCTTTAAGATCTCACTGATAAACTTATGCTTTGCCATCTTTCCCTATTCTCCGTTAGGACTCTCCAATCACTTATATATAATCTATAAACATTCTAGGTAAATATAACAATTACTTTTTATATTTATAAGATAACATAATAATAATAAACAATAATAAAAATGTATTTATAATTGTATAAACAAATATGATCCGAAATTTGAATATTATATATGAATCTATTTTAGATTAAGCTAAGGAATTGTTCCTTAATTTAAGTTTTGCAAACTTTTAAACAATAAAAAATTACGTTCCGCGTTTATGAATAGGTATTTTGTTTTTTATATTTTATTATTATTTATTTAATTTTTATAATTGCAGTGATAGGTAAAGTTTGTTTACTGAATTATCAGAATACATTCGAAATGATTTATTATTAGAAATGGTTAAAATTGATAATGAATTGATTATAATATAATAAACACATATTTATTAAATATTTAGATAATATCGTAATAGTATTCATTAATAATGAATATTATTATGTGATCGGATTTTATAGCATTTGCTGATTGTTATAAAATACAGATAAAAATAACAAATGGTGATATAAATTTATTTTATACACCATAGACTTTAAAAATTAAATTTTATTTTGCTATTTTTTGCATATTTAAAATATTTTAGATTTTTAGCATCAGTTTCGAAGTTTTGGAGCAATATTTGCCAGTACACATAATAATAATATAATGCTTTATTTAGAATTTATCATAAATATTATTTATATTGACTGAAAAATAGTATTTATTTATGAAATATAAAAAAAATTCCCACTTTTTTGTGTTTTGTCCTAATTTTTAAAATTTTTAACAGAAGATAATTTTATTTTTTTATAAATGTATTAATTCATAAGACTATATTGTATTTATTAATTCAAAAAATAAAATAAACTCGCAGTAAAAGATAATAAATTTCATTTAGTTTTGATATAAATTTATTTCTTTATATTTTATTTTTTTATACTTTTAGGGTAGGGTATATTATTGCGCGTATTTCACTACATTTTAGTGGTATGAAATCTGAAACCTGGTAATTTAGGTTCACAGATAATATTCGTCATAATATAAAATCAAGTTTATGACTATGGTACTTGGTACATACTACCTATATAATACTTACAAAGTCATAGTTTGTGATCATCATTATTTATATAGGTATATTTAATGTATAATAATTCTATTCTTCGGTAATATTTATAAATGTATACATATAACACATTACTTACTTACATAATTTCATCTTAATTATTTTGGTATAAAATAATAATTAATGCTTACCTATCTAAAATGAAACATCTAGTTTTATCTTATTATTATTGATTTTTATGACGTCCCTTAAATTCATAATACTTTGTACGCCTTAGGGTACTTGCCCCTTTTGCCCCTCCCCTTGGACGGCTATGTATATAACTCAGTTATTATATACATATACGTATTATTTGATTGATAATACACCGCTCGTTCATAACGCGTTCAGCACAATCCGGTGCTCATGGGCTCTGGCGTAGTCCAAGACGGCTCCATATGTATATTAAGTTACTTACATAAATAAAATAAGTATAAATACTACATATATCTTCTTAGGTTCTACCTACTGAAAATTAAAAACTTGTTTAGGTATCTATAATTTATAATAAGTAGGTATTTGAATTTATCTTCTTTTCTCAGTGACTTTATCATATGGATTTTTGCCTGTGTACATTTCACGTTATATATAACTATAAGCGTTTTTTTGCCACTCTGTAGAAATTACATGGATTTCATACGACAAAATCTGATTCATTTTAAATAACACAACGCATGACTAATCAACCTCATACTATTCTGATATACCTGAATGTGCGTTTATCGATTATAATTCGATTAATATACGTAGACATATAAGGATTTAATGATTTCTGGGTCCATGAGACACGGGATTACGAAGGAATTTATATTATTTAATAATAGGCATGATTATAATACTATATGGTATATGGCATACGCGTATTTGGCGTTATCACGTGGTTCACGCGATTGTCATAACGATACATAATTGATGTTGTTTTGGTAGGAATGCCCACACACAATACGCATAATAGTTGTTTAATTAAGTCCGAAAAACTGATAGCGTATAATAATATGTTTAATACTACTATAGTTGTGTTGAATTTTATAATTGCGGCCTCGTCATACATTTACATACCACATCGCGAAACAAATATTTTACGACTTCGTCCTTACGCGATAACACATAATTTTACAATACATGTTATAATAACCGTTGTTCACGTTACTTACGTACCCGCATAATATATTTACCTTTTCGTGTTGACTTTTATAACCGCATTTTCATTTCGGCACATTTTTATATCGGTATTATAAACAGCTGCAGAACAGTTTAAATAATACACATAATGTAATGATCTTTTTTACATACGTGCAGTTTGCTTGTCAAATTTCGAAGCTCATAGATTTAAACAATGACCGTATCAGTGATATCTGATGTAATATGTTCGCTGAGTATTAAAATGTTTATAGAACAATAATAGCATTGTGAAACGAATAAGTGTATTAATTCACCGTAATTAAAATTTGCAAACTTGGCACACAACCTTTTGTGTATTATAAAATACAATGGGCGTACTTACAATACAATATTAATCTTGTGTTCATACCTATCGTATTTAATGTCAGATTTCGAAAGTAAAACTTAAACTATTATATGAGCCAGTAAATACAAAAACTACAAGTTTTCTAAAATTTATTTACGTACAAAAATATAAACATGAAAAAAAAATATTTATTTTTTTTACAGTAGTATGAAATGTATCAAATTGAGGTACGTTACCCTGGCACCATAAAATAAAATTTTTCAAAATATTCTTTTACCAACAATTGTACCATAATTTGTACCAATTTGTACCAACGTTTTCAGAATTTTTACCCTGCTATTTATCCCTCAAAAACAGTTTTTCAATTGCGGGTACCAGGGAAACGTTTCCCCAGCACTCGCAAACTCACCAATTAAATTAATACTTTTATAGATCTGGAAGCTTCTACTAGTATTGTAGATGTCGATGGAACAAAGACAGATTGTATAAAACAAAATTTTGTAAAACCATACTATTTAAGTAATCAAGATATTCCAAAAGCTATAAAAATCAATGATCAATTGTTTAAATTAAGTGGTGTTATAATTTTTCATGGTGGACACCGACTTGGGCTTCGGGAATCAACTGGTCACTACACAGCTTGTGCTCTAAGGTCAAATAACAAATGGGAAAACTATGACGACACAAAAGTTAAAATTAATAATATGCGTGCATCATATAAATACAATGTCGAATTTTTAATGTTTACAATATAAAAATATTGATTAGGTATTTGTAAAAATGAAAAATGTTAAAGTAATAAGTTTAAATTTTCTATAGGTATGTTATAAGTATGTATAAGTATTTTTTTATTTATGTTTTTTATATATATTTTTTTATATAGATAAAATTACAAGAATTCATATTAATAAAAAGGTATTCCACAATTATTTATATTATGGTTAATTAATTTTTTCTAAAATTGTAAATAATTTGACCAATGGGCAATAAGAACAAAAACTTCTAAATCTGTAAAAGAGAGTTATAGCATTAATTATTGGCAAAATGCTAAAACTATCGTAAAAATATGGATTTAATAAGTATTTATTAAGTAAAATAGTATAAAAAAGTAAAATCACAAATTTCTCACGACAAATGTTTGGTAGATACTATGCCATTACATATCTCATATTGTTTCATAAATATGATTTATGAATTATAGGGAAACGTTTTTGAGGGATATATATCCCAGAGAAACGTTTCCTTAGCACCCGCAACTGAAAAAATGTTTTTGAGGGATAAATAGGGGGTAAAAATTCTTAAAACGTTGGTACAAATTATGGTACAATTGTTGGTAAAAGAATATTTTGAAAAACTTAAATTGGCGAGTTTGCGGGTGCTGGGGAAACGTTTCCCTGGCACCCGCAATTGAAAAACTGTTTTTGAGGGATAAATAGCAGGGTACAAATTCTGAAAGCGTTGGTACAAATTGGTACAAATTATGGTACAATTGTTAGTAAAAAATTTTTTTGGAAAATTTAACTTTGTGGTGCCAGGGTAACTATCAAATTGCCTTGGGCCATTAGACGGTAAACACGTAGTGATCGAGTCTCTTGCTTAAATTGGGTTTCATACATTAATCACTAAGACATTTTCCATATTTTTATTGGCTCTTGTAGATGTTAACTATCGTTTAATTTCCGTGGACATTGGATCTTACGATAAAAATAGTGATAGTGGAATATTCGCGAGTTTTAAACTTGGAAAAGCTTTATATAAAGGAAAATGCATCAATTAAAATATTGATAATTTGAAATGTTTTGGTTATTTTGTTCTGGAGATTTCAGAGGATTTTAGGAATTAAAATAATTGTTAGAATTTTTTAAGTGAGAGGCATTATACTTGTAATAATAAAAGTAAGTGTAACAATTTTCACGTATTTTAAACGAGGGAAAAATTCCAAAAGACTCCTCGATTAACGTTTCAACGGGGGCCGCTTTCTTTGGTTACTAGTGATAGATAATAGCGCGTTCTCGCGAATCAAGTTTAATTAAACGATTATAGTATGTTAACAAAAGTGGCATATGACTTGAATCAGTTTTTGTTCACACATTTCAATTATTATTCTTCAATTTTTCTATCAGTTCGATTTGAATGGTATTCATTCAGCTCATTTTAATTTTTATATTGGTACTGGTCTGTTATCGCCCCGCCAAGGGAACGAAAAATTTTATCGCCCCGCCAATTACGAACGCGGCTACACTATTTAAAATGTAAATAGAAATTGAAACGTTTACAATACGATACAGAGGTCATTTCATAAGCCCAGCAGTATATGTAATATACTATTTTATGTATTGGTAATCTTGAACCACTCAGCCAATTGTTGGTTCTTATACCTTTTTTTTTCGGCAAGTTCTTCTCTGGCAACGCCACCGAGATCCTTTTATAATCATTTTATGGTCATTTTCGCACTTTTGAGTTTGTAATAAAACATTTTTCGTTTGGAGAAAATTAATAGCAGAATCTTCATTAGAGACTTCGGAATACAAATCTTTTAAATTCATTTTTCAACTACCTACTGCAATAAATACTTCGACACTTATACGGGCAGAGCTTTAGACATACTGGACATACTGCTAAGTAAAATTACC